>BRXU01000003.1:7315000-7610000 GCA_030267565.1 Pleodorina starrii
AAGGTGGGGGCCTCCCCGGAGCGCCAGGCGTTGCGCACACTGCCGGCAGTGGCTCGAAACACGTCCTGCGGGCCAACCACACGGGAGGGGCGGGCGAGGGGAGGTAAGGGCGATGCGATGCGTCACTGGTACTGGGCGGGCGGGTCGGGCAGGTGGGCGGGCAGAGGCGGGGGTGCCGACTGCCCCGCCGTACATTCAACCTCTTGACACGCGTGTAAATAAACTCTCCGCCCGTCCCAGATCTGGATCCAGGTCGCCCGCCACGACCCAAATCCCCCCATGGCGAAACGCGAGCCGTACTGGCTTGCGGCCTGTTCGGAAGCGGGCGGTGCGCCAGGGCGCGCCGGGCGCCCCGGGGCTGCACATTGGGTAGGTCGGCCGGTGGGTGAAAGCCCCCGGCCTGGCTGCCCTTCCTCTTACCCCAGCGTGCGCATTTCCACTGACCTGACCCACATCGATCTGACCCAGATCGTTCTGACCCACATTGACAACAAGGTGTTGCGATACCGTACTCCGTGCCTCCCATGAATCCGGACCTACCAGCCAACTGTCCAGGTCGCCGTGCCGCTTTTGCTCCCCGCCCTCCATCTCCGTCATCTCCCGCCATACGTCCTCGCCCAGAGCCTGGGTCGGCGAGGGCGGGATGTCCGCGAGCGGGGGCTGCTGAGGTGGCGGCGGCGGCGGGGGCACGGGCAGCCTGCCTGGCGCCAGTGCAGCGGACCGCGACCCCGTCGAGCGCAGCGCGTCCAGCGCCGCCGCAGCCTTAAGGACCCGCATTGCTTCTTGCTCGTTCAGGCTCTCCATGTTCGTTAGTCAGATTGGGTGGGCCACGAGCCGAGCGGCTGATGTGCAACGAAGCGGCGCGAGCTCGGATTTTGCGTCGACAGCGCGTTGGTAAGGTGGGTTTCACACGGCATTCGATCGCTCAATGTGACATCAGTACTTCCGCCATTGGCTCAGTTCCGCATGGCATCCGGCCTTCGGCCGGCAACGCCCCGCTAGAGCGTCATACATTTGTATGTCATCCTCACGTGCAGCTCCTACATAAATGAATAATATGCTTACAGTAGACGAAACGTGGAAGTGTGTTGAAGGATGACTAGAACACCTGTTGTACCGACACTCATGGAGGTGCGACTGGCGCTCACGCCCTCGCATCATTGGCAGTCAAGGACTTTTTATACAAGGTTGACTTCAACCGACTGCCTTGCCTGTAACTTGCCGGACCCATAGCGCTGCGGTTGGTTGGACCGTTAGCATAGCACGCTAACCACACATACATTGTACGTGAAACTTCCTCTATGTTACCTTCATCCTTGAGCCTCATATATTGTCCCGCCATTAGGCTGGTCAGTTTTTCCCTGGCGAGCGTCTCAACTCTACAGGAAGTGTTTTGATGCCCTCGGAGCGCTGAGCGTCATGTTCGCGGCTGGCCTGCTCGTAGAAAAGTACTTCAAGCCTACGTCGTAATTACGATTAGCCTAGTCCTCAAAAATCCATCGGTTCAGACGAGCTGTCCTACGCATCGGTCCACCCTCGTGCCCGCGCCCTCTGCCCACGTCAAGGGGCAAGCGCCAAGCATATAGGTGGCACTCATCTGGACTCGCGCAGGCAGGGGCTGCAGATGACCCAACTCATCCCACGGGCAACGCCGCGCCTGGCGGGCCACGTGGCGCCTTCTACGCGCCGCGCACCATGGGCCGCTGCCCGCACCCGGGGGTCCCCTTTCACCTTGACTACATCCGTCCGTGCGCCCGGCCAGCTGCGCCCATCAACCCCCATGTCTGCTGCTGGCATGTCTGGAGGAGGAGGAAGAGGCAGCTCAGCGGCCGCTGCTCCGGAACCGCGCGCGCCTCCTGCGGCCGCTGCCTCGCAGGCTGCATCTGAAGCGCCTGCTGCGGCGGCGGTAGCGCCATGGGAAGCGGCAACTGCATCAGCGGTGTTGGACGACTTTGCGGTAGACCAGCGGCCCATCATCCTCTTCGACGGAGTATGCAACCTGTGAGCGGCCCCCTCATTCCCCCCTCCAAGTATTGCTGGACCTCCGGGTCCCTTCGCTAACGTCGTCTCCCTTCCTCCGCTGCGGCATCTTCTTCCATTTCCCCCCGCTTGGCACTCCCTGACCCCCCGTTGGCGCGTTCACGTTGGCATTCAAGCTGCCGCCACACTCGCGTCCTTGCGCACCGTATCTGGGTTCTGGTGGCCCCGGAGTCCGTCACGTCGGGCTGCGCGTCGCAGGGGCATTTCGGCATGCGGTGCTGGGACCAGGAGGTTACAAAGGAAACCGAGCGCGAGACCCAGGACCCCGGCCCCCAGTATCCCCTTCCAAACCACATTCCTCCCCGGCCCCCGGCCCCCCAATGCCCCGCCCCCCCCCGCCCAACCCTGTTCCCGCGCTGTCCGCTCTCTGCTCAGCTGCAACCGCGGCGTCAACTTCATGCTCGACAACGACCCCCGCGGCGCCTTCCGCCTGGCCGCCCTCCAGAGCCCCGCCGGTCGGCGACTGCTGGCTCGCTGCGGCCGCTCGCCCGACGACCTGTCCTCCATTGTCCTGGTGGAGCCGCACCGGCACTTCATTCGCTCCGAAGCCATCCTGCGCATCGGCGCGGCGCTGAGGGTGCCGCTGCCGCTGCTGGCGGCGTTCGGCTTCCCGGTGCCGCTGCCGCTGCGGGACGCCTTTTACGACGCCATCGCCAATAACAGGTCGGGGGTGGCCCGGGCGGGGAGGGCAGGCAGGCGGGGGCGAGCGTGCGGGGATATACTGTAGAAGATACCGCATCGATGGGTCGGAGGCCGGGGGGCGGGCGGGCGGTTGCGGGGAAGGCGGGGTAATGAAGGCGGAGGCCTTTCCAAGCAAACGGAACGCCAACTACTTACCACGTGGAACACCACCGCGTGGACACCTTGCCCGCATTGGCCCCGGCCCGGACAACCGCCCAGGTACTCGTTCTTCGGCCGCACGGGCGCCTGCCGCCTGCGTGACGCGGGCAAATTCGTCGACAGGTTTGTCGTGGAGTGAGAACCGAACGACAGACGGGCGACCTGAGGGACGCACGGGCGGATGGACGCCAGCGGCGTCAGCGGCGGGCTGCCTGCGGCCAGCGGCGGCGGCGGGCCGGCTGTGGCAGAGGCAGCAGCCGCGGCGGCGCGGGAATGGCATAGCATGGCAGCAGTCCGCGTACACATGCGGCCTGAGGAAGGCGGCAGAGGCAGCTGCGGGTGGTTTTGGTGGTTTGGATAAAGGGCTGGCTCGTCCGGTCCCCCGTCTGTGGGTTGTGGCGGCATTCCGCTGGACAGTACAGGGCAGGACACAAGCAGGGTAAACCTCAGAGAGCCCCATTCATTCCAAGCGAGGTCTCGCCGGCAAGCACGGCGCGGTGGTGAGCACTGAGCAGGGCGTGTTGATGCGCCGGGTTGGGGACGGTGGCTGGCTGGGCACCGGAGCCAGCGCAGTCGATGGCGCTTCTTGGGGGTTTATTGTTTCATTCAGCGTCCGGTAGCGGGCCGGGAAAGGTTTGCGAGGCGGCAGGTGGCGGATTGCCGAGTGTTGTCGATCGATGTTGTTGCTGGCGATGTTGTTGCGGCCGGCGGCTTGGCGCTGACGGCGGCGCCGCGTGGCCGCGCCGCGATCCACCGCCGCTGCGAAACATGCATAAAGAGTTGAAGACACGCAGCGACGGAGGAGACCCCTGAAACCATTTGACCATTTGATAAGCTGTGCTGTGCGCATTAGGCATTACACACGGCTTGCATGTCACAGTTTTGTATTTGTTCGACGTACTGGTTGCGTTGTGTCATGTGTGTCGCCTCGTTTGTTTGCGACGCTGTTTGTCAAATGTTGGCATTGGCACTTTGACAGCCCGTGGGTGGCTGCTGGTACTGGCGCCTGCGGGCGGCAATCGCCTGCCCGAGACGGGTTAACGCTTACCGGGCAAGGAGGGGTTTGCTGGGGAGGGGTTTGCTGCCGTAGGCGCTGGGAACGGAGGTGGGAGCCTCCAGCGCAGGCGCCACGTATTTACCATGTCCCGGTGATTCTTTTTGGTCCATCACTGTAAGCGGTTCATGCATGTCTTAGGCAGTGACAGTTTGGCCGAGTAGCTGGGGACGCGATGCGTCCGCCGCCTGGGGAATCCTCGCAGATGGATGCGGAGTCCACCACAGCAGTGCACGCTAGCACGACTGGGGAGCGTAGCGACGCGCTGTATGGGGAGGGGCCTTAGCAATGAACGATTCGGTGGAGTGCACAGCATTTGTTTGAGGAGAGCCATGGATTGGTCCTGGATTGGTGGGCGGGAAAGGGCGGCAGGCCGACGCATGCGTGCACGCACCAAATGGGCAGTGCGGTGCCCCATGTTGATCTCCCTGAGACGCTGACATTCTTATAAGCCCCGCTGCAGGGGATCCCTCGCGTTTACAACACCCACATGTGGGCCACCGCGGGTAAGATCGCTGCCACTGGCTTTACGTTATATACCGGTAACTCATGTAGCCGTGTTGGGGCGATAAGATGGAAGCGCAACCGTTGGAGTCAGGTGTATCATAAGCTCTTGAACCTGAGATGATCGGTTGAGGCAGGGTGCCAGTCGCTATGCCCTGCAATATAGGCAACGGATTGTGTAACCAGCTGACTGTCTGACAGTGACGCACCGAGGCTTCTAACACTGTTCTCGTTGTATCACGCCTGCACTGTGTGCACCCACGTGAAACCGACATAAAACTGCAATGGGGTGTTGGAGTTTGGGGGTCACGGTCGGTTGTCCGTTAGCACGGCAGCTCCGGGCCTTGCGTCCGAACTGCGTCCGAAATACTGTCAGCAGTTGTCAGGGTAGCACAGATGTTTTAGTGGTTAGGCTTCCTCCTTGCCTTGCTAATTCCAAAACTCTAACGCAGTTCGCTGGTCGTGAGTTTAGGGATGGCAGGCATCCCGGTCAGTCGGCACGTTAGCTATTCGTCAGTGGCCACGTCAGAAATCTCGGGAATCAAAACTGCTAGTTATGAGAATCCACAGCGAAAATGGTTCGAGGCCCTCGGGGCTTGCCTGCTATGGCTCACTTGTTCAAGTTCGATTATCCTCGTGAACAAGTACATCATGGTGAGCTATAGACCTGTGAAGATGCCATTTATGTAATGATTGCATGTGGCATCAGCAGGCGCGATTTTGGAGAAGCATACTTAAACCGATCCCCACCGGCGGGGTTGCAAGCCCCTCGCCACGACCCTGGCACTCCTCGACGGGAAATCCTTCGTTACATGCCAACCCATGCAGGTCGACCTGGGGTTTTCTTATCCTATGGCGGTTGCTGCGATGGGTATGGGCTTCGCATCGGTCGCAACCTTCCTATACTGCGACGTCCTCAAACGGGTGCCGCCGACTGTCGGCATCGATGCGAAATTTTACTGGACACGCATCTTTCCTGTGGGCGCGTGCCAGGGCCTCACTCTCTTCCTCGGCAACCAAATGTGAGCGCGGGGGCGCGAAGTTGGCCCTTGTCGGCAGCAAGGCGTGCCCGCAGTGCCCGCTTCAGCCAGGCAAAGGGTTCACAAGTCCCGACGGATTCGAGCCGTGTAATGGAATGGGTTCCAAGTTCGGCGTCGCCTAACGAGCCACCTTGGTCTTCAGCCGCTCTGCCGCCTGCGGCCCCCCGCATTCCAAAACCCACCACTCACCACACCATCCTCCCGCCTACAGGGACTGCGGCAGATCATCTCATCACTGCGGCATCAGCAGCAACAGCATCACCCCTCCCTCCCTCGCTCCCTCGCTCCCTCTCTCCCTCCCTCCCTCCCTCCCTTCCTCTCCCTCCCCATCGAACGCATACAACCCTCCCTTCCCTCCCCCGCCCCCAGGTACTTTTACCTGACCGTTGCCTTTATCGAGATGTCCCGCGCCTCCCTGCCCGTCACCACAATGGTCGCGCTGTGGCTGGCCCGACTGGAGACCCCCACCGCCGCCGTCATCCGCGCCGTGTGCGTCACTGCGGTGGGCTGCGCCATCGCCGCCTACGGGGAGGTGCACCTGACCTTCATCGGGGCGCTGCTGGCGGTGTCCAACCTGACCATGGAGAGCGTGCGACTGGTCATGACGCAGTACCTGCTGGTGGGCTGCGACATGCACCCGCTGCAGAGCCTCAAGTACATTGCGCCCGCGGCCACGTTGACGCTGCTGGCGGGCTCGGCGGTGCGGGAGTACCCCACCATGGTGGCGAAGCAGGCGTTTGGGATTGTGGCCAGGTGCGTTGGGGCGCGGGTGGGTGGGTGGGTGGGGTGGGTGGGTGGGGGTGAGGTGGTTGCGGCTGCTGTTGCTTACGTTGCCATCGCTGCTGCTGGTGCTGCTGGTGCTTATGTTCCCCCGGGTCTCGCCGGTCCTCTCTCCCGTGCAAGCAGGCACCCGGTCCATTTCTTCATGGCTGCGGCGCTGGGGCTGGTGGTCAATGTGTTGGGGGTGGTGATCATCAAGCTCTCCTCCGCGACGACCCTCAAGGTGCGCACCCACGGAGGGGTGGGCCCGGAAAGGGAAGTGTACCTTATCTCTAGTAGGGGAGCCGGGGCAGGGGCAACCTTTCGTTGCCAGTGTGGAGCCGGCGGGTTGGTTGGAGCGGGGCGATGCAGAGTAGCGCACTGAGGACTGCTAGTGCCCGTGAGTGCCGCGGCGCCTCCGAATCTTGCACCTAACAGCTTCTAAATAAACTGTCGAAGAAACAGCAGCTGGGGAAATGGACCTGCCTCTTCCCTCCCGCCTCCCTCTCCCGGCCCGGCCCGGCAGTGTCTCATTGTTACATAAAGGAGCATATCACTCCCTGATCCCCCGGCCGCTGGCCCTGACTCCCGACCTCAGGTGCTTGCGGCGGTCCGCGGGCCCATCGTGGTGATGTGCGGTGTCATGCTGTTTGCGGAGGCGGTGACCATGATTGAGTTTTTCGGCTACTCGATGTGAGGTGTTGGGCGGGGCAGGGCAGGGAGGGGCAGGGAGGGGCGGGGAACAGGGGGGTCCAGGGGCAGCTCGGGGCAGCAGGTGGCAGGGCAGGGAGTGGGATGCTAGGGAAGGCACCAACAAGCATCAGCGCATGCCGGGAGGCTGACATGGGCGGCGCAGCGGCGCTTTGGAGGTACGCCGAGTGGCTGCGCTCGTCTAGCCGCGGGCGGAGGGCGGTCCCGTAATAGGTGCCGACGACGATGAGCGCGCGCGTACCGGCATCGTGTGGGAGTACATGGCACGGCTTGCTGAACGGGAAAGCCCGGAATTGAACACTCGCTAAACCCCGCTCGAAGCCAACAGCCGCAACTTCAGCCGTCGTCCGTTGCCGATGCCGGGGGGGCCCAACTTGGTAGGCCTTGCGAACGGCCCGTGGTGAGGGCCGCCATGTTTGTTGTGCGCCGTGCTGGGGCCCCGAAAGCCGCCATTCGCCTTTCCCCGCCTCCTCGGCCATTGCCACCCGCCTGCCGCTACCGCACTCACTGCCGTTTGTGCCGCCGCCACCGCTGCTGCTGCTGCCCCCGATGCTGCCCGCAGTGCCCTCGTCGGCTTCATTTGGTACCAGTATGCGCTGACGCAGAGGGCGGCGGCTGAGGCGGCGGCCAAGCTGCTGGTCCCGTTGAAGGCGTAATGACGCAGAGACACACACACACACAATGGATCACACGTTGGATCACACTGGATGAGCGGGGGTCTGAGGGGCGATGGGATCAGCACGGGGGAGGGAGAGAGAGGCGCATGAAGCAAGGGATGGGGTGGGCCCATTAAGGGATGGGGTAGGCCCATCAAGGGATGGGGTAGGGCGCGTGGGGAGCAGCGCGCGCCTCGGCGCAAGGTGAGGGTGAGGGTGAGGGAAGAGCACCACCAAAACAGAAGGAGGGACGTGTGGGGCCAGGCCCGTGCAGAGGCCAGGGAGGGGAAGGGGAGAGGATTGTCACGGGGTTGGCCCGTCAGCCGGCACCTTACGAAACTGTGGAGAGGGAAAACCCCGTGGGTGGGTGGGTGGGGGGCTGCCATCCCTCCGCAAAGGTCTGCCGCATTGTCGCGCATGTGTGTGCGCTACCCGTGAAGACGGCGGTGGCGGCGGGATGGGCGCAGGCAAAGGGGGGTGGGGTGGGCTATGTGCAATGGCACATGTCGTCGTACGACTGCTTACAGGATCAGGATGCGTACGGATCATTTGGTGAAGGGGTTGGGGGTTTCGCAGGACTTTCGAATACCCTCGGGAAACTGTGACCGCATACGGTAGGGTGAATACCCATCCTCAATTTATTTTCGGATGGCGGCAGGACTTTGACGATGCATGGGCTGTATTGAAGTCTCCTCGAAGATGGTTACTCGGTATGGCCTGGACAGAGCCGCGCTGCCGGCGCGAGGCTGCGGGGGGGAGGGGGGGAAGAGGTGGTGCATGGAGGGACGACTGAGCTACTGTCAGTGCAGGTATTGCGAGGTATTGAGAGGTGTGGCCCTTTGCGGGGTACCGTATGCCTCGCGTGGTACGCCGGCGTACCTACCGTACCCGTATCATTCATGTCCTTTCGAGTACTGGTAGGATTGTACCTGTCACGAACTCCCAGGGTTCCGTCTTGCATGCGACTGGTGAGGCGTTCATGAAGCACCGCGGCGGGGCCCGCCCGTCTTTTCTTTTGCAGGACACGCGACAGTGCAGTTAGAGAGTCAACGCTGGCAACCTCGCATGCCATTTTACCCGTTTGCCCTACCCGCAGCCACCACCCTACCAGCAGTCGTGTACCGTATCAGGCGGGTGAGCCGCCGCGCTCGAGGGCGACATGCGTGTGCCGCTGTCATGTGGCAATGGTGGCATGTAACGTTGGGACCGAAGGACGGAGTGTCGGACGTGGACGGCAGTGGTCTGGGCTCGCGGTGCCCTGAATGACGCGCCAGGCCCCCGCTTGGGGTTGGGATGGGCGGCCATTGCGCCGAGGACAGCATGTGACACAATTCCGCAGGGACGGGAGCGCCTCACTTCGCTACCGTCGCATCACCAGACACGTTCACCGGTATTCTGCTGCGTGCAGCGGAAGAGAGAATGTGCTGGCGCGCTGGCGACTGGCGCGTGCTGTTGACCGTTAGCAGCGAGGTCGTTGCCTCAGTTGACAGCTAACCAACTTCCAATAGCCTTGTCGAGATGTTGACATGCTGCTTTAAGATATGAATAGAGACATGACATCTGCTCCGCGAATGTGATGTCGTTTGGCCTGACATCGCGATGCAAAAAATCCCGTGGTGGAGGTGCGCTCTACTCTGTTAGAGGACAATTGAACAAATAAACGCGCTATACAAGGATAGATTTATCACCGACGTGCTGAATCGCGGGTAATTTTACAGTTGCTTCGCAAATCGTGCCGACTCGGCTATTGAAGCAGCTGAGGCTGCCCGACAACCAGCTAAATGGTCCTGTTTGCGTTATGGCGACCTAGCAAGGCGGATGAGCAGCGCCTCAAATATCAATGCTCAAGGTAGGTTCCTCTTGAGCATTGGGGCAGACCAGCTCGATGTACCTCGCGATGAAAGAAGGGCGTATCCGATGCTTCCCGTGCAGCAAGGACCTGAACTATACCAACCTGGGTGGGACAAAGGACCCGTCACTGCTGCAGGAGCTGAAGCAGCGGGGCTGGGTCCTTGACCGGACATCGGTTCAGGTGGGCGTGCGAGGGCGTGCGGGTTTCGCCATATGTCGTTGTTCGATCGGCTCGCTTACCCACTATCCTTTAGGGCCATTTTCACAAGTGCGCATATAGGGCCTAGACTGGAGTCAACTTGCACGATGAATGCACGTTCAAGATGAATGGGATTTCCGAACATCATTCTCGCACGCTCTGCTGCAAGGTCGATAGGCAAACCAGCTACCGGTACTTCATAGTCCATAACTTCAATATGGACTCATAAGCATATTTTATCCACGTTTTCTGGAGCGCCGATCCGCCCCCTGTAGCTCATTTTGTCGCTCGGCCAGTACGATCAGGACCCCCGGGTCGTAACCTACGCCCTTCAAGCCTATGTAACCCCAAATCGAGCTGTCAGGGGGGTTGAAAGAAGCTGCTATGACGTGGATCCGACGCCTGGGTGGTCGTGGAACCCTTCTTTCGGGGATTGACGTCAAGAGGCACAGTGTCAAACCCCATCCCACAAGTGCGCTCCCCAAATCCATGACTCCATTCCAAGCGCTTGCCAAGCTGGGGCGAAAGCTGCCCTTCTGATTCACCCTAAGCCTCCAGACCCCGCCTCAGCGATCATACGCCCATGTCATTCCCTCGCGCAAGGGTCGCACAGCATTGCAGAGCTGCTGGCGGACCCCCAACACGCAACACCTCGTCTACGCCCTGCCATTACATTGGCCACGTTCCCGTCGAGGGTGACCGCTACCAGCCCGCGGGTGCCGCCCCCTTGTGTGGCAGGTCGGCAAGGGGCCGCGCGCCTTCCGGGCGGCGACCGACTGTCTGCAGCGCTGGGGGCATTTCCAACTGGGCTGGACCGGCGTCGACCCGGCCACGAGCACACAGGCCGGCGCGCAGGTGGTGGTGACGTCCAAGACGCTCTTCCTGTGGAGCTGCAACCCGCTGCGGATCGTGTAAGTTTCTTTTTACACCGGTAGTCCGGCGGCGGGGTGGGCTTTGGGGTTTTGCCGTTTCACGGAACAGGCCTGAGTAAGATTGTTGTGGCTTAAAAGAGGTCGCGAAGATCTGCTGACAGTGGCAAACTGGCTGGTTTGGTGGGGGAAACCAAGGGAAGAGATGGGCTGGGATAGTGCAGCGCAGCAGCCGGGCCGCGCGCGACCCTCACGGGTGCAGGCTACTGGGGACCATCGGGCAGAGGCAGGCGTATCTGCCTGGCGAGAACAGTGCGTTTTTGGGAAATGGGCATTATCCAAGAGACAAGAGTTGTTTCATTGCCAAGGGAAGGTTCGGAGTAGGACTGTAGAACTGGCGGAGCCGGAGTCCGCCAGGAAGCAGCCATGTCGGCTTCCGCGCATTGTTCTTGGCTGTTGGTCGAGGGATTCTTGGTGCGTGAAAACAGTCGGCAGTCTGATGCATACGAAACATTTGCGCTGAAACGCTGTCACGAACACGAACGCGAACACGAACAGGAACCTGCAAAACGCGTCTAACGACTAAGCCTCGAATCCCGTTGCCACTGCCGGATGGCCGTACCTCTTGTCGCAATAGTTGTTTTCTGTTCTCCTTTCCTTGAATTATCCTGCAAAGCAATGTCAATATGGGGTTGCACCGCAACTGCAGACGTATCAAAACCACGCTCCCAGACTAGCCCCAACCGGGCGTCGTAACCTGGACTCGATGGCCCGCGAAAGCCGACAAAATTTGCGTTATATGCCCTAGATATACCCTTAAATACCGCAGCCAGCGAGAATAATTTATGCACGGTTGGGCGTCCCTCCTTCGGCCTTCGCTTTACGTCTGGCTACCACACTTTAGAAGGCCACACTTCGCGCACATACGCTACAAGTGCAGGAATTGAATCCAAAATGGAAGCGCAGAATAACTTAAAGATTCCATTCAGCCGATCTCCTGGCGCAATGGCGCGTCGCCGGTTGCGGACTTGCGGTGGCCGTCCCCCGCCCGCCCTCTGCTCTGCGATGCAACGCGGCGGACCTGCCGGAAGCCGCAAGCGTCGCCGGGCGGGCCCGTCCGCGGCGCCGGTTCCTAGAGCAGCAACGTCTCCTGGAAGAAGGCGGCGCCCCGTCGTATCCCTTTGAACGCACGCAGCAAACTGCATTCCCCTAAACGCTCGTTTTCATTTTCACAGTTACTCTTGTTGCCTTACCAGGAAAGCAGCGCGAGCTGCGCGATCGTGCGCTCGAGGGCGCGCTGCCAGGCAAATCGTAAAAGAAAACGAGCTCTCCTGAAACAAACGAGCGAACGATTAACGACCAGCTGACTACGGCTTGCTCGTTACATCTCCCAAAGGAGAAGGAGAAGAACCCACACACACACCCCAGCGAGTGCAGCAGCGAGCCTGGCGCGACGGATGCGTTTCACTGTTTCCTGCATGCGCTCCTGTGTGCGTGCGTGGATCGGTCAGCAGGGGCAGTGGAGCAAGCTGTTCGGGCTCCACTTTGGCATATGATCACATGCGCATCTGGGGACGGCCCGCCAGTTGACCTCCCCGCCCGAACGGTGTTGCGATTAACTACCGTAAACTTCAAGCCTTCGCCGCCAACAACAACCCGCAACAATTCACGCGCGTACTACTGAATCAACCCATTTTGCGGTGGAAATCCGAAACGATCCCCGGTTGGCGCATACCGCACCTGACACCCCCGCACATGTGGTCGGCCCCCCGCAGTTACTCGGAGCGCCGAGAGCCGCCGCGGATGCGACTTCCCTGTGAGTCCGGGCGGGCACCTACCGGGCACCTACCATCCCCCTCCCCCCACCCGCTCCTTCCCGCTCCCCGCTGCGGTACCGTATTCGTTTTAATACCTCCCCTCCCCTCCCCTCCCCTTCAACGGGTGCAGGGCAGCCCCGGCCGCCTCGCAGCTTCAGCTTCGCGCACGGCTGCCTCCAGGGGCACATGCTGACGGGGGAGGAGGCGTTCCGCGTCGAGATGCGGCCCGACGGCTCCGTGTGGTGAGTGGGGGAGCCGCAGTGCCGTTGTGCCGCTGCTCGCCGGCCGGCCTGGGCAAGCGCGCGAACGTACTTGGAACAGACCAGAGGGGTTCGGGCGGCGGTCTGGCGCCCGGAGGGGGGGGCCCTCCGCTGGCGCGTATTTGCCTGGGGAGTGGGGACCCTGCCGCGTGTTTTTCGCTCCGCGGCGTTGGTTCCGACGCAGCGCGAACGCGACGCATCGCTCACCTTGACACGGCACGGGGAGCAGAGCGAAAGGTTGTGCGGAGTGCGGGTGGGAGCAAACGGGGGCCGTTCCCGGGATTACAAATTTGGACCTGTATCCACGCTCCGTGTACCGTTCATGAGTATCATTGCACACGACTTGCCATATCACAGGAATCTCCTTCCAGCCGCCCATTCATCCATCCATCCAGCCATCCATTCATCCATCCATCGCGTTGCGCCTTCGTAGCATTATCGCCCCGCCCACTCCCTTCCACAATCACGACGGGGAGCGTTCCTTCCTTCCACCACCTCTGTCGTTGCAATTGTCCGATTGGCGGACCGCCCTCCTCGCCCTCGCGACGCTGTCTGACGCCCGCCCCGGCCTTCCATCGCCCCGCCCCAAGCTTCCTGCTCCAGCCCGTGCATCCGTTGAGGTCTCTCAGACCCGTGCCCGTGTAAAGCTGCAAACAAGCGTAGGGGCCGCAGACGCTCACCCCGCCGACCCTGTGGCACGCAGCGGCGATTCCATCGTCGTCCCGTCCCCATCCGTCCGAGGAAAGCGCGCCCTCCCGCAGCCGCACTCCCAACGCCCCTCGCCGCCCCGCCCCGCCCGACGACGGACATCACCACCTACCCGTGACAGCGCCACCTCTTTCCATCACCCCCTCCCCTCCACCCCGCACGCGACTGGCAACAGCCAACAAAGATAACGTTCGCAACCCCGCCCCGCCCGCCGCCGCGTGCCCCGCGCTTCCTGTACGACAGGTACGACATCACGACCTTCTCCAAGCCGTCGCATCCGTTGGCGATCGGGTTCTATCCGCTGTTGCGGCACTTTCAGAAAAAGTTCGCCTCCGAGTCCGCGCGGGCGGTTACTTGGGCGGTGGCAACGGCGGAGAAGGGCACCTGAAAGGACCGACCGACCGACCAGGGAGACAACCCCTCCCAAGGGAGGCGGGGGACCGATCCCGCGTGTGTGTATGTATGTATGGGGATTTGTGCCCCCGGCCCCTCGGCCTCCTCGCTTCCGTCCCCTCCAATTCGCTACGTGTAAATATACTAGCGAGAACTGGACGCACATCTGCCCAAAGGCTACACCCCGCGGGTGTTACGCTACTGGGGGAACCGCTTCACCGCCTGCCACATGCCCCAGCCACCACCACCGCAACGGCCACACAAGCAAACTTCACGAACCCCAAGGCAGCCGCCCGCCCCATTGCTTTGCTCCCCCCCCGCGGACAAGAAGCGACGCAGTGTCGGCACAGTGACGCGCGCAGCGCAGCGCAGCTGGCAATCGAGCATTGACGGGATAAGAGCATTGACGACAAGAAAGTAAGGATCAGTGAAAAGTGCCCGCGTGTTCTTCAGGAGACATACAGCACAGGGATATCTATAGTAGGGTGTTCCCAGAGGGCGTGGAGGATGTTCTCTTCCATGAGTCCGACACGCCCACACCACAACACACGCACCACAAATGGAGCTTTCTGCGCATGTAGGCGTGGGCGCAGCCAGACCGACCCGCCAACGCGCCGCGCAGAAACTTAAGTGAGCTCAGCCCGCCTCCCCCCGCTCCGTCCCGCCTCGGTCTCTTTTCGGGCACACCCGACCACTCACCACACGGGGTCCGCCGCGCGAGGCGGGGCGGGGCGCGGAGGAGGGGGCCACAGCCAAGGGAAGCCACAGCACTCGAAGACAAACAACCATCGCATAACAACGCACCAGAGAGACGAACTCGCAAGCAGCACAAGCTCCGTGCACATCCTAGTAATTAAGCAATAGCTGGATGGAATCGATCTGCGGACAGCTCAGCAGAAGACACGGCCACGCACGCGCGACACAGCCCAGCACACAATCCGCCCAGCCACAATGTAGACAGTTTTGCCCCCCCCCCCGCACGCACGCACGCGCGCGCGGGTTGGGGGTGAAAGGGTGCAGGAGACGACTCCGGCAATAAACCGCCCGTGTAGCCCATACCCCGACATCTTCCGCGCTACCGGCGCAGACCTACCTCCCAAGTTCGCCCCTGCCCCGCTCTACTATGTCTTGGTCTACCAGCCAAGTGGGTGGGAGAGGAGCCTACTATTGACGAAAAGACAGACGAGGAATCTGACAACGAACGGACGAGGGAATCTACCAGGGTACCAGAAAAGAAGACAAACGCGCCCACCACAACACACCACGTACAAGCGCCGCACCAATAAAGACATCAGCAGTGTGCAGCTTAGCATCCACGACCTCATCCACAGCAAGAGCAATTCAACAGCTTCAGGGCCTCGCGGGCGCCGATATGGGAGTTTGTTTTATCACGGAGCCGCAAGCGGGCGAGATCACTCGCACACGAACACGCACGCACGCACGCTCCACGCACCCACCGGAGAAAGAACTGTCCCACCCCTCGATGCTTGCCAACAGCTCTCCTCTCCGCTACGCCGTCATTCTATCGCCGTGGGGGCCCTGGGGGCCGGACCCCCAGGGCCGCAGCAACCAACGCCAAATGCCGATGAGAACGCAAATGCGCGCGCGGCGGTTCTAATTTCAGGCTCATACGGTCATGTTAGCCCTGGGGGGCCGGGCCCGAGCGCTGACGCGGCGTCGTTCGGTGGCTAGCCCTCTCCTAACATGCGGCCCCGGGCGAAGTAAGCGCAGGGTCCAAGGCCGGCCCTCGACACCTCTACAACCCCCACCCCCTCATCCACCACACGTCGTCTCTTCCCCCACTGGCCTCACTTTCCGTGTGCGAGGCACCTCGCGCACGCACGGTCCCCCTCGCTCCACACGCGCTGCAGAGGTCCTGGGGTGAAAAGGCAACAAGGCCGGCGGCTCGCAAGAGCGCTCGCCAGGGTGGGCCGCCGCCATAGCACGGACCCAGATTCGGGCCCAAGCGCTCGCTGGCGCTGCGCCCCGCCGCCGGCGGACCGCGCTGTGTGGCTCACAGCCCCCTCCGCAGCGGCGGCGAGGGCCTCTGCGGGTTCATGAGCCACAGCGCCAGCCAGGCGGCCGCCTCCGCCCCGTCCCCCAGCGGGTACACCACGTCGGCGGTGGGCACTCCGTCCTTGAGCACCTCCAGCAGGTACTGCATGAACAGGGTACCGTCGGACAGCATGGGGCCTGCGGGGCGCGGTTGGGGGGCAGGATGGCGGGGGCAGGGGGCCGGGGGGTTGCGGGTGTGAGTTGCGGTGATGGCACTGGTTGCAGGGGGTACGGGTGCTAGCTGGGGAATGGGGAGAAGCTGAGGCTGGGGATGAAGCCGAGGGTGAGGCGTGGGAGCAAGCGAGCTGGTGGTGTGCTCGGGCGGGCCGCGAGGCGGCGACAGGCGGTGACAGGCGGCTAGGGACAGGTTCGGGGGCCCAGCCGGGCGTGGGGAAGGGGAGGAAGCCGGCAGTTGGCATTATCCCCGCTCGCTCGCACGACCGCCCCGCCACCACTAGAACCCGCCCCAGCTGACCCAATCCCCGCCCCAGCTGACACAATCCCCGCCCCAGCTGACCCAAGCCCCGCCCCAGCTGACCCAAGCCCCGCCCCAGCTGACCCAAGCCCCGCCCCAGCTGACCCAAGCCCCGCCCCAGCCCACCCAGGTCCACCCACCTGCAAGCACCAAGTTGAACGGCTGCCGCGAGCGGTCCAGCCCCAGCTTCACCACCACCGCCTTGATCGCCCGCAGCAGCTCCCCCACCGCGTGACGCAGCAGCGCATCCGCCACCGAGTCGCCGCGGGAGGCGCAGTCCAGCACCAGACGGGCCAGACTGGCAACGCCGCTGACGCGCTGGTGGATGGACGTGTGGCTGCGGGCCCAGCTGAGGTGTGGAAAGGCGGGCGGGCGGGCGGGTGGGGTAAAGTACGGGTAGGTGAACCGGTTGGGAGGGGGAGGGGCGGGGCGGCGCGTGGGCGGGAGCAGCAGCCCAGGGGGTTTCGGGGCGCAGAGCCGCGGGGGTGTCCGGCACCGGGACGGGAGGTGCGCGATGAGGTACCTTCCGCGGTTTGGGATGGCACGGCGGCCGCGTCAAAACGCATCGCCGCTGCCATGAGGCGAGGCGCACATTGTGTCCCCCTTTGCTCCGAGCTCCTTCCAAGCATCCTGGCCCAAGTAAGCAAACCGCTCCTCGTCCTCCTGCCTCTCTCTCTTCCCAGCCTCTCCAGTCAATTTCCCCACCGTACATACCGACTCCGCCCTCCCCTTTCCCCTCACCCCCTCACCGGATCAGGTCCTCCGCCCGATGCGCCCCCAGGTGGCGATACACCGCATTCACCAGCAGCGTGTCGGCACCGCGGCCGTCCTGCGCGCGGCTGACGGCGGATAGAGCCCGCAGACCCACATCGTACGCGCAACCTGGGGCCCCGGTTCCGGTTCCAGTTCCCAGAGGGTGAAAAAGAAGATACCGCAGGGGAGGGCGCGCAGGCGGGTGGGCGGAGAGGGAGGGCAAGTCAGTCCGGATGGGGAAAGCAGACAGGCTGACAGAGAGGGAGGGCACCCGAGTGTGTAGTTGGGTGTCACAGTCTGAAGAGGCAGTCCGACAGGGGAGGGGTGGGAGTGATGACGGAGGGCGATTTGGGTTGCGCCCTAATCGCCGGTTTGCTGCACTGGCCGCGCACAAAGAGAGGCCGCAGCGGTGGGACGGAGCGAGGCGGGACGGGGCGGGGCGGCCCGCCGGGGTGAGGTAGTGGCCACGACGGCGCGCGTCTGCATCTGTGTATGCGCCAGACATCTGTAGTCTACCGTATGGCAAGTGATAAGCTGTGGTGCAGACTCCGGTAGCCGCCTGCGCTGGTGGTCTGTAAGCGGGGCTAAGCCTGTGGGCTACTCCGAAAGATCCAGCTGGGGTGCCTTGCGAGCGCCTTGCGCGGGGGGCAAATGCAGCTGCATGGTGGTGCGGGGCAAAGCCCCCGGCTGGCCCCCCACTGCTCGCTTACCTCCATCGCTAAAGACGGGGCCCCAGCCGGAAGCGGCGGCGGTGCGCCTGTCTGCCACCGCGCCATAAGCACGGCTGCTGTCAACGCCGGCCACGAGTACGCACCCGAGGAGCGGGCCCCCGGTTCCCGACACGAGTGCGATAGCGGCACTGTTGTATACCAGGACCTGCATACGAGGAGACCGGCAGAAATGCTTTGGGACGTGCGCGTCTCCTGAAATGGAAGCGCAGAGTTTTCAAACCTGCGCGGAGGCGGGCAGGAGGCGCCTGACGGCAGAACGGATGTTTGATTCCGACTCCTCTCCCAAGTCTGCAGCCGTCGTGCCGATGCAAACAGCGGCAACGGACGGCCAGAGGTTGACCGGGGGCTGCGCAATGAGCGCAATGAGCGCGTTCAAAGCCGCATGCAACTCGATCGCAGCCACATCAGCTTGCGCTGCCGTCAACAAATCCCTGCAATTAATTAAACGACGGTGCAAGGCTGGGAACGCAGGCGGGGCCGAGATGCGGCGTAACCATCCGACTTCTGTGCCTTGCGCCTCACCACGGTTGCTGCGTCACGCTTGTGTGTCTACCAAGAACGTTTCGATCAATGTCAACAGCCACACAGGAAATGGAGCCCGGCACTGCCTCAACTCCGACGACGACGCTCGCGACCATTGGCGCTCCGCGCTGCGGCAGTCCCTTTATTGAACCTCTTCAGGAAAGGGAACCAACTGATCCAATATACTATTCCACCTCAAGTCCCGTTAAACTCCCTTGGCGCATGCTTGGCGCAGGTTCCTCTTTAGGTGGTTCGGGAGTCGCAACCATTCCAGGCCCCTATGGTGACCACATTTTGGGGTGAGCAAATTGGCCATGGTTCCCGCGAGTAAAGTGGTCCGTGCCGGCTGGTGTGGTCACACTGTCCTGTCAGCCTTCTCACAGAGTACGGTGTTTGAGCAAAAGACGCTGAGAAGGTAACAGATCCTTTGGCAGCTAAAATATTATGCCCCTCCCGGAACTTGGCCATATAAAAAATGTTGGAAGTACGTATCCCGCGTTCTTAGCTCTAGCTTATGCTTATGATAAATACGCGGAATAAGGCCGGAAAATCTTTATTCATCAAGCGCAAAATAACGAGAACTTAGTCGAACTGGAAACAATTACTACGAAATGAGCAGCCGTTAGTACAATCCACGGGAGATGTCGTAATTTAGCACAGATGCACTAAAAGACAGAAGTTCGGGCCCGAACGTTTAGAGGGCCCTGTGCTCACTTATGGCGGTTTGCAATTCAAACCTCTTGTCTTGGGCCTGTGTCGGCCACCAAGACTTGGCCGGTAAGTCTAAGTCCGACTTAGACTTGAGACTTGAGACTTAAAACTGGTATAAGTTAGGGATCCTACGGATCTGTTGCCCGAAGAAAGCGAGAGGGAGTGGAGGCGCGAGGTGCCGGGATTTTGGCGATGTAGTTGGAAGCAGGATCGCATATAACCACCCAACAATCAGGGCCGCTATTCAATTCCGCGTGTGGAGACCACTGTAGAAAGGCGTATGTAGGTATCGTAGCGCAGGCCCCCATACGCGTCACGCAGGGCCCAACAACAGTTTACGAGAGAAATTAGGAGCAGTAACGTAACAAGGGCCATAAGCACCGCCAAAGGCAATACGGCGCGATCGCGGTCCCGATACGTCGGCCCAACCGGAAGCCCTCCACCAAAGGCAAATTGCTTGCATAAAACACACCCGGCATCCCGACGTCAAGTCTTGTACCAGTGTAGCCACACTGCCGAGTTGTCGTACGGGCAGCTGGTTTTCGCACCGTTTGCTAGCCGTACAAACACAGACAAACTGTTCATCCTACTCCAGGGGCACTCGCGAAGGGGTGGGCCAACCCGTATGCACGTAAGGGCGTCAATGTACAACTCCGTGTGTGTAAGCCACCACTGATGTCCAACGTGCCGTCGGATGGCAAGCGGCTGGAAATCAAATAGGCCCCCCACATGCGTCATGCAGGCCCCAACAATAATTTGCGAAAAACAGAGCGAGCAACTACATCATAAGGGCCAAAAGCACCGCCAGAGGCAACAACATACGCAGACGCGGGCCCGATAGACCGGCCCAACCTTGTCCCCCCGTCAAAGGCAACCTGCTTGTACAGAAGACATCCGGCGGTTCGGAGCCAACTCCTGTGACGGTATGTCCTCACTGCAGCACGGACGCATAGCCAGCGGCCTTCAATCCAACATGAGCTATCTAGGGGGGTACTGTATGTATTTACGCGTCGGCTGTAACCAGACCGGCCGGACACACAGCAGACCCATCGAGCGTCGCCTATGTGCCGGTCACCAGTAGGGAAGCCGGTGCAGTGGCTCCGCCCCGTTGGAACGCCACCTACCCAGCCCGCAGCCACCCAGCTACCCAGCCACCCAGCCACCCAGCCACCCAGCCGCCCAGCCACCCAGCCACTCAACCACTCACCCACCCACCCACCCACTCATCCCTGCGGCTTCCACGGCGCCTGCAATCGCTCGGCAGGGGAGGCGAAGACCGGTGTGTATCGTACACCGATAAGCGGGACACCGGCCGAGCGTCGCCGCCAAGTGGCCGGCCGAGCGTCACCTGCGACAGGGTGGCCAATAATTCGCAGGGGAACATTGTTGTGGGTTGTGACGGTGAAGGGTTGAGCAGGTAGGTTACAAGACAGCGGAACGGACCGGGAGATGTGCGAGCGTACCTACCGTTGGTCGTGGCTGGCCTGTAATGCACGTGCCAGCGCCAAGTCCGCAACGCTCAGGGCGTCCACGAGCATGTCCGTGTCCGTTGCGCCAGGGTCCACCGCATGTGCTTCCAGGATGTCAGCGGCTGGGGGGGCTCGCGCCAGGCGTTGGGGCAGGCAGTCCGGGCCAGGGACGGCGGTGGCACGACGATGCTCCTCCTGCTCGTCAAAGGCGCTGCTGCTGGACACGACCGCCATGAAGTGGTCGAGTTGGCCCCACCCACTGGACACGCGCCCACTGGATACGTTGGCTACGTGGATGACGGTACCCGCGGGGTCTTCACCGCCTGGGGTGATCTGAAACGGCGTGTCTGAGCCCGGCCGGTGAATCAGAACGGTGAGACCGGGCTGCAGCGTCCCAAGCAGCCAACCGAGCCGGCACATGTCCGGGTAGGTGAGCGCCGCGCTACCTCGCACGCCTTGAAGGTGCCGCTGCAGCAGCTGTTCAGCGTCGGCGGGCTGGATGTCGCCAAGGTTGTCAGTGTACATCAGCAGAATGCTGTTGCGGAACTCCTCGTGGCTGCTACCGGCGTTGGCGGCTCGCGCCAAGAGCAGTTCTAGGTCGGCGGCGATGCGTTCGCGGAGCGCCGACATTGCCGGCACCCACGTCGGACCCAAGGGCATGAGTGGCACGTCGCTGCCAGGCACCTGGGCGAGAATGGCGTGCAGGCCGCAGTTGTTGTTCCGGCCGCACGCATCTAACAGCACCTTGCCATTTGCGGCAAACCGGGCGCGCATGTCCTGCATGGCGGTGGCGGACACCTGCC
This sequence comes from Pleodorina starrii, assembly GCA_030267565.1. Classification (NCBI taxonomy): domain Eukaryota; kingdom Viridiplantae; phylum Chlorophyta; class Chlorophyceae; order Chlamydomonadales; family Volvocaceae; genus Pleodorina; species Pleodorina starrii. The sequence goes on from BRXU01000003.1 coordinate 7,336,221, forward strand.
AGGGCGCGGCGAGGGTTGATCCAGCTCGCACAAGCGGTGCGACAGCCGTGGCACGCACGGCGGCCTGCCTGGCCAGCAGGGAGGGTCCGGCATTGGGGCCCGATCCACTGGATGGTTGGTGCAGTCCGGTGGATGCGGCCGTGGGCTCCAGGACCGCAGTGCGTGCCGCCGCCTGGAGCCTCCGACGGTGCGCAGGCGTGGGGCCTGTCAGCGGTGGTGCGGCCGGTCGTGGGGTCGCAGCGGGCGGAGCAACCGCCGTCGGCGCCAGACACACGCGCTTAAGCGCCGGTTCAGTGGTTTGGGCGCCGGTCGGCTCGGTCGTGCTCTCCCCCTCACTGTCGGCGCTGGTGCTGCTGTCCGCGCCTGCGCTGGGCCGCTTGTGGCGGCCATTCGCTGTTGTCGCGGCTGCTGCGAGCGGTATCTCCGCCAGTAGGTGGTCTAGCCGGCGTCGGGCGGTCTCCGGTGGCGGTGGCTGAAAGCCGTAGCACTTGTCCAGCTCGCGTAGCAGGTCAGCGTGTCGGGCTTCGGTGGCCGCGGCGGCCTCCTCGATGGTCACCAGCAGCGCCAGCAAGTCGCGGTCCATGCGGGCGGAGTCCCGTAGCGCGCGAGCCGCCTCGTGCAGCAGTGGCAGCGGTCGGAGGCTGGCGCGACGGGGGTCCATGGGGCGCATCTGCGCGAGAGTCGCCTCGCGACCTCGCCGCTGCGCCAAGCTCTCATATAGCGGCCGCAGCAGGTGCACTTCGGATGCCTTAGCATACCGCGTGAGCATCACGTACGCTGCCGCGCGTGAGAGCCCCGTTGGCGACGGCAGGAGGTCGATGACCCATGGGTCACTGCCGAAGCTGAGGCCCTGTGCGTAGAAGTCTGCGCGGGGGTGATGGGGATGGAGAGGAAGCCATTGGTTGATGCGGCTACGTCATGCCCAACTGCCATTGATAAAAGCTCGTTTCACGCTATGAGTGTGCTCTTGCACGTCGTGCTATGGGGTGCGGTAGCACCGCCGAGGGCGTATAATATATGTCTGCTGTAATTGTGCGGGGTCTCTTAACAGAAGTGGGACTTTCTTGGACATGGCCCGAGTTGTATATCCCAACGCAACAGGAGGGTGCATTTGCGAGTTCGGAATCCTTACATCGGGAGCGCTAATGAAACCCACCCGTGACAGCGTATGCTGGGACTGCCGGGATGTTGCGACGGCGCAGGAGGACGAACGTGACTGGGCCGCGGGCATTCCCAAAGTCGACCGCCTGCGGCAGGGTGACTCGGATCGTCTTGCTGTTGACGGGCCGGATGGGGATGAGGCCGGCCGTGGACCGGGCCAGCTCGCTGTCGCCCGGCAGCAGCTGCATGTCCGCGGGGAAGCCATCAGGCTGAACGAGTAACGCCAGCGGGATGTATCGCAAATTCCAAACACCGCTGACGACGTTCGGTGGAGGCTCGTCCTGCATGTGAACAGGGAGCAGGTTGGAGAACTGTGGGGGTCCAGGCAACCTCCAGCGGCGTAGTGTGGAGCTGCACGACACCAACTCCCTCACAGCACATACCCATACCAACGCGCGGTAGAGTACTCTCAGGCCACGATCCCTGTCTTAACACCATCAGGCTGCTGTCGGGATGCAGGTTATGAGGAGACATAGCGCTGCACTTGCTCACCTCATGCAGAACAAGGCCGCGCGCGATGACAGTGTTGTTGCGGCACAGGCCGGCAGCCGCGTTCTGGCCCTCCAGCAGGACGAACAGTGCACCGTCGTAGAACAACGTCACCGCACTGAGGCGGTCCAGGCCGCGGGAGGGTAAGCGGCGAGCGAGATCCCGGAGGCGGCCTGTGACAGGAGCGTCCTGCGCGTTTCGCTGTGTCCGGTGCGACACCAACGTGTGGTCAGCGTACCACCGAATGACGAGCCGGCCGTGGCGAGCGGCCTGCAGCATGAGCAGCCGGCCGTTGAGCAGCGTGTTGGCATCGTTGCGCGCGGTCACGACACGTGGCCCGTGATCCCCGGTGTGGATGAGCGGCACCCACTGTGCCGGTTGGACGACGCGGCTTTGCAAGAAGCGCAGTAGCCGACGTGCGCCAGCCTTTGTGGGACCCGGCTGCGCAAAGTACTGCGCCAACTGGGTCAGTCGTTGGCCGTCGGGATCGGCGCTCTGTCGCTGCTGGTTGGTGAGGCGGATGACGTTGCCTTCCGAGCCCAGCAATGCATCCAGCACATCACGGCCGCGCTGGGCGGCCCGGTCAACGGGTGCGGATGGCGCCTTTGGCGTCGCATACCGGGTAGGCAGGAACCGGCGCAGGTACGCCTGGGCGTGCAGTGGCAGCCCGCCAGTGGTGGAGTGCTGTAGGGGGTCGCCGACCGCACCGAGGTCCCGGCCGTTGAGCACCAGCAGGTCCTCGGGTGGCCTGCCCGGAACTTCCGGCAGCACGCGTTGGGCGACCTCGTTGCAGTTGCCCAGGTGGTCTTGTGACACGAAGCTTACCTCATCCATACACACCATGCGACCCGGGATCGTCTCACGGACCTGGGAGCAGCCAGCAGGGCAGTAGGACAAAGGCATCGTAGTTACGCGTTACGCCAGGCGACACATAACGGCAGCAGTCATTACTGAACATGAGAGCGGCAACCTCCGGCTAGTCACCCTTGCACATCGTACGGTGAGCGCCGATACCATGTCCTTCATCTCGCCAGTTGCCACACACCGGGGCGCGCGGTCCACCCACCCACTTACCCGCTCCTTGGCTGCCGTCATGTCCATCTCGTCGACGTTGTCTCCGATACCCTTGAGGAAGAACGTGTTGCACGTGCTGCGCGCAAGCTGCACCGGCGTGGAGATGCCTCGAGCGGCGCGCCAAGTGAACGCGCAAGCCGTCAGCCACGCGGGCTGGCCGTGTTGGAGCACCTGCCACTCGATGGCCTTGACGGCCTGGCTCTTGCCGGTGCCGGGGTCGCCCGCCAGCAGCAGATGCAGCGAGCGGCGCGGCGTGCCCTGCTGATCCGCCTCAAACGCCTGTGCCAGCAGCGTGAACGCCAATGCTTGCTGCCGCGTCAGCGTGAAGAGCCGGATTGTGTCATCACGAGACGGTGGCGTCTTCAGCCGGATGAACGGCGGGCACTGCCCGCGTGGCGCGGGCTCACCTGCGGCCCCAGGGCTGGTGGCCCACAGCACCCGTGCGCCGACGGCGCGGCCTTCCCCGTCACGCACGAGCTCCAGCTCTTCCACCGTGTTGGCCGCTGCAAGTGCACCGGCGCCGCCATCATCGTCCGCCCGCCATGCGTCGGCTGTGCGCACCCACGTGGCCAAGGTGCGGCTATTGAGCTGCTTGCCTGGTGTCAGTATGGTGCCAAAGTCACGGTGGTTGCGGCCGGCGCCCGCGGGCGCGGCCACGGAGGGTGGCCGGGGGAGTAGATCAGCGGCAGTGCTGCTGAACATGGCTTCATTGCAGCCGCCCTGTGCAAGGCGCTCCAGCCCTTCCGCCACCACGTCGGCGGCAGTGCCGTCCAACAGCATGGGCTGCGCCATCGCGTCGAGCACCTCCTCATCCGACACATGCCCGGTGTCGGCCAGTGCGCCCGCCAGGCCGGCTACCGGGTCATCTTGATCGTCGCTGCCCAGGCTGTCCCCGCCACAACCGCCATCGTCGCTGCCCGCGCCATCACCTGCGGTCGCCTGCTCGGCCCGCAGCTGCCGCAGTGTCGCACGTCGGACGCGCGCCTCGTTGCGGATGCGCTGCAGCGAGTCAGCGCGGGCCTCCAGGTGGTGCAGGACGCGGCGTACGACATACACGTAATACTCGTCCCCTTCTGGCGATGTCCGCAGCGTGCGCATCCACAGCACCAGGCGGTCCCACGGGCGCATCGCGGCCAGCGCGGGCACGTCGAAGTCGGTGTACGAAGCGAACACCGCAAACACCCACGACGCCCATTCGTCCCGGGCGGCCGCCGCGTCGCGACCGGCACGGCGCGGTGCGCCACCCAGTAGCTGTACGAGTCGCAGGTGCGTCTGGCGCTTGAGCATGTGGGTCTCCTCTTGTGGGTGCACGGCTCGGAAGCCCACCCGTGCCGGCTCCACTGCTGTGCTGCGTCTAGTGAACGGCTGCAGAGAAGCCATGCGCTGGGCCCGATGTTGAATGTGGGAGCCGGGCGGGTACCTCCGGCGTCGGTCGGCCTCGTTCTCCGTCGTGGTGTCCGAGAAGCCGTCACTTGCGCTGGCGGAAGCCTGGTACTCCGGGTCGATCCACCCAGCGGGTGCCGCACTGGTGGGCTCGGGTGCAACCGTGGGACCTGCAGAAGAGGCGCAAACACCCTGAGCTCACCGCTTGCATGTGTAGTGACGGTTGCGAGGCACGGCGTGTGGGGGTGGCCATGAAGACACACGGGGAGAGGAGGTGAAGGTGAAAGGGGGGGTAGTGAATGCCGACGTGAATGGCCTTTGATGCTCTCCCGCTGCCTACCCTTGGGCTCCCATTTACTCGCGTGCCCTGCAGTGCTGCCCTAGATAACACACTTACCCGCGCTGGCCGTGCCCCGCCCATCTGCGTTCTCCCAGCAGCTGCCGTCGTCCTCGCTGCTGGTGTCGTTCTTCTCGTCATCCGCTTCGCTGCTCCAATTCTCCTGGACCAAGGCCGCCGCACCCGCACGCCGCTTTGGCCGGCCCCGACGCCGGGATGCCGGCTGCACCAACTGCCGGTGGTAGGTGGCGTCCTGTATCTCTTTGCGGTATGCCATGTGCAGCATGTACGGGCTGCACGTGGGCCCATGCAGTTCACGGCACCGCAGCAGGTAGTCCCGCACCGCGGTAGCATACCGCACAGCGCCCGTCCGCTGCTCCAGCACCACCTGATGCACACACTCGGTGGTGCGGTGCGTGCCGGTGTTGACCAGCTCCACGAATGCCGCGGCCGCCAGGGGCGCGGTGTCGAAAGACTGCCATACGGTCGTGCCTCCGCTGAGGATGTGCGCCATCAGCGCCATGCCGTACGTGGTTTGGCCGGTGGTCGTGTGGATGGCCGATCGCAAGTTGGCCAGCAGCGCGGCACGCTCACGGGCCGGCATGTCGGCAGCGGCAGCTGGCCGTGGGGCAGCAGCGCCACCCGGCGGCGGGGCGGCGCGTCGTGCGGCTGGGCCAGGTGCATCAGCGGCAGCCATGTCGGAGGCTTCTGTGGTCAGCTGTGCAGGGGCAGGGGCAGGGGCACCAGGTGCGGCCGCATTGGAGACCCCCGTCGTCATGTCGAAGGCCGTTAGCCGCGCCACTGCTCGCAGGAAGGTGTCCACATTGACGGTGTTCTGCGACTTGAGTGCGTACTTGGTCTGATACTCGGACTGCTGCCGTGCACGATCTTCGCCCGCCACCACGGGGCAGGGCCCGCGTTCCGCCGCTGGTTGCCGCTGCCACTCATCGTATTTGCCTGCCTCCCGCCCCAGGTCACACGTCAGGGTGGTGTTGTTGTTGCAGCCCAGCGCCAGCAGCAGAGTGGGTGTGTAGCCCACCAGGTTTTCGCCGCAGCGGGGGAGCACCACCGCGTCTACGTCGGCCAGCCAGCGGAACAGCATCTGTAGCACCCGGGGGTACTCCATGCGGCAGCTCTCATCGTACTTGAAGCAGGTGGTCGTGTGCGTATGGTACTGGCGCTTCAGCGCCAGCCGGCACAGGTGCATGGCAAACAGGTGCAGTGCCTGGGAATTCAGCACCGGAACGATCGGTGTGCCGGTGCTGCCCTCCCGTGCACAGTCCAGTTCGGACCAATCCGTCTCCGTACCACTACTGCTGCTACGCCGCCGGTCGTTGTCCGAGAGGCCGCCGGCGCTGGTGCCAATAGCATGCGCAGCACCACGGCTGCTGGCGGTGCTCACGCCGCCCACGCCGCTGCTGTCACGGTCAATCGTCGGTGCACCGCCCCCCAAGGATGTCGAGGCCGGCGGCGGCGCCGCCGTCGGCCGAGTTGTGCGCAGCGCGTGCCGACAAAAGCGCCGGAAGTCCATCTGGTCGGGGTAGTCCTCACGGTCGGGGAACGGCACATGAATGATCGGTGGCGGGTGGCTGGCGCCCGCTGTGCCGGAGTTGCCGGAGCCGACCGTGTCGGTGCGACGCTGGTGCTGGCCGTGGTATGCGAACACGGCAGGCGGGCAGTCATACCCCTCCGGCAAGAACTGGCAGGCGACCGCCTCCATGATATCCGCCATGCGGCGCCGAAGCCCATCCAGCTGACCAGCCAAGCCGCCGGCCGTCTGGCCGCCACGCCCTCCCACGCTGAAGGCCGCCTTCACCGTCGCCACCCGGAACGCTGGGACGACGGCAGTACCATGCAGGTGCAGCGCGCGGCGGCCGCTCTCCTCCACCTTGTACGACACGTACTGCACGGTGCCCATGTAGCAGTGTGGCTCCCGTTGCGTCTTGTCGCCGGGCCGGAACCCGAACAGGATCCACAGCACCGCATCGGCAACGACTTGCAGGTACGCAGCACACAATGTCGGGTACGCCGCGACGCGGCGCAAGCGCCGGTGCATGTCCTCTGAGAACAGTGGCCGGCCATCTGACGCGCAGGGCGCGGACTGCCCTGCGCTGACGGCCACAATTCGGTTGCCGACGTCATTCGGGTTCAAGTTGAATGCCACCGTTATAGGGCCCACGGCACAGTCCAGCGCCGCCGCACGACCCCGAGCAGATCTGTACATGGCGTTCGTGCCCTCCACCTTTGAGCCGACCGCCTGCAGGGCAGCCGCGAAGGCCGCCACTCCAGCCGGGATCTGTTGCAGCGCCTCACGCCGAGCGGCGCTCCGCCGATCACCTCCCAGCACCACCGCGGCGTCCTTGACCTGCTGCCGATCTAGCCCAGCCACGGCGTTGAGGTGGTGCGGCGAGTTCTTCACCACGACCGCGGCTTGGCGACTGGCGTCGTGCAGCAGCTTGGTGTCGAACAGAATCGCCAGCGCCTCGCCGTTTTGCGCCAGCAGGTGCCGCGGTTCGCCGGGGGCCGGCGGTGCACCACGATAGTGCATCCGCCGGCAGAATAGTTTGCCGTACTCGGTCTCCGACATGCCGTCCGGCCGCTGCCCCACCAGCACAAAGGGGAAGCATTGCGGGCTGGTGACGTTGAGGAAGAAACTGTTGTAGTTACTGAGGAGGGCGACGCCCGGACCGCCAGCGCAATTGACGAGGACACGCACCATTGCCTCTGCACGGCCGGCAGGGTCCTGGGTGGTCCGGACAGCCTCCAGACTGTCGTAAGAGGGCGCCAAATCGGAGGGCGTCTGCAGCAAAAAATCGTCCAGAACGCTGCCCTCGACGGCGGCCGTTTTGCCTGCCGCGTGCAGCAAGACACACAAGCGTTATTAGACACACAAGCCAGGCCGATTCAACTCGCCCCGGCTTCTGAGCGGTAGCAGACAACAGCTGTTGGTGTTGGTGGTACCCCTGGGTTGGACAGCAGTATGGGCAAACACCTGTGCAACCGATGCACACGGGGGATATCCTCACCCACAGGGCCATCGTCTGTTTGCACATACGGGTGCCAAGAGGACAGGCACCCGTAATCGGGGACCGACTGAAACCGACCAGAAACCGACTGTCCGCATAATCCCTCCCTTCCCAACCTTGTGCCCTGTCTGCGCCCGTGCAGCCCATAACATTGCGCTCACCGAATGTGGCCGCGGCCGGCGGTGGTGCGTCGGCCATGCGTGCTTCACCCGTGGGTTGGTCCTCCACCACACTGCCCCGCATGCCTGTGGAGGAGGTCACAGTTTCGTGAGCCTTATCTGCCCGCTCGTGTTACCGTGCATCTAAATGGACAGCCGTTATCCGCTGCAGAGTAGCGGCCGCTTCGTGCACCCTGCAGCCTTACCTGCAGCGCCACTGTCCGGTTGCGCCGTCCCCTCACCAGCAGGTCTGGATGCGGCTGCCCCATCACAGCGTTCCGCCAGAGTCCCTGTTACAATGATTGTCGGCGTCCATTAAACATCGGGTACGACCACGGCTATGACAAGCGGACACGGGACCATCACGATCAGCAGCGCAGACGCTTACCCGCCGAGGGAGCTTGTGCCGCCCCTCGCGCCTCGCGCTCCTCCATCTCCTGCTGAACGCGCGCGTTGCCATCCCGATCTTCCAGCCAAATCTCCCGCAAGCGGTTGGCCGCCTGTTCGGTCTGCGGAATATACGCCCGCAGGACGAGCGCCTCAGGAACATTGTTCAGGGTCTGCAGCTCCTGCATCGCCAGAGGGTCCAGCTGCAGGGGCATACTGACCGACCGCTGCCACTCCTCCGCCAGATGCTCCGCCCACGCCATCACCACCGGCCCGCGCACGGTGAGGAATGTAGCGGTCCGGAGCAGTTCCTGCATCCGCTCGCGGCTGACGCCGGCATCCATCATCACCACCTGGATGAAGTTCGTCAGCTCCTCCACACGTCGCGGCAGGGCGGCCACCAGTTGTGCGCGAGAAGGGTTGGGACGAGCCACAATATGCCCCGCCAGCACCCGCGGCTGGATTCCCGGCGGGCCCCGCAGCCCGCCGTCCCGCAGCCGGACGACGACGATCTTCAACGTGGCAATGGCGACGGCCAGCAGCAGCGTCTCCGTCAGCTCCAGGGTCGGCAGCGTCCGCCCGAACCGGTTCCGCTCCGGCACATCTCCCATGTCCACACGCGCCAACGACCAGGGTGGTACCTTGCCCGCTGCGAATGGCAAGGAGAAATGCACCCAACGCATAATCAGCAGCAGCTACCCTACCCGACGATGCAAGCAATACGACGATCGGCCTTATCATTACGTGTCCAGGTGCACGCACATAGCTTAGGTGCGTGTACGCAGCAGGCATCGCCAGCATAATCGCGCAACTACTCGTAGACCGAATGGCGCCTCACCTCGCAGCGCTTGTAAGCAGACCCGGCAGATCCGCACTTCGTCCGTCCCGTTCCGAATCCGGCAGGTGCAGTCCACCTGCAGGGTCTCGCTTACGCCGGGCACCTCCATGACGAGCCGCATGCAGTACGTAACGTACCCCGCGGAGTCACCGCCTGCCGGCGTGGGTCCACCTGATGCCGGCGCCGGCACTCCCGACACTGATGGCTCATGTGCGCAAATGGCCGCCGGCCCTGCGCAGGTTGCGCACGGATCCCCAGGTGCAGGGGAGAGCGGCGTCTGCCCGGAATCGCGCACACGTGAGAGCAAGTCGGCAGCCGTGTCGTCATCCGCTGGCCGAGCGTTGGCACTGCGAGCGCCATACACCGCCGCCGGCGGCGGCGGAGGCACCGCCACCATGCCCGGCTGCAACGGTCGCCGGTATACGACCTTGGCATCGCGCGGGACGGCGGGCGTTGACTGGACGTCCGCCCGCAGCAGCTGCACATTCGGAATATCGTCCCACGGAACCCATTGCACCTCGCCGCGCCCGTGAATGCAGCTGCAGACGGCGCATAGCCACATGGGCATCTCGCGGCGGACGCATCTGTCCAGCTCCTGCGCGAACGCCACCTCCCGCGCTAACCCACCAGCCTCCGGCAGCATGATATTGGCAATATTGTCGTACGGCACTCCCAGCCGCTGCTGTGCGGCCTCAAGCACGCTCATGCGGCGTGAATCAAGAGGCCGACCCTGGCCCTCAACCAACTTTGCTTCGGCCAGCCGACGGCGCTGCTCCTCCATGCGTTGCCGAGCAGCGTCCCGGAGGACTACCCGCTGCGCATCCGTCTGCTGGCGGCGGGTCTCCTCCATGCGCCGCCGGACCGCCTCCCGCTCCTCTGCCCGCTGCGAATCCGTCTGCCGACGGCTGGTCTCCTCCATGCGCCGCCGGGCCGCCTCCCGCTCCTCCGCTCGCTGCGCATCCGTCTGCTGGCGGCGGGTCTCCTCCATGCGCCGCCGGGCCGCCTCGTGCTCCTCCGCTCGCTGCGCATCCGTCTGCTGGCGGCGGGTCTCCTCCATGCGCCGCCGGGCCGCCTCGTGCTCCTCGGCCCGCTGCGAATCCGTCTGCCGGCGGCGGGTCTCCTCCATGCGCCGCCGGGCCGCCTCCCGCTCCTCCGCTCGCTGCGAATCCGTCTGCCGGCGGCGAGTCTCCTCCATGCGCCGCCGAGCAGCGTCCAACGCCACTCGGTTTCGGTCGCCCGCTGGCCGCGGTTCGTCAAGCATTCCTAACGTCCGACCCAGCGCACTCAACCAGCCGTCATGCAGTCCCCCGAGTGGCCGCGTCGCACCAGCGTCCAATATCTTGCAACCAGTCACGCAGCCGCCCGTGCTTGGAGCAGCAGCGTTCCCTACATCACTACCGGCTATGCAAGTAGTCGCGGTACTGCTGCCGCCGCTGGCTCCAAGTGCCAACGCCGGCTGCTGGTGGTGCGCAAGCAGCACATTACCAAGGCCCGGCAGCGCAGCCTGCGCCGTGGCTGGCGGTGCTGCAACGCCGCATGCCGCCTGCGGCGCTGCCGTCGCTGCGGCTGCAGCCGCTGGTAGCCATGCGGCAGCTTGATGCGTTCCTGGTGGCATTCCGGCACCAGCCATGATGCCAGCAGGTGCAGGAGCCAGGTGAGCGGACTGCCACGGCCGCGAGGACAGCGGCGGCGGCAACAACCCGTATGGCGCCATCGCCGGACCAACGGAGGGAAACGGCCCCGGCACCTGGCGTACCGGCGGCGGCGACGAGAACGGCAGACCGGCGATGGGTACGGGCGCCGATGCCGCGTGGGGATGGTTCTGCCGCGTGGGGATGAGCACTCCGACCAGCAGCAGCGCGCCGCCCAGTTCCTACGGGAACACCGACAGAGCACCCTCACGCCTGGTTTCCGCAGAACACACACAGCAGCATACCGTCTTTCCTTGCCCATATTCTCCACACAAACCACTTGCCTGTGGGCTTAGGACGAGGTCGTGTTGCGCATCTAAGTGCACGGTCAGACACAGCTCCAGCACTGCCAAGCGCCTGACGGCATCCAACTGCCGAGGACTCGCATCCGGGGATGGCCACAGCATCAATGGCGGCCACTGTGGGAGCCGAGGGAAACGCGGGTCACCAGATGACTCTTTCCACCATAGGTACAGCACCGACGCAGCTTGGCCCATTCCCCATCACACATCCGGCTTTACCTTCAGTTCTGCCGCAGCGATATCCTTTAGTCGCTCCACTTCGGCAACCGTCAAGCAGGGATACAGTGATGAGACGGGCGACAACAGGTAAAGCATTTCCGCGGGCACGTCGGCACACACCCCCAGCAGTTGCATATCTGAAGATACCTGCAACGTGGGCGACACGATGACGGGTGAGATCGGTTCACGATACCATGCAGTCAATGAGAGGTCGCCCTCCCCCCCCCGCACCCGCATTGGGACGCCCAGCACGCGCGCCGAGCTCTCGCCAGTAGAGCGGATGCGGAAAACGAGGTGGCAACTCCAGTCCACGGTGGCAGCACCGCTAGCCCCACCACCCTACGGCCAAGACACCGAGCGTGCATTCAGTAAGACGTGCGGGACACAGCCCCCGCCACTATCCCTGCCACAATTGTTGTACCAACTTGCTGCGCTTGACACAGCACGAGCGGTTTGCCACCAAACACCGGACCGGGCAGGCCACCGCCTTCCAGTGGCAATACCGCCGACGCCAGCACCGCCTGCACGTACGATTGCCAGGGCGCATATCCCTCCACAGGCCGCTCCACTGCTCCGAGCGGCCCCGCGACACCCCGTGCTCGCGGGCCTTGGTCCATCCTATTAGGTTAGGTAGGATAACACGTGCTTTGTATGTTTGGGCCACAAAAGGTGCTGGCTCTCAAGCAAGGTCCCAGCAGCCAACCATCTGTAGCCGCAACGTTAAACACGTTCACCCCGCCTGATGTGCACTTCCCAATGGGCGGCCAAGGAACGGTTATGACCCATGGGTCATTTGTTCGACGTTGGCCATTGGCTTCTCTATTCGGAGTATCCACTGTGGGGTACACTAATTTTACGTGGAATTAACGAGACGCTCCTGAGCGCCACAGGCGGACGGAAATCCCTTGCACGGCCCCACATTACGGGTTTACGGCCCCACGTGCGCCGTCCCCCATCACGATTCTCTGCCGGGTACTCTTTTGTTGTCTTGGGATTCGTATACTCCACTTGCCCAGCAAACCTGACTTGTGCCCTGATGTTCAGTTTCTGTAATGCACCGCTCTCCACATTGCTTGCACTAATGAGCTGAAGGTGTCCTGCCGATGTCTTTCCGATAACCCAAGTCGCCCACTCGCGCGGGCTAGCTACCGCGCGTATTGCACCCCGTAGGGATCGATCGCGCGACGTCGGCTCGGTGAACCGCTATCGCAAACCCTGTCCCGTACGCACCCGTATAGTGCACGTATATTGCAATTTTATTCTCTGCCAACCAGCTCTTTCCACCTGTGCCTTCGAACGAACGAACGAACGAAGGAACGAACGGCAGTCCCTGGCATGCCCGAGAAAGCAGAAAGCAGCCAGAGGAGCCCCTACCGGGTTCTCTGGCGTGCTTTCTTTACGCTTTCTTCGGGAATATATACAAACAGCACTTCCCAAGAACGCTTTTTTGGGCGGGGCCCCAGCGCGAAGCGCCCAGGGGGGCCCCGCCCTGTAGCCGTAGCGCCTCTAGCGTAGCTAGAGAAGCGGAGGCCTTACCCCACTCAAATGTCCGTCCGTCCGTCCGTCCGTAGCACTGTAACTTGGATTTTCCAGAATTTCCCCATTCGTTTCGACATTTCTCATTGCATATTACATTCTGTATTGCAACATATACATCCGTACGCATGTTCAGCCCTTTTAAAGTTTGTGCTCGTTTCTATTGATCGCGGCCGAAGTCGCGTCAACGTCTCCGTGCGTAGAAATCACCGCTATCGCTGTCAAAAAATTTATTATGGAATTGTGACATGGTGGCGTAATGTGAATCGCATTGCTATCGCGAAGTGGAAGTGCTCGGCTCCGAAACCCCTTTGCTGCGCTGTCGCTCGTTCACTCGCTGGCTCGCTCGCTTGCTCGCTCGCTCATTCGCTCACTCGCTCGTTCGCTCGCTTGCTCGCAAGTCGGCGATTAAAGTCGTGCGCGCCTGTTCTGTTGCGCTGTAACAGACCCGTGGGTCACTTGTACATATAACACGCCTACCTCCTTATCTCGCCCTTACTTATCATAGTAGACATTAACATAAGTTCACGTTGTTTCCATACGACTGCGGTTATGCCCTTTATATAGTGTAGCTCTGTTGAACGGACACTCGCTTTCGCATTTAGAAATCGCTGTGATCATGCGGGGAGACGCAGCTGTGCGGCGACATCAGCAGGAAGATGACTCGGATGCAAAGGAACGGGCACGAAAGGCTGCACGGCAGCGTCAGCGCCGAGCTGACCCTGAGGTGCGGGCCAAGGAACGGGCACAACAGGCTGCACGGCGACGTCAGCGGCAGGCTGACCCCGAGCTGCAAGCGGAGGATCGAGCGCGAAATGCTGCACGGCAGCGTCAGCGGCGAGCTCGTGCTGAGTTGCAGGCGGACGAGCAGGACCGGAATACTGTGCAGCGGCGTAAGCGACGGGCTGACCCGAGCTGCAGGCGGACGAGCAGGACCGGAATACTGCACAGCGGCGTCAGCGGCGAGCTGACCCCGAGCTGCAGGCGGACGAGCAGGACCGGAATACAGTACAGCGGCGTCAGCGGCGGGCTGACCCCGAGCTGCAGGCGGACGAGCAGGACCGGAATACAGTACAGCGGCGTCAGCGGCGGGCTGATCCCGAGCTGCAGGCGGACGAGCAGGACCGGAATACAGTGCAGCGACAAGAACGACGTACAGCAGCACGTCAGACAGCGGCTGCTGAGCCGGCGTTACTGGACCGCCTCTGCAACTTACTGCATCTGGATTACCTGTACGACGAACGGCCTGTAGAGCTGCCGGATTTCCTAGCGGCTCTGCCAGACGGCCGCGTGCAGGATCTGCCAGGCGGCCAGCTACCGCCTGATCGGCAGGTACCGTACACCGCGCAGCTACAGGCTGCATCGAACATGGCGATGGCGCTGCGCCGGCGCATGCCATCACGGGTGTGTGCGGTGTGCTCCGAGCTCTGCTCCGAGGAGGATAGCTCCGTGCAGAGCTTCAACACCATCCCGAACGTCGACCTTTTGCGTGCGGACATCATGTGCACGGCGGCTGTGTCTCGTTGTGCACACACGCTGGCGTGGCGCCGCGTGGCATGCACGGCACAAGGCGGCGTACCTCCTCCACCAGACCCGGTGCTGCCGTTCAGGTATCGCGCCAGGCATAACGACCAGCGTGCTAACGCCGGTGGTGAGGACAGCACGGGAACCGATGCTACAACCGTTCTGCTCGACGATGATATCCCGCGCTCACCCGACGGGCAGCAGGTTCGATCCCTGCAGCAGCCCCCCCGATCCGCAAGGGGCGCTACGGCAGCCCGCGGCCCGCAGGGCGCGCGCTTGTAGGATTGCCCATGTCCGTGTGCCCGTGGGACGTGGGACGGTGGAAGTAATTGGACAAGTGCAGACTTTCGGCCATCGGAAAGGTTGCAGAAGTAAAAGATTATATTCTTTATTGCACGGTAAATTTATTATAGGAACCCAACCTCGTATGAGTAAAAACCAGTTTGGCAGTCTCCATGGACCGAGGCCGAGGTCAAACCAACACCTCTCGGCCTATAATTACTTCCAGAAGATTCATCGCTCCTTAAAGTGGATTTCTGACATGACGGCGTGAAAAGAATCTTCGTTTCGGCAAGCAACCAACTATGTTTGCATTGCGAACATACATTCTTCCCGCGACCACACCACAGCAGCTCTGCTTGCCAATCCGACCGACTTGAAGCACATTTCTATTACAAAGGTTGCAACGAGCAAACCATGAGGGGCAAACTGCTGGTTGTTGGACGCCAAGCCGCCAATGCACGCACGATTCATCTGCAGGCCGCCCAACAAGTCCAGTCGGCAACCTAGGGGACTTCTACATTCCCTGTCCTAATGTTAAAGTTGTCAAGCCTCCTCTGTGACGAATACCTCGGTAGCGAAGCCTGTGCACTCTCGTCGGCAACTGCACGTCATCATCGCGACCCTCTCAAACAGTTCCGCTGCCCTTCTATTGGCAAGTCAGCCTGCGTGATGTGTAAATGATACACTGCATGTCTACTGTCAAGTAACTTCAGCCAATGCGCTGGCCGGAAGAGTTGCACAGTGCCGAGACGGCGCGCGATGCCTCGCGATGCTAAACATGGGGCGAATTGCTGAAAGCTCTGGCTGTCTATCAGCACGAATGTTGACACTCTCACACTTCACGCCCTCGCCGCCCTGGCCCTTCAACTCCACCCGTACGGATTGAACGGGGCCCCGCCCTTTTTCCGGCTTCAAGGAAGCCGACACCAACCCCTTGTCTATTTTCACAGACTCGCGCAAACGGGAACACAGGAAACACAGCACCGAAACCATACGCGAACAGGATGGGGGATGGCGTTTTCAGAGCGGGGCGGCTAGGCCAAGAGCGAACTGTGCCCGCAGGTACAGATGCCCGAGGATGCCCGACAAAGTAAACCTGTAAAGTTTGTAGAAATACTTTATACTTGGTCAGGCTGGGCGGCGTTTCCCTTGGTTTGCTTCGGTTTGGCTGGGTGCATGCCGCCCGACCGGACGCCAAAGACCTCGCCAGCATTTGCAGCCTGAGTCAAAACATCATGTTAGGCACCAGGGCTCAATCTGGGGCGGTGCGCCTTGGCTCCGCGCGTTGTGGGCGTCGACGTGGCCACAGCACGAGAACGACCGGAATCGTTGTACTGAAGTTCGCCTACGCTCAGATTCAGGCTTTGCACCCCTAACATCTTTGATAAAGGGTGAATAATATATAATACTGTCGGCCCGAAGACGGCTTTAGGCAACTTTTGTCCGGCGAGGGCCGAGTGGCCCAGCTCTCCGCTCTGGGCGTTTCCTTCGCAAGGCAGGGTTCATAGGCGATACGGGGAAGACTTGCGCGAGCGCGTCGTAGACCTCTACTTCAATCAAGACTTCACCATGAAGGAGATTTCCGGCCTGTTTAGCGGCTACCCGTGCGTTAGGACCGTGTCACAGATAGTAAACGAGTTTGAGCAATATGGTTCATCTACGTTCAAACTGCAAGGACAAACGGGGCGCCTCCGGTAGCCTAAGCCTGCATAGGAGTCCTCCTCGTAGGCCATGGACACCGAGGGCACCCGGCTGTCGCGGTCTTACACAAACACATTTCGCGAGGACCGCCTGTGCAGTCTACGATGAAAGCTCTTTGGGTCGAAAGAAATCGGGAGAGCACAACGGCCAACTAGCGAGGACCAGGATGGTTTCGGTGCTGTGTTTCCTGTGTTCCCGTTTGCGCGAGTCTGTGAAAATAGAAAAAGCGTTCTTGGGAAGTGCTGTTTGTATATATACCAGTTTTAAGTCTCAAGTCTCAAGTCTAAGTCGGACTTAGACTTACCGGCCAAGTCTCGGTGGCCGACACAGGCCCAAGACAAGAGGTTTGAATTGCAAACCGCCATAATGGCCGCTGCCGGACCCAGGCCTGCACCGTTTGTCGCCGGACTTTTTCCGTAATAATCCTTACTAGGTAAGGTGTGTACTATAAAACAAATTGTAATGAATGCGGGTTCAATTTTAGCCAGGGTTTGAGTACAAACGTCACCGAGCCGTCCGCCAGGACCACCGATCGTACCCCTACCGGAAAATGGTCATCTCCAGTCGCCAATTCATGCCAATAGCCCAGCGCCCCACAACCTCGTCTTATGAACACACAATACGGTAGAATCGTGGCGAAGCGGGCGTGCAATTCACTAATGGAACGTAAATGGCGGTCATGGGAGTCCGTCCACACCCACGGCCACCCCTACCCCATGCTGAGCCTAAGGGTAAATGCCAACGCAAGCCCTTTCGCGTCCGAAAGCTATAAGCGCCTCCCGCGCATACCAAAAGTAGCTGCTATGTGGGGAAAATCAAGTACAATGGGCGCCGTCGCAAGAAAAGGACTCCTACGTGAACAGCGTCTCTTGGACTAAACACCCTGCTCAGAGCCAAGAGCTGCGGCTGCGCTTCAGGCCACGTACGGCGCTTTGCTCGCACACCCCTGTGGCCTTATGTTGGTTAGACCAGTACGACGGATGCGCATTGAGCCTAGGAGCCACGCACGCTTTGCAGATTTAAACAAGGGGTTGGTGTCGGCTTCCTTGAAGCCGGAAAAAGGGCGGGGCCCCGTTCAATCCGTACGGGTTAAGTTGAGTGCTAGGGCGGTGAGGGCGTGAAGTGTGAGAATGTGCTTTATTCCCGAAATGCCTGCTAGCCGAGTCGTTAGCAAGGCCTGCCGGCGCCCTGCGAAGCGCGTCATCCCGCCGGGTGCATGAGCGCCAGGGCAGAGTCTGCCCTGATGAGCGCATCGACCGAAATACGGCATCATTTCCAAAGCGAGCGGCGAGGGCGTCAAGTGTGAGAGTGTCGACATTCCTGCTGATAGACAGCCAGAGCTTTATATCTGAAATGCCTGCGGCTTCAGCAATCCGCCCCATGTTTAGCATCGCTCGCCGTCTCGGCACTACTGTGTAACTCTACTTCCGGCAAGCGCATTGGCTTAAGTTATTTGGCAGTAGACATGGAGCGTATCATTCACATATTACGCAGGCTGACTTGCAAATAGAAGGACAGCGGAACTGTTAGTTTGCGAGGGCCGCGACGACATGTACTTGCCGGCGAGAGTGCACAGGCTTCGCTACCGAGGTATTCGCCGTATCGTAGAGCAGGCTTGACAACTTTAACATTATGACCGGGACTGTGGAAGTCCCCTGGGTTGCCGACTGCATCGTGCGTGCATTGGCGGCTTGGCGTCCAACAGCCAGCAGTTTGCCCCTCATGGTTTGCTCCTTGCAACCTTTGTAATAGTAATATGCGTCAAGACGATCGGACCGGCTAGCAGAGCTGCTGTGGTGTGGTCGCGGGAAGAATGTTCGCAATGCAAACATAGTTGGTTGCTTGCCGAAACGAAGATTCATTTCACGCCGTCATGTCAGAATTCCACTTTAAGGAACGATGAATCTTCTGGAATTAATTATAGGCCGAGAGGTGTTGGTTTGACCTCGGCCTCGGTCCATGGAGACTGCCAAACTGGTTTGTACTCATGCGATGTTGGGTTCCAATAATAAATTTACCGTGCAATAAAGAATGTAATCTTTTACTTATGCAGCCTTTCCGTTGGCCGAAAGTCTGCACTTGTCCAATTACTTCCACCGTCCCACGGGCACACGGGCACACGGGCACACGGGCACACGGACATGGGCAATCCTACAGGGCGGGGCCCCCCTGGGCGCTTCGCGCTGGGGCCCCGCCCAAAAATTCGATAGAGAAAAGGAGTTAAGGCAGGTCAAGTGCCTGGGGGTGTGGAACGGTGTGCAGTTTGAGCCCGAACTTCTGTCTTTTAGTGATGATTTTGTTTGAAAACCCTGGGACGAGCAACAGCCTTCCTTTGAAACGCCGTGCAGGGAATGCTATGAACGGCGGCTAAGGCTGGGAGAAGCTCAGCACGCACGGCATGCCGGGTTTCGCTTCACGGGGTGGGACGCGGGCGGCCGCTGGTGACCCGCGGGTCAGTAGCACCCCCACCAACAAACGCGCCCAGAAATGGCTCCCCGTGCGCACGCTTGCCGTAGAAGCTTTCTCCATCGCCCGTAATGAGCGTAATGAGCGTAACGGGGCCCGCAAAAATAAAAATAAGGAGGCTGAGCCTCCAAGGCGCTGGGCCGCTGAAGCTGGCCGGATTTTACTAAGGTACCTTGAAGAGGCAGAGCTGCGGGGTGAGGCGCTTCCCCGTCCGACAAACGCAGCCCGCTTCTGCGCCCAATGGCACGCTGCATTTCAAGCTACTGGCAGCGTAGAGGACACGGAGCGCAAGGGCCGCCCACGCAAACTTCCGTCGGGAGTGGTGGAGGAAGCCTTGACACTAGTCAAGACCGTGCGGCCGCGCACCCAGCGTGAGATGACGACGCACTTCGCTAGCATCAAGGCGGCTCACAATGTTTCGGAGCGGTCCATCTGGCGGAGTGTCAAGGTAGCCGATCCTAAGCTGGGCAAGCATGTGCTGATCGAGTACAGGCCCCCGCTTAAAAGTGAAGTGAAGGAGGAGCGTGTCCGGGTGTCTGAGCTGTGGATGAGACGCTTCACCAAGCAGCCCGCGCCCTCCACCGACGACACCCCACCGCCGCCCGTTGCCATCCCGCGGACGCCGGAGGACCTGAACACCGCCAAGCTGGAGCGCGTCATTTGGGTGGACGCCAAGAAATTTTACATTAAGCCCAAGGCGCACCTTATGTTGGTTAGACCAGTACGACGGATGCGCATTGAGCCTAGGAGCCACGCACGCTTTGCAGATTTAAAAAATTCGATAGAGAAAAGGAGTTAAGGCAGGTCAAGTGCCTGGGGGTGTGGAACGGTGTGCAGTTTGTTTAGTGATGTCAAAATGTGTACTCTCCGACGCGTCGCATAATGTGGCCACATGCATGGAGACGGATGAGACACTTCAGGACAGAGTGCTGCTTCTGGAAACGTAAGCCGGTCGGCTTATTATTACGTGGAATGGACTGCTCGAGTGCTCGTGTTCCATGTTTTCCTTGATATTTCTTCTGTAGGTGCCACCAATGGGTTGGAAAATACAGTATTTACTGTCTGACATTGATTCTACGCAACAAGCGTCATAATTCGCCCAACAGGAACTTCGCGCTGGCAGAAACGGCACCATGTTTATAAATAAACTGCCGAATAGCAACAATGCAGAGGTGACAGGTAGTGACCCGGATATGGAATCACGGACAGCTTCGTGGGAAACGCTCTGCGGCGAAGCCCTGCCAGGCCATGCATGGCCGCTCCTGGTACTGGACACAGTGGAAACCCCTTCGCACACGGCCACGGCCACAAAACCGCAGTGGGCCGCTCGCAATTTTGTTGACTCCCTAAGCTTCACGTGCGATGCGCCACGGTCGGGTATGGCCGCAGCCGTAGCGACCTGTAGCGACGGCCATTGGAGTGGAGGCGCACACGGCCCTCGCCGGCTGCCACCGGCCCCCCGATCTCCAGGTTCTCCCCAATGGGTCCCGCCCCGTGGGTTAGGGAGCATCACTTCCGTGGCGGTGTACCGCGATAAGCTGCGAAGCCGGGCTGTGTTCCAACAACTCCTAATCCGCTTTACGAACGGCGTCGACAAAGCCCTGGCTGGCCCCGGCGAACGCGATGGCGCGCTATGAGGGCACGAGGCAACTGAGCACCCTGCGGCGGGCTCTAACCTTGCGAAGGCATGCGTAGGCAGGCCTTGTGCGGACGGGCCCATCGGGCACGCGGCCTGCAGGCCACCTTCTGCACGTGTTCTCTCGTACCTGTACCTGCATCAGCGCAGCCGCATCCCCCACATCACGGGCGACCCACCCAGCAGTGCCCGCAGCTCGAGGCGGACTCAGCACCAGCGACCCAGCGACCTCGCATCCTCCCCTCCGTTTCATATACCCAAGCGTGAAACCACGAACCCATGTACACAAAGTGGCGCCCACGGGTGGCAACGCCCAACGTCCGGGCTTCTGACAGAACAGCTATTCGAAATATAGGTTGCATACCCTGGAAGGCCCTGTGATGGTAACCGCGCCTCGCCTTCCGCGCCCGCTCCCGACATGCACAAGAACGGCACGACGGCAGGGGCGACTGGCGCGCGATGGCTGGCCCATGGCAGGCATCACCGCACATCCCTCCCACCCGGCCCCGCCCCGGGCCGTTATAATTACCACCCGGCTTGAGTCGACCCAGAACCCAAAGCGCGGCTTGATCGTGCAAAGGAGGGGACCCGGCGAGAGCCGGTTTCCCTTCACAGCCCCCTCCACCCCTTAAGGTACCCCCGCTCACAGATCACAGAAAAGCTCGCCCCACTTAAACCATTCTCTCTACCGCATCCCTCAAGCACCATCACTCGTGCTGCTCCACTAATCCGATCACCGCGCGGCCCGCCGCCGCTGTCTGCAGGCCCAGCCCCCGGCTCCGCGGCGCTCGTCCACGGCGCACCCGCAGACAGCCCAGCAGCCCCAGTCCGCGCCCCCGCGCAGCACCAGTCCCAAATCCGGCACCGGGCCGTATTGCCCACGCCCACATACGCTGCTCTCCACAGCATATACACCACCACCATCATAACCAATAACATAAACACTGTATATGCACAAAGGAACTGCAAATTATATTTTATCGCGGGGAAGGTTAGCGCCCAGTCACCGATGAGGTAGTCCCAGCCATGGCGCCAAGGGCACGGGCAGAGACGGGCCGGCAGCTTCCGTGGGCCGGCCGCGGCTCATGCACGCGCCAGCAGTCAGCGACAGCGGCGCCAACGGCGGCGGCGCTCACGGCGTCGCCGAGACCACCGGCGCGCCGCCGCCCTGCGTCTGCAGCAGCGCCACCGCCGCATCCAGCCGGGCCGCCAGGTCGCAGGCCTTGCGCCTGGCCTGTTGTGAAAGCGCGGCGCTCCCCTGCGCCTGGCCTAGCGCCGCCTGCAGCCGGCTCTGCACGGGGCCAGACACGTCCCAGTGGCTCGCGGCGCGCCTGCGGGCGTCGCCTCCGGCCTGTGTGTGTGTGTGTGTGTGTGGAGGGGGCAGGGTAGGGGAGGGGGGTTGTGCGAGAGAAGGAACAGTTCCCCGCACCCGCGAGCCCGTCCCAAATCTCCCAATGCCCTCGAAACCCCTCGAAACCCTGCCCCGGAAGGACGACTACCGCAAACAAGGACCCTGGTTACCCAGATGGTGGCTTGCCACCTCATCTCAGCCACAGTCACCCACCTTGACCGCTCGGTCGCGGGCCTCCAGCGCTTGCCGCAGCGAGCGCCCCGTGTCCTCCGAGCCATTGGCGACAGCGTCGCCGTTGAGCGGCTGCACCCACGTGGGCTTGCCCTCCGACCATAGTCCCATGAATCGGTTGCCTGCGGACCGGGCACCAGAGCCAGGGCGACCGGATCCTTCAGCTTCATGGCCAGAGCCGTGGGAGCAGCAACCCACCGTCGGCCGTCGCACGCTCAACGAGCCGGCCCGCAACTACAAGCTGACCAAGTAACCCAGACCCAGCCGTCCTATCAGCCGTCAGTTTATCGCCCGTGGCGCCCCGAGCACCACCCTATCCCCCCGCCCCACCCAGCACACGATCCCGGGCCGCGCACCGTTGTCCACTGTGTACACGCTCCAGCCGTGCTTCTTGCCCTGCTGCCACTGCCCCTGGTAGCACTGCCCGCTGGCGAAGTGGTAGGTGCCGTAGCCGTGCGGCAGGTCCTCGCAGTACTGCCCCTCGTAGCGGTCGCCGTTGGGGAACGAGTACACGCCGTGACCGTGGCGCTTGCCTCGCTGGTAGTCGCCCACGAAGTTGCTGTCGTCCGTGCACTGGCGGGAGGGGAAGGCAGGTGGGGCGGGGGAGGCGGGCAGAGAGGGGTGTGTGTGTGAAGGGGTGGGGGTGGGGTTAGAGTGTGGATGTCAATCATTGTCCGGATCAGGACCCAGGGTGACCAGGATGACGAGGCGTAGCGGCTGGGGAGGGAGTGGAACCGCGATAGCCGGTGGTTGGAGCCGGGCCGTCAAAACCCGCAGGCAGGCACGGCGGGTGGGACGTCGCAACGTTCAACTATGTGCCATGCTGAAGCTGACCACGTACGGCTGACTACAGAGCCATGCGCAGGCCCTAGGCCTCCGGCTCGGGGCCTGGGAGCGATGAAAACGGGACCCCCGAGCCCACAGGCGCATCAGCAGCTTTTTCCGCTGTCGCTGCCGCAGTCGTTGCGGCAGTCGTCGCCGCCCCGGCGCCGCACCTACCTGCTGCATGCCGCTGCCGTCGCGGAGGCCCTTGGCCCACTGGCCCTCGTAGTAGTCGCCATTGTAGAAGCGGCACACGCCCCAGCCGTTGCGCAGCCCGCCCGCGTACTCGCCGTGGTAGGTGGAGCCCTTGGCAAACGTCTCGGCGCCAGTGCCGTTGTACACGGCGTTGCGCCACTGACCTTCGTACCGCCCCTCGTGGCTGCAGGGAGAGAGCCGGGGGCGGGGGCCGCAACCGCGCACACGCCGGAGGCCCGCAGCGCGCGAGCGCGGGTGGGTGGGTGATAAGAAAGAAGAACCACACCGGGTAGGTGCGTGGGTGAGCGGGCGGGAGGGGGCAGGCAGAAACGCGCGCGCATGCGTAGTGGTGGTGGTGGTGGACTGGCGGCTGGTTGGCCGGTTGCAGGGACGGAGGGATGGGTGCTTTAGGGCGGCCTGCCGGCGGGCACGGGACCGGCGCCGAGGAGTAAACAAACATAGAAGAAGTAATAAAACTAATATAAAGTAATATGGTAATAATTAAGTCTAAAAAAGTAATAATAATAAAGTAATAATAAAATAATAAAAGTAATAACGGCGCCGAGGAGTAATAAAACCGAAATCGCAGCAATGGAAAGGAGGCGACGTCGACGAACGGACCCAACAATACTTCCCAAACGTAAACCTGCGGCCTTACCAATGCCGGAAGAGCTCCGGCCGCGTCGCCGCCGACGAGGTTTGGCAACAGCGAGTCACTCCGCGCCAGATCCCTTTTTGGTCGCCCAAACCCAGCCCCCCAATCCCCGAACGCAGCCCCCACCTGAAGGTGTACACGCCGTATCCGTCCATTCGGTCGTCCCGGAACTCCCCCTCGTACACGTCCGCGTTGATGAAGTGGTACACGCCCTCGCCGTTCTTCTTGTTGCACACGTACCGACCCTGCAGGGGCAGTGGGGGTGAAAGGACGTGTGGCGCAGCACTCGCGGGTGGGGGCGGGGAGCTTTTGACCACCCCCCCGCAGCGGCTACGATATATCGGCAGGGCATTACAGCACGAACTAACTTACTAAGTTAGGAAGGTCGCTGCCGCCCCAGGCTCCTGCCGCCCCAGATGGGGCCGGCAGAGGCGTCACTACCGCAGCGCATACCGCCCGCCTGGCAGGCCCCTTTACTAATTGCACTTGCAGCCACATATAGCACGCCCACGGTCGAGAGAGCGAGACACAAACACACACACACACACACAAGTGTGAGGAGACACACACCGAGGCATGTATTTCGCCCCGGCGGCACACCGCAACGCGCCGCGGCTCACTTTGTAAATGTCCCCGTTCCGCAGCTGCTTCAGCTGGTACTCGCCCAGCTTGAACACGCGCGCCTTGCGGTTGCTGCTGGTGCTCACACCCCCGGTGGAGCCGTCGCCGCCGCCGCCCGTGGAGCCGCCGTCGCCGCCGCCCGTGACCGTGTTGTGGCGGAAGTAGGCCGTCGTCAGCGCCGCAAGCTCCCTAGCACGACATGGTTGGGCAGGTATTGGGTTGGAGCTGGGGCGGGGTCCAGGGTCCAAAAGGCGCGATGCAACAATTCCAACCCTCTCAAGCCCCAATCCCTGCTCGCCCCCTTGGTCCTCTCGCATCCTGTCTTTCGCCCTTTCTCCTCATCCAGAGCGCTCGTCCTATATTGGGAGCGCCTACGCTGTTTTGCGCTCGTTAGAGACGCCCGCGCGAACTGGGATGATGTCCCAAGCACCCACCCTTTCCTCCACACGGACGCGAACGGCCATATCCGTGCCAGGCTGCCACATTAGGCAGTGCCCTAGCACTAACCGCCGGTGGGTCCCATGGGACCAACCCTCCCTCAATGATGAGCGGACACGAGGGAGGGTGCTGGCCTGCAGTCGGCAGGCCCGTGAGGTTCTGAGTTGACTCAGAATGCGCCAGCGCAGGACCCTAGTGGTCCCTCATTGTAACTCTCGCATCCTATTGCTGTGCCCCCTCCCGCGCCCCGTTCCTCCTCCTCCGTTGCCCGCAGCGCCCCCCGCATCCCACCCCCATACCCACCCACTTCCCGTCACCCCGCCCCCAGCATCCCACACCACCGCGCGGTGCCCACGCCCGCCCCCACCCACTTGTGTATGTCCTGCGCCAGCGTGAACTGCGCCATGCCGACCGCCTTGAGGTGCGCATCCAGCTGGGCGGTGGCGCACAGCTTCCGCTGCTCCTCCGTCAGGTGCCGATTGGGGAAGGCGGAGCCCCCGGAGGCGGCGGTGGAGGCAGAGGCGCCTGCTGCGGCGCCGGGGCGCGGGCTGGCGGCGGCCTCCTCACCTGCCGCGTTGGCCGCGTCGCCCGGCAGCTGCAGCACCTCCTTCGCTCTCCGGCTGAGCGCCTCGAGGCGGTCCTCCTGCGCCCGTGCGCGCTGCGCTCGTGCGCGCGCAAGCACGCGCGATCGGGTGCGGGGGCGGAGAGGGGTTGGTGCGCGTGGGACTCGTGTGCCGCGTTGCCATGGCGGAAGAAAGAAGCAGCGCGGCGGGCGTGCGTGGGGCGAATGGATCCACGAGCAGTGGTCGCAACGCCCTACCGTATATCCAAGGAGGCTGCGCTGGTCGCTGCGGCATGCCACATCGCCTCGAATGCTTGGCACCGGCCGAGTCCGGCAGGGACCAGCAACGCAAACACAACTTGCAGCCCCAGGGAGAGGCGAAAGGGGAACGCGACCGCGCGGCGTCACTCACCTCCAGAAGGACCGCCGCCTCCGCCTGGAAGTTCCGCGGCGGCGGGCCGCCGCCGTTATCCGGCGACGCCGCCGCCGGCGACGGGCCCGCCCCCTTCCCCGCCGCTGCCACCAACCGACCCGCGGGCGATACGCCCGCCGACGCGGGCGACGCCGCGTAACTCCTCTGCTGCTGATGCTGCATGTGCGTGGCCTGGCTGTACGCCTGCACGTCGCTCAGCAGCAGGGCCACGTGCTCAAGCAGCGTCTGCAGCGCGTCCTGCAGGCTGCGCGCCTTGCCGCAGAGCGCCGGCGAGCAGGTGGGCTGAGCGACGGGGGCGGCCGCCGCCGCCGCCGCCGGCGGCGGCGGCGCCTCTAGCAGCGTGGTATAGGAACCGAGGGACTTATCGGCCGCCTGCAGCGCCGCCGCGCAGACATCGAGGGCGTTGGACATGTCGCGTAGGCAGGACGGCGAGGCCAGGCGCGTGCGCGCGACGGGCGACGCCAACAGCGACGCCACGTCGGGCGGCAGCGCGGCGCCGGAGCTGCGCCAGCGCTGGCCGCCGCTGCGCGGCGATGGCGACGCGGCGGCGGACGCCGTGGCGGTGGAGGACGCGCCGCCCGGCGAGGCAACCAGCTCGCGCGGCGGGAGCGAGCCGGCGCTGCCCGGCGCGGCGCCCGCGCCGCCGCCTTCGCGCGCCGCCCCCCCCAGCGACGGCGAGCCATTGACCGCCGAGCCAAGGGCCTCCGGCGGGCCCTGCTCCGTGCTGCCGACCGCCGCCGACGGCACCTCGGCGATGCCGGCGGAGCCCGACGAGGCAGCGCGGAAGGAGCATTCGACCTGCTCCTCCTCCGGCTTATCTGCCTGGGCGGGCGCCGCCGGCGCGGGCCGCAGCGATAGCGCGCCGTCCATGGCCAAAGCGATCGCCGCTGCCTCGGTCGCAGAAGAAAAGGCGCTGGGGATGACGTCCTTCTCTGGCGTGTCGTCAGCTGCAGCCGCCGCCGCTGTCGCAGCGGCCGCCGCCGCCTCAGCTGCAGCGCCGCCGAACGACCCCACCTCCACCTCCTCCTTCTCCTCCTCCCGCGTCCGCCGCCGCAGCAGTGGCTCGCCGCTGTCCGCCGACGGCCCAGCGTCATAGGCCGGGCCGCCGTTGCTTTGGGGCGCTGGCGCCGCGCCCCGCGCGTCGTCGTCGTCTTCGCCGCCGCGCCCGGCTCCCCGGGCCCACCCGTCTGGGTGGCTGCCGTTGGCGTCGGGGCCCGACGCCTCGGCCAAAGTCTGCCCCGAGGCCGACGGCGACGAGGTTCCCCTGGGCGACCCGGATATCCCCGGCGCCAAGGGGATGCCTGTGCGACGACGCCCAAAGCTGAACGCATCGTTCGGCAGGCCGTGCGAGACGAGAGCCGAGCCGGGCGGACTGACAGAGCTCCTGCGGGCGGGCGGGCGGGCACCGGACCGTGGGAAGCCAGGACAAAACTATCAACCAAGCAGGCGGGGTTAACCGACATCCAGCGGACGCGGGATGGGGCAGCGGGGGAGGTTGTTCGTCTGCAGTGGCGGGCTGACTACCGGAGCCAGCAGTCGGCCTGCGGGCGCTGCCGAGCTGCAACACGTGCGACTGTTAACGCCAGCCCAACCTCGACTTGGCAGGCAGGAAAGGTGACGCAGCCCCTCGCGGTACAGTGCAACTGAGCCGGGGCAAGCCGTTCGAGCCGTCAGGCGGTTATCCAAGCCCGCCACGCCGTCGGATGCCCCGCTCGCTCCTCGCCGACCCTGGCCCCCACCCCGGAGCACCGCCCCGGCGCCGCTTTGCTGCAGTTCGCATTACTTGCCCCCGAAGCGCCGAACCTCCCTCACATACCCCGAGGGGCTGACGCTGTTGTTGTAGACCAGGGCTTCCTCGTACTGCACCGCGTAGTCCCGCCGCTCCAGACGCGGCGACACCACCTCAGTGCCCACGTCCGCGGCGGTCATGGGCCGGTAGTCCTCGTCCGGAAAGTCCGTCTGCGTGCTGCCGTGGGCCACAAACACCTGCCGGGCCGGGGAAGCCGGGGAGGTGTAGGCGTCAAATGCCCAGAAGCCGAAACCACTGAAGGCAAGCGCTGACGAGGAAGAGGGGAGGTGGGTTGAGACCGAAATGCGTCAATGGCAGCACCTATCGACCCGCCGTTCCAACCCAGGCGCGACAACATATCCGCCCTCCGATGCGCCGAGCTACGCCCCTACCCGTCCCTCAGCGGCCGGCCGAGCCCCCAACTGCCGCTCCCCGCCCGGCCCACACAAACGCCCCCAGCACTCCTCCTACGTCTCCTGTCCCCCATCCGGGTACCGTACCTACCCCGCCTCGCCCGCCCGCTCCCCACTCGTACTAGTTAAGCTAGATCCAGTTCGTGGTCAGTGTGGGTTCATTTGTTTGGCCTGCCCCTGTCTAGTCCCATCGGGTCTCCTTCATTGTACCCACCCGCCTAATCAGCGCCCCGCCCGTTGACCCCGGGCTCAGCCGCGGGCTGCGCCGATCATAGTGGTCCGGAGGCACCGCCAGGCCCTCTCTGTAGCGGCTGGTCACGTTCAGGTAGGGCGGCGTGCGCCGGCCACCGCTCAGCTTGCCGCCCGTGCTCGGCGTCGAGCGCTGCGTCCGGGAGAAAGCCCTGCGACACACGCGGTCGGGGTTTTGGGGTTTAACCACGCTGTCCAAGCTACTTCGGAGGAACCCGCGGCGTGCGCACGCACGGGGCACGTGTTCTCGCGTGGGGACAGGAGGGGGCTGCGCGCATATGCGCATGCGCGAGGCCGGGGGACCAGGGCAAGGACGATCGACATGCGTCGGAGTGGCGCCGATGTACTCGTGAGGACGGGATCATGATTGTGACTGCTCATGTCGCATGCCCGGCAACCCCTAGCGGCGCTGCTGGTCGCGAATCTTTCCCCCGGTCCGGGGGGGGGGCCAGCGCTGCAAGGGCGAGACTTACTTGTTGTTCGGGTCCTGCGGCGTGGTCGCGCCGCCCCAGTTCCCGCTGGTGCGCACTGCGACAGAGGCGGACCGCGGACAGAGCGGGCAACAGCGCAGGGTGTCGGCCGTCAGCAGGGGTCAGTCTTCTGTAAAAACATGCATGCGTAATTCCTCCAGGGCAGCTGCCCGCTATTGCCCTGCATGTTCCGAGTGCTCTCCACGAGCAATCGTCGATACGAATCTGCAGGACCCTGGAGGCGCACACACCCCTGTACTAACACCCCGCACGCGGCTCCGGGCGTCCAAGCTTGAACGCTCAGCCCGGGGAAACGGACGGCCCCCCGGTCAGCATCTGCGGCACCGCTGTTGGGTGGAGGCCATCGCCATCCCCCACTGTCCCCGTGCCAGCGTCCTTCGAACCCCTGAAGCCTGCACACTCACGGTCAATGCGGCTGAACTCGAAGGCGCTGTTCACCACGGAAGCCGGCAAGGGAATGTTGCATGTGCCGCCCTTTATGGACAGCTGCCGCCGCGCTGTCGGGCTGTACCCCGGCAGCGTGTCCACGCCTGTGTGTCGGGGGCCATGCAAGGGCCGGGGGCAGGGGCGGGCAAGGTTGTCTCCGCCAAGGTGTAGGAGTGGTACTTGGCTGGGGCGCTCTAATTGCCAATAGAGGTGCGAACGGGAGCTATGTGCCAGGAGGTTCAGGCACGATGCACGTCGCAGTATCCGAGCTTCCGTCACCTCTGCCATGCCATGGCGCAAGCCTGTGTCGGTCATGACCTGGCCGCCCCTCCCGACTCTATTGCCCAGCCCCTCCCGACTTGCCCTTGAAGCTCTTGTACAGCCATTGCGCGAGCTCCATCAGTTCCGGCGTCGACGCCTGGCTTAGCTTGGCAACATTCAGCTCCTGCGGCCCCCAGCATTTCAAGGCATGGGCAGACGGATTGCCGTCAACACATTGGCACGGTCGCCGTGTGCGTTCCCAAGCATGCAGCTCGTCACGCACACCGTGCAGCCACGGTGGCTCTCCACTTCCTGCGTATCTCGCGCCCCCACGTCTGCCCGTGCCCACCAGTGGGCCCCACCTACAATGTTCTACAGCGTGCCCGGGTGATCAATGTACTCTGTGTGCGTGCCGCTGTACTGTGCCAGCCAGCGCGGTATGGCAAGACTCCGGCCAAACCCTGGCCCACACCCGCCAGACGCCGCGCGCCCACCTTGGTCAAGCCCAGGGCGTTAAACGCCGCCTGCAGGACTTTGTAGTTGGGAACTATTTCATATTCCTCGCGGGCAAAGAAGTTGACTTTGCGGATGGCGACAATGTCGGTGTAGAAGGCTGTATCACAAGGCGGGGGCGCGGCGGTTAGGTAGGACAATACACAGAGTTGGGGTGTTCTGTATCTCTGGCTGGATGCCCACAGACCACTATGTCATTCTTATGCAAGCTTTGCATTGGGTAACAGTGCAACCGGCTCGGTTCCCGGGTTTCGTGCCGGTTTCACTCCTTACCATCCAAAATTTGGCAGTAGACCGCACCAGAAGTCAACTGCAAGTCACATGATACCACGTAAGGATGCACGTAACCATGGATTTGAGGCTAGGCCCGTGAGACCTGCGCACCCGCACCTGTTCAAGACGCGTCAAATTGAGCTCCAGCAGGCGGTTGATCCAGTCCAGCAGCTCAGTCTTGCCGGCATAGTATTCAAGGCCCTGATCGATTACGAAGTTGGGTGCTGAACTTAACGCGGTTGCAAGCGCCATCTTTCTTTGACTTGGCGGACATCCAGGTGCGGGAGTATGAATTCTATTTGTGCATCTTTATAAGTTGTTGTCGTCGGCAGCAAGTAAGTCAAGGTTTTGACATGGAAGAACTACAGCGGGCGGATGGGCTTGCGCACGATTCCGCTGCGTTCATCATCAGGGGCTTGCGGCATTCATGGGGCACGCCAATGAATGTAAAACACCAATTGCATACATATTTCATATCTTTGTTATGATAACTTATAATAATTACGCAGCAGCACCAGGTGGAATTTGTGTCTAACCACTAAACTTGCTGCCCCGTGCCCTAACAATACCTCCATGCGTCGCGTGATGCGCAGCTGCTTGCATTATCGGTGTGCATAGGTCAAAATATACAAAGAAAAATGTTAGAAGCAAACTCCCGGGCTTTTAGACGGGCGGCTCAGGCTAGCAACCGGGGCAGCCCAAGCTATGCGCCCCGAGTAATTGTTAACAGCAGGCAATGGATGATGCCTGCTGTGCATTTGCTGCCGCCTTCTGCACGGCGTGCCAGAGGCGAGTCTACTGTTGCAGGTGGGTGGAGAATCGTGAGCATTTCAAGCCGTTCAGTCACCAGACTGCTGATTGTGTTATTGCATGAACACTGCAGGGGTTGGCACTCCTGACCAGGGGGTAAGCGGTGGTGCGAGGGAACGGATAACCCGAGCTGGCGTGCAAGTTTTGCAGCAGTGGCCGTGAGCTACACGAAAGCCGTGCGCTTCCATATCGATGCAATCTTATGGTGTATGGTGTGCAGGTTTTCTCAATCGGGAGCGCGAGCGAGGATGCACTGGTGCGCAAAGGGTTATCCGCGCATAGTGTGGGCCCCTTTAAAGCGGAGCGCCTAGTGATGCCTGACTCGTGATGAACTAAATGAATCTGGATTTGAGAATGTTTATGCCCTTAATTGCGACGCTCGTGTTGCGGGTTGTCTGCCGTGTGTCGCCGCTGACGAAGCACGCTTCCTTCGGTCGTGCCGTGGCCAGGAGCTCGCGGCGACCAAGAAGAACCTCCGCGAGGCGCTGGAGAAGATCGACCTGCTCACTCAGCAGGTCTCCATCGTCGACGAGCTGCAGCTGCAGATGGTGGAGCAGGATGAGCTCATCGCGGAGCTCGAACACCTTATCGAAATCGACAAGCGGAAGCAGGTGATCGCAGTGCACCTCCCATAACCCTCTACGCCCCTTCCCCACCCTTCCCACGCCTCCCAGAGCCCCCCGCACAGCCCCCACCCCTTCTTCCATCCCCCACCCCTCCTTCCATCCCCCTCCACCCACCCACCCCCTTCTCCCCCCGCCCCCCAAACCTCCATCCCCAACCCCTTCCCGCGCACCGATTCCCCCAGGAGGAGGAGCGCCAGGCGCTGGGCGACCAGATCGCGGTCGCGCAGGCCGCCCTGGCGTCCACTGCAGCGGAGCTGCAGGAGGCGCGCGCCAAGCTGGCCGCGATGCCCGACATACAGCAGCTTCAAAGTGAGGTGGCGCGGCTACGTGACGTGGAGGAGCAGCTGGAGGCGGCACAGGCGGCGGCGGCGCGCCTCTCGGAGCTGGAGGGGCTGCAGGAGCAGCAGCAGCTGCTGGCGGCGCAGCTGCAGGAGCAGCGGGACGGCCGGGACACGCTGGCGCGGGAGCTGGAGGCGGCGAGGCAGCAGCAGCTGGCGGCGCAGGCGGCGGCGGCGGCGGCGCGACTGGAGGCGCAGGTGGGGAAGGGGAGGCTGGGAGGCGCAGGGAGGGAGGGAAGGGGCTGGGGGGCGGGGTGTGGCTGATGGGGAGGTGGGATGAGGGGGCGGGGCGGAGAGCTGCGGGAGGGAGGAGTGGGCGGAGGAGGCGGAGGGGGCGGCGCGTGTGTGGAGGGCGGGCGGGGAGCCGGGCGTCTGCAACTGCAGCGTTAGCTCGGCCTGGCGCGGGGCCGACTTGCTGCAAAAATGGCGGCACGGGTGGTTTCCTGTTAGGAGGCGGAGAGGGTTTGCTCTTAGGAGGCGAAGGTGGCTCCAGCCCCTCTGGTCCAGGGGAGCCTCCGGCAGTGCTGGAGGCCTGGGGTTTGGCTTGGCTTGGCCTGGAGTCGCTGCAACCAGACCCAAGAATACGCACTCTTAAACCAGACCCCAATAATACGCGCTCTTTTACCCTCCGTAGGAGGCCCAGGAGGCCCTCTCCCGCAAGGTGGAGGAGCTGGCGGCCATCGAGGCGGATGTGGAGAACATGCGCAAGACGATGAGCAAGGGGGGAAAGAAGGGCCGGGGGGGCAAGGCGCCGCAGGCGCGCGGTGGCGGCGGCAAGGGCTTTGCGTCGCCCGCCGCGCCGCCCGCGCCGCCGCCCCCGCCGCCGCCGGCCGCTGAGAACTACCTGCGTCAGGAGCTCAAGCAGGCGCAGGTGCGCGTGTATGGAAGGGAGGGAGGGAGGGAGGGAGGGAGGGAGGGATGGGAGGAAGGGGGGGTAGAGCATGACAGTGAGGGATGGGGAGGGAGGGAGGGTGGGTTTGGGGTATCAAAAAAATAGTCCGTGAAGGCCCCACCGCGCCTCAGCCTCCCAGAAGATGGAGGATGGGTGTCCTCACTTTTTTCCCTCCCAGTCCCCTGCCGGGGCTAAGCTCGGCTGGCCCAAACCCCCAGCACCACACCCTGTCCCCCGACCGCCGCCCCCGCACCCACACACCCCTCTCTCTCTCTCGCCCCCCTGCCAGACCGAGCTGGAGCAGCTGCAGGTCACTCTGGATGAGCGGGAGGCGCAGCTGCAGGCGGCACAGAGCGCCGTGGAGTTCCTGACCAGCCAGTGCAAGGAGCAGGTGTGCGGGGGCCTGGGGCTGGGTCTCGGTGGGGTTGGGGCGGGGGACCCTGGGGGGGCTGGGCTCCCCGGGGAAGGGCATGGAGGGCGGAGGGAGGGAGGGAGGGAGGGAGGGAGGGAGGGAGAGGGGGTAGGTGGCGGGTGAAGGAGACAAGCCGAAGGCATGCGGGGCCGTCCACCCGGGTGTGTAAGTCGTCCTCCTGAAGGGCCCCTCCGCACTCTCCTCTCTCCTCCCTCCCCCAGCCAGGAGTTCCTTCGCTGCGCTTCGTAAATCTTACTCCCCACACCCTCGGGGACAGCCAGCCTGCTCCTTCGGTCTGTTTTCTGTCCTTACACCCCCCTAACTCATTGTTATATAAAGGAGCATATCACTCCCTGACCCCCCTAACCCCCAAAATCCACACCCCCCTAACCCCCTCCCCAATCCCCCTCATCCGCCCCCCCCCCGAGCAGGAGCTCCAGGTGACTGCTCTGCAGTCCAAGCTGGACGAGGCCAATGCCCAGTTGGCCGCCCGACTGGCGACAGAGGCGGAGCTGCGGCAGCAGGCGGAGGCGCTGGCGGTGCGGCTGAGGGCCGAGTCGAACGACAAGGAGGCGACGGTGGCGGCGATGAGGCAGCAGGTGGGGGGGCTGTGGGGGCGGGGGCGTGCATCCAGGGCGGGTGGCGCACCTCGGGCCGCGGCCGCCCTGCTCCTCCTCGGGGTCTCGCGCCTCCCCTGTTCTCCCCTGTTGTGGGGGGCCGGGCGCTGCAACTTGTACCTGTGAACCCGTGTGTAGCAATACACCCAGCAAACACCAGGCCCCCATGCCTTGACGTTTCGGAAGACCGAGGGGGTTGTCGGCGGGGGTAGGTCGGGTTAGCGCCCTCCCGCCCTCCCGCCCTCCCTCCTTCAAGCCAGGTGGAGGGTGCAGGAGGAGCGGGACTCTGAATCCCTCTTGCAACACCCCACACCCCCTTACATACACACACGGTTTTGCCTGCCCTGATTGTCCCAACCCTACTTGACCCGTCCTCCCTCACGCGCGCAGCTGGAGTCGCAGTCCGCGGAGCGGTCCGCCCTGGCTTCGGAGCGCGACTCACTGGTTTCGGAGGTGTCTGGGCTTCGCAGCAGCATGCGGGAGCTGGAGGCGCGGCGGCAGCTGCAGGATGTGGCGGTGGGGGAGCTGGATGTGTCGCTGCAGGAACTCAGAGTGGAGGTACGTGGCGGTGTGTGGGGGGGGGAAGGGGGGGAGGGGAGGGGAGGGGAGGGGAGGAGGCTATTACCAACCAGGTGTGGGGAAGGGAGCGAGTTAAGTTAAGGGCTGCGGGGCGCGGCTTTCAATCCTTTTTACCACTGTGCCACCCGCTCCGCTCGTCGCTCCAGCCTCTGCCAGCCTGCCCGTTTGGAGTGACGTACGCTCCCCCCACACACACACGCACCCGCACACACACCACCACACACACACACACACATGCACATATACACACCCGCGCCCTCTTTGTAGGTTGAGACCGCCCAGCAACTCAAGGTGGATCTGGCCATCCTGGCTGAGGCCTTCTCCGCGAAGGAGGCGGAGCTGGAGGCGGCGCAGGGGCGGCTGGGGGCGGCGGAGGGGCGGGAGGAGGAGCTCAGGGCGCAGGTGGCGGGGGCGGAGGACAGCCTGAGGAGCGTCAATGTGAGAGCGGGGAGGGGAGGGCAAGGGGAGGGGAGGGGAGGGGGGCGGGAGAAAGGGGGAGGGGGCTTTACTACTTTTCCCGACTTCTACTACTACGACTAGTACTAGTACTTTCCGCTGGACGCCTCTTTCTGGTCAGTCGTCACCGCCTACCGCGCATGGTCCCCCAACCTCCCACCTCGCAGTGGCTCTTTGTTTTATAAAGGAGCAAATGACTCCCTGACCCCCACCCCGGTCCCCTCTTACCGCTGCCAGGCTATGCTGTCGGAGCTTCAGTCAACCAACACGGCTCTGGCTCAGCGGTTCGAGGCGCTGGAGGCCGCGTTCCGGGCCACCAGCGAGCAGAGGGCGGAGGCGGAGGCGCGGGCAGCGGAGGCGGTCCGGCAGCTGGGGGAGGCGCGAGAGCAGGGGGCGGTGCTGCGGGAGCAACTGGGCGCAACCAACAAGGTGGGGGGTGGGGGGTGGGGGTGGGTGAGCGCGACACGGCGGGAGGTGGCACGGCGGGAAGGGAAGGGGGCGGGGCAGGCATGGGGAGGGTTTCGGTCGGCTGGAGCCTGGGCAGATGTTTGGGTGTTCGGGAGGGGAAGAGAGGGAAGGGAAGGAAAGGGGAGGGATGAGTGATGGAATCCGTCCCCGCCCCGTCCCGTCCCCCGCCCCCACTGGTTGCCTCTCCAGGCGCTGACCGAGACTGCGCAGGCTCTGTCTGAGGCTCAGGCCGCCGAGTCGAGTCAGCGCATGGCTGCCCAGACACTGAGTGAGCGGCTGGCTGCCGAGCAGGCGGCGGTGATCAAGCAGACGCGGGATGTGGGGACGCTGAGGGAGCAGGTGGCGCTGCTCAACGAACAGGTGAGAGGGGAGAGGGAGGGAGGGGGAGAGAGGGGAAGGGGGGGAGAGGGGGAGGGGGAGGGATATGCTCCTTTATATACGAATGAGGTGAGGGGGAGGGGGAGGAATGAAGAGGATGCCGCGGAGTAGACCGTAGACGACCGAGAAAGGGAAGGAGGAGAGGGGAAATGGTGGGGCAGGGAAGGGAAAGAGTGTTATTTAAGTCTACAAAAGCAGACAAGCTGAGAAGCTGACAGATGCAGTGTGACAGGAGGGGAGAGAGGGGAGAGAGGGCTGGGGGGGAATCTAATAAATAAAGATGATGAAACCGAAGCGGTGGATGGGGAAGGGCATTGGGGGGGCAAGGAGGGCAGCCGAAGTAGGCAGGCTGACCGGCTGACACTCACTCACTCCATCCCACCCCACCCCATCCCATCCCACACCGTCCCACACCACCCCCCAACCCCCAGATCGCCTTCCTGTCGGGCTCCGAGAGCAGCGTCAAGAAGCTTCAAGAGGCGCTGCGCCGCTCAGACGGTGAGCTGGCGGAGGCGCGCGGCGACGCGGCGGAGGCGCGCCGCCGCGGCGAGGCGGCGGAGGCGCGCGCCGCCGCCGCCGCCGCCGACCTGGAGCGCCTCCGCCGGGAGCTGGCTTCCGCCACCGCCGCCCTGTCCGAGCGCGAGTCGGCGCTGGCGCTGGCGCGCCGCGCCGCGGACGCGACCGACGCGGAGCTCCGGGCCGCGAAGCGGCTGGCGGAGGCGGCGGCGGCGGAGGTGGGCGGCATGCGGGCGCAGGTGGCGGCGCTGAGCAGTGAGCTGACGGCGGTTCGTCAGGACCGCGACGCGGCGGGTCGGGCGGAGTTTGAGTCGTTGCGGCAGCTGCAAGGGGAGTTGGCGGCGGAGGCGGTGGCCACTCTGCAGTTGCTCAATAAGGCGGAGAGCCTGGTGCTGGCGGCGTCGGGTGGGTCGGGGGGCGGGGGGTGTATGGGGTTGGGGGGGGGCGGGGTGGGGTGCCTTGGGTAGGGGGGATGGACACGTTGATGTGCAAATGGGGCGGGACGGGAAGGGGTGGGAAAAGAGAGAGGAGAAGAAGATTCTGTCCATATACTGTCCGCTGTCCCCCAGCCCCGGTTCCGCTAGCGGGCCCAGACCGGTGACCAACAAACCAACCCGGCCTCTTGCTTTTTCCCAAGCCAAGGACCGTAAAACTGGACCCCTCCAGCCGCCTTTCCGTGGATCAACCCCCCTTCTCACCCCTCCTCTCTCCCCCCTGCCCGCTGCGGTATCTTCCCCTCCTCCCCTGCAGAGCAAGCCTCCGTGTCCAATGCAGTCGACGTGAACGCCGTCCTGCAGCAGGCCCGAAATGTGAGTGGGGGTGCCTAGCCGCGTCGCGTGGCGTGGCGTCGCGTGGTGCGGCGCCCCGGCTCCTTGCCGCTGGCCGCCGGCCGCCCCTCCCCCCGTGGATAATTCCCCCGACCCCCCCATCCACCACCACCCCGCCCTGGCTGGTTGCTGCAACCAGGTCCATCACCACCGCATTCCACTTCCGCTACCCACCTCCCCCTCCCCCTTCACCTGCCCTCCGCCCGCCCTTGACCCCCCTCTTCGCCCTTGACCCCCTCTTCGCAGTGTCTCGCATGTTATATAATGGCGCATATCACTCCCTGACCCCCTCTTCGCCCTCTGCCCGCCCTCTGCCCTCCCTCTGCCCTCCCTCTGCCCGCCCTCGACCCCCCTCTTCGTCCGCCCTCCCTCCCTCCGCCCGCCCTCCCTCTGCCCGCCTTCCGCCCGCCCTCCCAGGACCTCGACGTTCAGACGGAGCTGTGGGAGTCGGAGCGGCAGCGCTCCGCTTCCCTGGAGCGGGAGGTCGCGGCGCTGTCGGAGCAGCTTCGAAACGCGGCGCTGGGCCGCAGACTGGGCGCCGGGGACCACCAGGCCGGCACCGGCACCGGCGGCGCCACCGCGGCGGGTACTTCGGGCGGCAGCATGTCGGGCACGCTGGCTGCGGCGTTCCTCAGCGCGCGCGGCACCGGCGGCGCCCCTCGCGACTTTGAGGCCGCCAATGTGAAGCTGCTGGAGGAGCTGAATGTGGCCAAGGACAGCGGGCTGGCGGCCAGGGCGGAGGCGGAGGCGCTGCAGTGAGTGGGAGGGAGGGAGGGAGGGGGGGTGCGGGTGGGGGAGGGAGGGGCGGGTGGGGGAGGGGGTGGGGGAGGCGGGTGGGGGAGGGAAGGAGGGGAGGGGGGTGGGGGAGGGAAGGAGGGGTGGGGGTGGGGGGCGGCGCCAGCGAGTGGCTGGAGGCGGGGAGCGGTGGAGCACTGGTGGGTTGGGGGCCAGTGATGGCCGCCGCGGTGGCTGTCTCTTCCCTTGCAAGCAGGGGGGGGTGCAAGACAGATGACCGGAGGTGCAGGGCGGGAGGTGTCTCCATCCATCCATCCATCCATCCACAGGGGAACATCCATCCAGGGGACCTGATGGATGGAATTGCTTGTTCCCGGAGGGCTCGTGGCGGGATGGAGGAGCAGGAGGAGGAGGGGGAGACTGTTGGCAAGCGTGCCTGTCCGGACTCTGCTAAACTCTGTCCCCCTCCCGCCACTCACTCTCCCTCCCGCCCTCTCCGCCGCTGCAGGACCCGCGTGCAGTTCCTGGAGCGGGAGCTTCGGTCCCGGGACGCGCTCATCACGGAGTTGCGCAGCAGTGGGGTGGCCCGGGGGGGCCGCCAGGCGGATGCAGTGGTGCAGCAACTCAAGGCGCTGCAGGTGGGGGTGGTGGTTGACGGCGCTGCTGGTGGTGTTGGTGTTTTGATGTTGATATTGTGGGCTCTAGGCCCTCATTATCACCTCTCGATTCCGTTTGCAAACATCGCCCCCGTTCCATTCCTGTGGTTCATCCTCTCCCTCCCCCGCCCCAAAAACCCAAAACGCCCCCTTGGCGCTTCAGGAGGAGAACACGAAGCTCAAGCAAGCCGCGGCCCGGCAGCAGCAGA
The DNA here is from genome assembly GCA_030267565.1 of Pleodorina starrii. Taxonomy (NCBI): domain Eukaryota; kingdom Viridiplantae; phylum Chlorophyta; class Chlorophyceae; order Chlamydomonadales; family Volvocaceae; genus Pleodorina; species Pleodorina starrii. The sequence continues at coordinate 7,374,673 of BRXU01000003.1, forward strand.
AGCTCAACCAGACCAAGCGATTCTTCGAGAAGAAGATCAGCCCGGGCAGCGCGGCGGGCAGCAACGGCACCGAGGCGCCGCCGCTCACGGCGGCCGCCCGCGGCGGCGGCGGCGGCGGCGGCGCGGGCGGTGCCGGCACCGGCGTCAGCGGCGGGAGCAACCCTAGCCGTAACGGCGTGTGATCGGCCGGGGCGGAGCGGCGGTCGTTGTTTCGCGGCATGGGGGCTGTGCGCGGGCGGTACATGTGTGTGTATGGGGCGGGGGAGGAGGAGGGAAAGTAGGGGAGGGAAGGGGTAAATTGGCTGCAGGAAGGGAACGCGGGAAGGAAGGAGGACAGGAGGCTGGAGAATTGTTGCTGGGCGTATGACTAGACTACGAGGGGCTAGTGGTGGTGGGGCGTTCGGATAGTGAGGGGGTGCGTGTTGCGTTTCGACGCCTTCTGCGGAACGTCTCGGGCGGCATGCTCGTCCCATGTTCGTCCCATTGCTGCTTTCGTTGCACACTGTTGTCCGGACATGTGTTGTCCGGAGTCCCCCGGAGGAGCAGGCGGCCTTTGTTGTGGCCCTGGCGCTTTTCACGCCATCGTAAGGGCGGTGGGATGAGGAGTTAGCGAGGAATGAAGGCAAGGCGGGTGGAAAACGGCGGTCGATAGCGGTCGCTCGGAGTGATCCTCGTTGACATTTCAGATAGCCCCGCGGCTTTTCGGAGCTTGCGGTTGTGGTCGCATTCCCCGCGACGAATGTGGGGATGCACCGCTAACGCTCGGGGGCGCAGCGTCGGTGTGTAGTTTCCGCTCGGGGAGGCCCGCGAGCGCGTGCGGTGAAGCGGGCGCGAGAGCGCGAAAGCGTGCGCATCCCTCCCCCTCCCTCCGTGTCACCGATGCGGTGCCCCCCGTGTCGTAGCGTGTCGTGTCGTGGCGGCATATCGTTGTCGGAGACAGGGCTGACGGAGACGAGGGGGTTGACGTCGAGAGGGTGGGACAGGGAGGCGTGCGGCTGGCCCCTCTCCTGCCCCGGAGCCTCGCGCCGGCGCCTTTCCGGTGCCGTCGGTCTTGCCTCGCGTGCTGAATGGACTGTCGGGCACGGCCCATTATGGTCCGATTCGGGGGGAAGGGGCGGGAAGGGGAGGGGAGCACGCCTGCGGGCACTGCCCACCTCGGGCACGCTTGTTGGAGGAGGACCGACATGTTGAGAGGGCGGCAGAAAACAGATACGGATGCCGAAATATTGCGGGCTGGGAGGAAGAATTCTTTGTTGCCTCGTTGAGGGCTGCTTTGGTTTGATGCTCCGCGGTTGGTTTTCATGTTACAGCGGGAGGGTTGCGTTGCGTTTGGTATGGCGCGGGCCATGGTGGTGGTGGGAGGCGAGGGACGTGTTTGGTTGTCCCGGAGGGTGGACGCTTTCGCCTCCCTCCTCCCGCCGAGGAGGGGCGATGAAGTTTGTCGGGTCCGCCAGTGCTGGTCAGTACCTGTCCATGAAAGTTACTGGTGCCGTGTCTGGCCCACCTATGCAATGGCTTTTACACGCGGCTCGTGCGGCTCATGCGGCTTCAGACGATGCAAGGTGCGGTGGGTCGAGAGAGCGAGCCCTCTTCTATAATTATACCGTATATTTTAGGACCTCGCTATTTTCCGCGCCGTGTGGCTCTCTTCGTAGCTTTCGTATGCCGCAGTGTGGGGAGGAAAGGCGTCGACGACGTAGTGCTATCGATTTTGGGGCGGCGCCGGCGAACTCCCACTTTGTGCCTATTTTTGCTTCGCGGTACGGTTGGGCCGTAACCATTTTTCGGTTGGTATGTCGCCGCGGCTATATGGTGGTGTGGAGCGATTGTGTCGCCGAGCTCTGTCGTTGGGGTTGTGCGCGGTTGCCCTGGACCGGTTGTCTCGCCCGGGCGTTGTGAGGCGGTGTGGGGGCGCTGTCCGCCCTCCCTCCCCAGGTGTGTGTGTGTGTTTGTGGTTGCGTGCGGTTTGCGGGAGGGGCTTCGGGTCCAATGACGCAATGAGGCATCCGTGTCCCGCCCCGCCTCGGTTGGCTCCCGAAGCGCACTCCCTTGCGCTGCGTGTGGGGTGGTGCATGGGTTTGGGCTGGGGGGCAAGGCAGCATCGGCAGTGGTAAGCAGACACGGGCGTGGGCGTAGTGCCAACGCCGCCGCCGTTGGAAGGCACCGGTAGTAGGCATGTCGTAGATGCGGGGGGAGGGGGGCGGGAGGCGAAATCAGGGATGAGGCAGCAGCTGAGGTGAATCGGGGCGGCGGCGGCGTGCATTGGCTCGGCTGCCGGGCTCCAATTTTCGTCGACCCGCGGTACGGTTGTACGACGCTTCGGTCTTTCGATACTCCACTGCTGCTTCAGCATGAACCACCTGGCCTGGCATCATGCAGAGCAGACCAGACCGACTCGCTTCAGCCACGCAATGCAGTTGGCCCTAGCCCCGAGTCATGCGCTAGCGGTTCCGCGCCAGAGGCAGTGCTCCCTCCAGATCCGGGACAACAGGCCACGTGCCATCGCGTCCAATCAAGTACATGGGGTGGAAGGGAGGCAGGTCGTATTTGACTCAGGGTCTGCGTCTGGAGGATGCCCACCACCACCACCACCGCACGGTGACGAGCGTGCACGCGTGTACCCAAGCGCGCAAGTTCGCTTCCTTCATTGCTGCTGCCCGGCCGCCCGTCGCCTGTCGCCGCACCCGCGACCATCCGCCGAGCAAGCACCGCCGCGCCTACACGGAAGGCTGCTGCCCACGCTCCACTCGGCACTCCGATGTGGCGATCCAAGCTTCTCCCCACACCCCACCACCACAACCACCAAAGCTTGAGTAGGGCCAGGTCCGTCGCCCTAGGCCGCTGCCACCCCCGTCAAGCGATAACGCGCCCAGGGCTGCAGGTTGCAGGCCAGCCGCTTTGAGGTTGCCCGAGGCCATCGAGCAGAGCCCCCCCCCCGACCTTCGCCGCTTCTGTCCGCCCGCGCCCCGACAACGATACCTGGGAAACAACACTCATGGCACGGCTCTCTACTCCTCATTCCGTGTGCAGGCGCACCCCCCAAGAAAACCCGCTCTCGCACTCTCAAGCCCCCCACTGCCCACTCGCGCTGGATGGCCACCCCTTCCTTCCCGCTGCACCGTTGCAACCGCCTTTCGCGTCCTACGGCATCCTGCACGCGCACATGCTGCACTCGCGCCAAGAGCCCCACGGACGCTCGCGCGTGCCCCTCCAGACCTCAACCGCGTAGCGCCTCCTTGCCCAGCCGCGCAATCGTCTGGGCTGCGGCTGCGGCACGGCAGCAGCTCGAGAGCCCACACATGACCCGACCGGAGCGCGCGCGGCCTTCCCCAGCCACATTGCGGCGCCTTCCCCTTGGGCGCTGAAAACGGAGGGGACGTCGCCCAGGGTCCTCTGGCCGCACAACTTCGAGAATGTTACAAAGCTTACAACACACGCACACACACGCGTACGACCTTCCGAACATTCGAGAAGCCACCGCCGTCAACCGACTGGTGAGGAAAGCACCGCTACGCGCTGCCGCGGCCCCCGAGTCCGAAGGGAAGGCTTTTGGGAAGGCGATACTACCTGTCGCGTGCGCCGCGGCCCAGCTACCTCGTCATACTCCTCAACCCCTCGCCTTCCCGCCGTAGCCCCTGACACCCCGCCACCCCCTCTCCCCACACAAACGCCACCACCAAAAACCCTCCTAATCAGCCTCCTCCCAGCCCCACCAGATGACTGCCCCTAGCCCGCGCCGCGCGGCGCGGCCCGCGACCTGTTGCCACGCGGCGGTCTTGCGCCGACACTCAGCCGGCACTCGGCTGGCGTCGGCGGAAAAAAGCGCCCGCCTCCGCCGTCAGCCCGCTGCTCTCGACGCGCTTTGGTCACCGGCGACCGCATCGTCACCGACGGCCGTTCACGCCTGCCTCGTAAACTTGAACTTGGGCTTGTCCATGGAGAACATCTCATCGTCGCCGCCGCCCTTGTCCTTCTGCATCTTGCGGAAGCGGTTGAGCAGGAAGCCGGGCACCAGCTTGTCCACCAGGCCCTCCTCGTAGGCCTGCTTCACGGAAAAGTACCTGGGAGGCGGCGGCGGCGGAGGCGGAGGAGGGGGAGGCGGTGGCAGCGGTTGCGGCATGTCGTTGCAGTGGCGGTGGGTGTTGAGATCAGAGGTACCCCCGGTGTGCGGTGGCGCGTGGTGGTTGTGTTTGTTAGGAACTGGCGGTGGTGGGAGGGGCCGCGGGAGGGGCCTGCGGGGCCCAGAAGAGGTACATCCCAACAAGAGACGACGAGGGACCCAGCGGCACCCTCCCAGTCAACCGCTGTGCTGTCACATCCACCCACCCACCCGCCCACAGCCCTACACCCCCCCAGGAATAAGATAAAGACGAGCCCCTCACCGCTTGCGCGACAGGTACTGCTTCTGGCAGGTCTCCAGGTCCTTGCCCGTGGAGCGAGCCAGGATGGCCGCATAGTACTTGGTGGCGTAGTCCAGCTCGTTGGCCTGCAGCTGCGCGTCCACCGTCTGACCGAACACGCGGTTCATGACGGGCGGAGCGGTCGAGATCTTGGCGTGCGGGAACGTGTACCTGCAGGGCAAGGGCAGGGGCAGGGGCGCGAGAGGGCAGCGCCGGCGGGGTTTCAGAAGGGGAACGGGGGAACGGTCGGAACGACCCGCGCGTGGGCTCACGCCAGTGCAGCCTGGCTCGTGCCTGCAGCTCCCCCGATCTATCCCGACCAACCAGCGGCAAAGGGCTGCTGCCCGGGCCCCGCCCGCCCGCCTGCGCCAACCCTCTCTTCTCTTCGGCCAACCAGAGCGCGAGGGAGGGCGGGCGGGAGAGAGAGGAGGAGGACCGCAAACAAGAGCCTCTGGGCTGGGCTGGGAATCGGCAGTCAGCCGCCCAGCACGCAGCAGCTGGTGGCCCCGCGAGCGAGGGGTAGGCAGCGGGCCACCGCGGCGGCAGCAGCGACCCCCCCCCACGCCGAGAGGCCGCCGCACCCCTGCGCCGAGTGGCCTGACGTGTCGACGCGGGGCTCCCGGCTGGCAGGGCTGCGGCCGCTGCGACCATCCAACCCAACCCAGCTGCGGCCCTTGCCCGCAAGCACACATACACACAGGGCGCGTGCGGCCCGGGCTGCACACCAGCCGGAGCCTGGCCCCGGCCCGCAACGCAACGCAGCCTTCAGCGTGACGACAGCGTGGCTGCACCACGCCCCTGCTGGGTAGCTGGACCGCTGCCAACCCGCTGGCACAGCGGGACCCGGGTGCGGGAAGCGCCTGCTGGCTCATCGTTCACCCAGCTCGCCAGCGCCACCACCACCACCTCCACCCACCATCAGGCAGCGCAGGTCCCCAACCGCCTCACCGTCCCCCGCCCCGCCGCCGCAGTGGCGCAACCCGCGGTGGCCCCCATCCCCGCCCCCCCTCCTCCCACCACCCAATCGCACCCTCCCTGTGCCCCCCACCGCCCGCCCGCGTGGCCCCATCGCCTCCGTGTTGTGCGTTATGGCTGCCCCCCGCCCAGCGTTGCCAGCTGCTGCCTCGCCACCCACACAGCTTCACTTGCTGCTGCCACTCCAACTTGAGGACGACGCCGGCGGGGGGCTGCTGCTGCACCTTCCCTCACCCTCCCTCCCTCCCCTCTGTCCCCCCTCCTCCACCCCCCCCTCCACCTTCCCACCCGCCACCCGCGCCCACCTGTGTCCCTTCTGCCCCGCCGACAGCAGCACCGCCGCCTGGTTCTGCGCCTTCCACGTGACGCCCGTGTACAGCGGCGCGCGCGTGAAGCCCAGCGCCGCCCAGATGGCGTAAAACTCATTGTCTGCGGAGATGGCCTGACCCTTGTCGTTGATGCAGCCCGTGGAGTTGAGGTAGACGTAGATGGGCCGCTGCCGGTTGCGGTCGTCAAAGTCCAGGTAGTAGCACTGGGCCACCACTAGCTCCGTAACGGAGGGAAGGAACTGAAGGGCAGCGGAGGGCGGGGAGGGGAGGGGGGCGGGGGAGGGGGATCAGGGAGTGATATGCTCCTTTCCGGGGTGCTTTCCGGGGGCGGTAGGGGCGGGGGTAAAAAGAAGGTACCGCAGCGGAGACGGAGACGGCGTCGATGCGCGGGTGTGTGCATGGTAGAGCCGAGCCGAGCATGAGTGCCGCGACGCCCCCTCTCGACCCAGGTGACCAAAAAAGTACTCAACCGGAAAGACGACCATCCCCTCCCTCGCCGCCACAGCCTCCGGACAAGGGTACACACGGGTCAAGTGCCCGGGCGGGTTTCATGACCCGGCCCGGCCACCGCCAAGAAACGCCACCGCGACCCCACCCGGCACCAACAAAGGTCGACGGGCGACAACACCGGCCACCGCGGCCAAATTGTTTGCCAAGGAGAGAGCCGCACTCTGATGCGCCAAAACACACCGCTCGTGAGCAGCCCCCTCCCTCCCTCCCTCGATGGCCTCCGCTTGCTCGGCTTGGCCCCGGGTGCCCACAGGTGCCGCCCAACACTGCCAACGACAGGGGCCGGGCCCCGGAACTGAAATTCCCTCTCCCAACCCTCCCTGCACTCCCCCGGAGGGCCAGGCCTGAAAGCGCAGAGGGACGCAATCCCCCCTCACTCCTCTTGTCTCCTCCCATCTGCCTCTTCCCTCCCTTCCTCCCTCCCTCCCTCCTCTGTTCGTCCCTCCGCGTGGCCGATGCTGCCTGCCGCCGCCCAACCTTACGCGCCCGCCCGTTACCACCGGTCGCAGTCGCCTCCGCCCGTGCACCCCATGCGCCGCACCCGGCAAGACCCCAAGCCCCGCTTTCTTTCATTCCCTTCCCGACGTGCCCGCTCCTTGCTGATGCTCGTGCCGGTCCCCGCTGGTGCCCCCCCCACGAGGCTGGTCAGCCCCCCAATTGTAGCCCTCTCCCAAAAATGCCAACTCGATACGGGCACCGCACTGTGCCACGTCTGTCGCCCTCCCGAGTAAGCTTGTGGGCAGCGACACCTTCCGCTCATTTTATGGTAGAGCTTTACTCGATTGGTCCGTGTGCCCGCCATCGCGCCCGGGATGGCCCCCCGGCCGAGTGGGGTGTCAGAAAACCCCAGTCGACAGTCCCCTCCCCCGTGGCCCAACCGCATCCTAAAGCCCTTCGCCTGTTCCAGGGGATTATAATCCGCCAGCCGGCCGTGCCCCTGCTGGGCGACGAGCGCTGTCGGGGCTGCAATGCGACCCTAACGCGGCATCGGCCCGAGCCAGCCCACGAAATGGACCTGCTTCACACCATCCGCCGCAACATTCCGAGAGATCATGAATGTGTGACAAGTTCTTACCGGCATGCTAATGTAGATGACGCGCTGCTGCAGCAGGAGCGACGGGAGGTCCGGCGGGTTCCCAAAGCGTTCCGCCTCCGGCAGGAAAATGGGCCTGCCCTCCGGGTAATTTGGATACTCCCCGTAGGCTGCGCGCGCGCCGCTGTACCCGCGCCCGCGATAGCTTCCGCCGGCCATGTTCGTGACATTGTACCCAAACTGCTCCGGCTGGAACTTCTCGCCGCGCAGATACGCCCTTGATGATAACGTTTTCTGTGGGGCGCGAAAGGAAGCAGATCTAGCGCACGACTGACGGATTGGGCTTGCTTGCGGCGCAGAGAGCGCCCACGACTAAATACATACCGGGTCCGGCAGGTCGGTGCGCGGCCCAGCCAGTCCAAGAGCGCGGATCTGTCGCTCAGACAGCCCATAGGACGCCTCCCGCAGATCCTCCTCAACGCTTGGCGAGGAGCTTGATGCCTGCTCCTCCTCTGCCTGCTCCTGCTGCTGCGGCCCGGGTGCGAACCACTCATACTGCTGGCTGAGTCTGCTAGTTAACTGATAGTACTCCGCATCGCCATCGCTGAACTCCGCAGTGGGCCCAAACGTGCGCCAATTGTTGTTTACCGCAACCTGGCGAGCTGGCCGACGGACGACTGGAGCTGGCACGATAGCGGGCGCACACTGTACAGGGGCGGCGGTCCGCAGCTTGGGCGTGCGGAACGCCAAGAGGGACTGCATGTTGCAGCAGTGACAATAAAGGCTGTCTATAGGCAAGGCAGTTTGTACCTAGATATGTTCCCTCCCCAATATTAGTGCCTGCCTGCAACCATAGTTTCCCCCATAATCAATATAGTTACTGTAAACTGTCTTCGTGCTGTGCGATGGCTGAAACCCCAACCTCCGCTCCGGGACCTAACGTACCGTAAATGCAATGCCGTTCTGCCGTTAAGATTATTCGTGTGCATTATCGTTACTCTTGACAGAGACCTTGCGCGTCTAAGCTTCGCACCTAGGTTCTGACTCCCTGCCCTTAGACGAAGATCTTTGTGTGTCGGAAAGGCTGCAGGATGTCGGTACTAGCGAAGATTCTAGCCGGCACAGCTGCCAAAGCACAGCCCTCGCAACAACTAGGATTGCTTGGCCAGCGAGCGGTCCTGGCCACTGCGCAGCAAGCGGCACTGCCAGAGTCGCGGGGGTATGCGTCGCAGACGTATCCCGTTATCGATCACCAGTATGACGCTGTTGTCGTCGGTGCGGGTGGAGCTGGCCTGCGCGCTGCTGTTGGTCTCTCGGAGCTGGGCTTTAAGACCGCGTAAGAGCCGCGCCGGAAGCTGATTCATGCGGCCGGTTGGTTGCCACGTTGACATTTTCGGTTTGACACCCTGTGTAGGTGTGTGACCAAGTTGTTTCCAACGCGCTCCCATACGGTAGCAGCACAGGGCGGCATCAATGCCGCGCTGGGCAACATGACGGAGGACGATTGGCGCTGGCACGCTTACGACACGGTTAAGGGCAGCGACTGGCTCGGCGACCAGGACGCAATTCATTACATGTGCCGTGAGGCACCGAAAGCCGTCATCGAACTGGAAAATTACGGTCTGCCATTCTCGCGCACGGAAGATGGAAAAATTTACCAGCGCGCGTTCGGTGGCCAGAGCCTGGACTTCGGAAAGGGCGGACAGGCGTATCGCTGTGCATGCGCGGCTGACCGCACGGGGCACGCTATGCTCCACACGCTCTACGGCATGGCGATGAAGCACAACATTCAGTTCTTCGGTAAGTGCGCCGGAACTCCTTCGCCCCCTCCCGCCCTCGGGTGGTGCAATGCCCCGCTGCGGTGTAGAGCGAAACATCCCCTCCACACCACCGCCCTCTACCGACGGCGCGCGCGCCCGCGCGCGCCACTTCACCCCACTGCCCCCCTCACTCGATCACCCTCAAGCCCCCTGCGCCTTGCCTCCCCCTGCGCCTTGCCTCTCCTTTATCCCACCCCAACCATCCTACACACTTCCACCCACCCCAACCCCAGCCCTTCCTCCATCTGCTGCGATTCCTTATTTCCTACCTTCCGCCATCCACCCAAACGCCGCCGCACGGACACCCCACCCGCCGCCAACACACCCTTTCCCCCCGCCTCCCACCGACCCCTCTCCCACCCACCACCCACCCACCACCCACCCACCATCTACCAAACACCTACCAACTCACACCACCACCACCACCAACCCAACATCTACCGCACCACCGTCCGTTCGCTAACGCCGTCTCCTTCTCCTCTGCGAAATTCTCTTTATACCACCATCAACCACACAGTCGAGTACTTTGCCCTGGACCTCATTATGGACTCTGACGGCGCCTGCCGGGGCGTCATGGCGCTGTGCATGGAGGACGGCACCCTCCACCGCTTCCAGGCTCACAACACGGTGCTGGCCACCGGCGGCTACGGCCGCGCCTACTTCTCCGCCACCTCGGCCCACACCTGCACCGGAGACGGCGGCGGCATGGTGGCGCGCGCCGGCCTGCCGCTGCAGGACCTGGAGTTCGTGCAGTTCCACCCCACCGGCATCTACGGGGCCGGCTGCCTCATCACGGAGGGCTGCCGCGGCGAGGGTGGCATCCTCCGCAACAGCGAGGGCGAGCGCTTCATGGAGCGGTGGGTGCACCTATGGGGGCGTGCGTACCTGTGGGCGAAGCTGTACCTGTGTGCCTGTAGCTGTGTGCTCGTGTCGGCTGCTGATAGATGTGGGGCTGTGAGCTGAAGGCATCCATCTGTAGTCCGGGCAAGGCGGCGGCGGAGGGGAGGGGGCAGCAGCAGTGACAGCCATTCCAGCGATGTCAGCGGGGGGGGGGGCCTGCCAGCGCAGCCGCACAGCTATCTCGCAGCCGCACAGCAGCGAGGACGCAACATACGTACCTGGTGTGGACGCAACATACGTACCTGGTGGGGAGGGAAGCGGCTACGACGCAACATACGTACCTGGTGTGGACGAGGGTCCAACGCCAGGGCAGGACCTGCTGTGTGGCGAATGTGACGAAGGGTGGCCTCGGGTGGCCCTGCGGGGGTGGCCCGAGCTGCGGCGACTGGGCGACCGCACCGCCTGCCGCTGGATGCGCTGGGGGCACCGCGCGTCCTGCCGCATCCCCACACCGACACCTCTACCGCGCGGCCTCCCGGGTCCTGACCCTTCACACCTGGCGGTGCACAACGCGCCGCCCTCTCTCGTTTGCCAGGCAGCTACGCGATGTCGCTCCACGGAGAGCCGACGACCTCGCCACTCTCGCCACCACCATCTCCTCCCGTTCCCCCTCCGGGATGGCCCTCCTGCCTTGCGACCCCGTCCTGTCTTCGCCCCCGCAACGCTCTCCCTCACCCCTCCTACCGTATCCGCCCCTTGCTGCCGCCGCTCATGCTGCCACCGCCGCCACCGCTGCCGCATCTTCCTCCTTCGCCCCTCTGTGTGTCTCAGTTACGCTCCCACCGCCAAGGACCTGGCCTCCCGCGACGTGGTGTCCCGCTCCATGACCATTGAGATCCGGGAGGGTCGCGGCTGCGGTCCGGAGAAGGACCACATCTACCTGCACCTCAACCACCTGCCTCCTGAGCTGCTGGCGGAGAGGCTGCCGGGCATCAGCGAGACGGCCGCCATCTTCGCGGGGGTGGACGTCACCAAGGTGGGCGGGGGCTGCAGGGGGGAGCCGGGGGGGCTGGGGCTGGGCAGGGGCACAGGCCAGGGGGGTTGAGATTTGAGATGCGTCGTTGCATTTGAGATGCACCGCCGCCCCTCCCCCCATCAGCCATCGGCATCAGCAACCCCGAGTCGCAGAGGGACCGCGCACGGGGCCCCGACGCAGGCGTGGCTGTGGGGCATAAGGGGGGGGTGGTTTGCACGCAACCGTATGTGGGCCCTTTGGCGTCAGCGCCCGCTGACCCCGCCTAACCCGGCTTCAACCCCGCACCCGACCCAGCCCTCTCTCCCTTGCCTGACCCCGCCTGTGCCGCTGCCCCCGCACCCGCCGCTTCTCTCTCCCCTCCCCGCACCCCCCCCTCACCACAACAACGTCCGCCAATTGTTATATGAAGGATCATATCATTCCCCTGACCCCCGCGCACCCCCCCCCCGCGCAGGAGCCCATCCCGGTGCTCCCCACCGTGCACTACAACATGGGCGGCATCCCCACCAACTACATGGGCGAGGTGCTGGCGCCCACCCAGGAGCAGCCCGACAAGGTGGTGCCGGGTCTGTTCGCGGCGGGCGAGGCGGCCTGCGCCTCCGTGCACGGAGCCAACCGCCTGGGAGCCAACTCGCTGCTGGACATTGTGGTCTTTGGCCGCGCATGCGCCAACCGCATCGGTAGGGGCAGGGTGACGGGGCGCGGGGAGGGGGGTTCGGGGACAGAGGAGGGAACGTGGGCGGGGGAGCGGGGAAGCGGGCGGCGTGGGCGGATGAGCGGGGCGAAGCGCAGCGAAGCAGTCGAGGCATGGGCGGGGAAGCGGGCGTGGGGGGACGGGAAGGAGGGGCCACACACGGTTACGCACCCACCCTCCGACACTCCCCGCCTGCAGGCGAGATCGCCAAGCCCAACACGCCGCACCGGCCGCTGCCCGGCAGCGCCGGTGAGAACGCCATTGCCCGGCTGGACAAGTTGCGCAACGCCAAGGGCGGTCTGCGCACCGCGGAGATCCGGCGCAACATGCAGAAGGTGATGCAGAACAACGCGGCGGTGTTCCGCACGCAGGAGACGCTGGCGGAGGGATGCAAGCTCATAGACGAGACCGCGGCGTCGTTCCAGGACGTCAAGGTGAGGCCGCGGCAGGCCAGGCGGGCGTAGGCAAAGGCGGGCGTAGGCGGGCGTGGGCGTGGGTGGGTGGGATATGTGGGCGGCTGGCTTTGTTGCGTGGGTGGCAGTAACGAAGGACGCATCGCACCCTTAACCTCCCCCCCCCCGCCCCTCCTCCCGCCCCACCTCCCCTACCGCGCGACCAGGTGTCGGACCGCGGCCTGGTGTGGAACACGGACCTTGTTGAGACGCTGGAGCTGGAGAACCTGCTGCTCAACGCAGCCATCACCATGCACGGAGCGGAGAGGCGCAAGGAGAGCCGCGGGGCGCACGCGCGCGAGGACTTCACCGACCGCGACGACACCCACTGGCTCAAGCACACGCTGGGCTACATGCCCTCGGTGAGACGAGGCACGAGACACAGTGGACGGGCCGGGAGGGGAAGGGCAAGCGGAGTGGAAGCAGCGGCAACAGCGGCGGCAGCAAGGCGGGGCACGGGCTTTTCGCTAGTGTGTACAGCGGCCTGCGCGTGGGCGGCATGGCGGGAGGTGCATATTGTGACTCGTCGCGCAGCAGCCCTCCTCCGATACATAATACAATACGTTAATTAGGAGCTGCGCGGGGTCCACGAGTGGGGGGTTCACGCGTTGAAGCCTTCTCGAGGCCTTCCTGGCCGGCCTGGATTGCCCTCAATACCTTATCCACCCGTCTGCCTAGGGAACAGGTTGCTGTGCAGTCAGTGCTTGTTTCTAAAATCCCCCCGCTTGCGGCATGGACTCGACTTCTTCTTCCCCGTTCCTAGGGGATAAGGGGTCCGGGAGACGTCACCCGCTTATCCCCCTGCTGCGGTATTGATCTTGTTTCTTCCCGCTCCTCCCGCCCGGCTGCTCCTCCCGGCTGCTGCTGTGCAGGTGACGGACAAGGTGGACATCACGTACCGCCCGGTGCATATGCAGCCGCTGAGCGAGGAGATGCCGTTTGTGCCGCCCAAGGCCCGCGTGTACTAGAAGAGAACTACTGCCCCTCCCCCCTCACGCGCATGACACGCGCCCCCCCGGCGGCGGTGTGGTTAGGACGCGGCAGTGGCGGCGGCAGCCGGTTTCCGATAGCAGCGCTGGTGTAATGCGGCGTCGGCAAGAAGCTTGCTTTGTTCTTGCACTGCACTGGGTGTTTGGGGAGGCAAAAGGCAGCGGGCTGAGCGGACTGAGCGGATTCGGCGTGTGTGGCGGCTGGCTTGCGCTCGGGTGCGGTGCTGCTTCCGGCGACACGGAGACCTGGGCTGACTCTGGGGAGGTTGGACGGCGGCCATCGAGGAAGGGTGGCACCGAGGAGGAGAAGTTCGGTCCTTGAGAGCTTCCCCCATGTGAACTTGTCCTGGCAATAAGGGAGGCCGTCCCTCGCTGTGGTAGGCTTATTTTTTCCTGTTTCGCGTCGTGTATGGCCAAGAGGAAGGGGTTTGGACGCCGACCCCCGGGGCCGCTCATGACTTGTTGCGCGAGGTGCGTCGCTTGGCGTAATATGTGCACATGTGGTTTCCCATGGGACGCGATACGTAGTTGTGCCATGAAAAGGGATGCAGGGTCTTTCCGAAACGGTCGTTTTTCGCGCGTGCGAGAGTGTTGTGCTCAAGAGCCAACTCTCGGCTTGGAATTGAGGCAGGCAATAGATGTAGTCTGGTGTTAAAACTGGATGCAAAGGTTGGTGAATCTTGCCCTGGCAAACGCCGCCAAAGCTGGTGTCGACAGCCCGCATTGGGGTGTCGGAGGAAGGACCGCCGGCAGTGAGCAGTATAGCAGTATGCGTAGAGCTTCATGTCTGTAACGAATCACATGGAAATGTCGAGCCATCATATCTTGCGGCGAAACGACTCGTATTGTACGGGCGAGGGAGCAAGTCGCGCCGAAAATGAACAAACAGTGCAGGCCAAGGCCGCAGTCGACACCCAAGCACCTAACCTCGACGCCTCATGCGCTCCTCCCTGCATAGCTTGCACCATCGCCTCAAGCCATTACAGCCGTCTTTACTCTTGAAACCTTACCGGTCCTCTACATCCTTGCGTTCAGTCTTGCGGGGCCTGCGTGCGCGTAGCGAGGGGCCGCGAGGCCGCCTTGCCATCGTGCCACAGGCGGTGATGGCACAACGATATTCCAAGGCGTACCGCAGCAAGGACGGTGCTCCTTCCGTGGCCCGTGTCCATGCGGATGTTTGCGAGAAGGCGCCATCGGAGTACAGTGCTTACGAGCAATTAAAGATCAGCTGGGGCGATCAAGATAACTATGAGGCAGGTCCCTCGGAGTCGCTGCTGGTGATGGCAGGGTCGGGACGATGAATGTGTTCATCCTCGGCGCGCAGGTGGTTCGCAAGGTCGGGCGGGGCAAGTACAGCGAGGTGTTTGAGGGCGTCAACGTCGTGAACGGCGCAAAGTGTATCATAAAGATACTCAAGCCCGTCAAGAAGAAGAAGGTCCTGCGCGAGATCAAAATCCTGCAGAACATTACGGGCGGCCCCTGTATCATCAAGCTCCTGGACGTGGTACGTGGGCCTTTGCGGCGGGGGAGGGGCGCAACGGGCGCCGGGGGAAGCGGAGCTAGGCGTTGGGAGGTACAAGGGGCCCCAGGGGCAGCAGGAGGGGGGGACGGGAGGATCGCCGGCGTGGACATGGGGGTTTCACCGCGAATACAACAACTGATGACTTGTTCGTGAGGTTTGGGGCAACGGACATCGGAGCTGTACACATATTAGATGCGGGGGCTGCCACTGAGCCCGTTGTGAATGAGTCCACGTGACCCACGGGCCGTGTAGCAACGGCAGTGACGAGGACTCTTGAGGATGGCCTGTGGTGGGTGACTGTGGGACGGACTTCCCTTCCCTTCCCTGGGGGAGTCATTTGCACTCCCACTCCCACTCCCTGGAGCACACCCGGGCGAACCCCGCAGCTCCTCTCCCGCCGCCCCTGCTCCTGGCCAGTCAGGTGTCGTCACCCTTCCCTCGCTTTCCAGAGCCCCCACCGCCCCCTCCACCCCCTCCCCTCCACCTCCACCTCCACCTCCCACCTCAACTGTGCCACCGCATGACTCCCTGTCCGCATCCTGGCCCCCTCAACCTCTTCTTCCCTCCCTCCCTCGGTCCACTCAGGTTCGCGACCCCGAGTCCAAGACCCCCAGTCTCGTCTTCGAGTACGTCAACAATCAGGACTTCAAGGTGCTGTACCCCACCCTCACCGACATGGACATCCGCTTCTACATGAGTGAGCTGCTCAAGGCGCTCGACTACGCACACGCGCACGGGATCATGCACAGGTGCGAGGGCGGGAAGGAGCGGGAGGGCGAGGGCGGGGGCGGGGTGGGGCGGCGTGGGGAGGGGGGACAGGGCAGGGCACTGTGCGGGCGGGGAGGCGGGGGAAAGGAGGAGGCTGGCTCGTAAAGCCCTCTATCCATCACCGTCTCCACCCTCCCTCCCTTCTCATCTCTCCCCTTCCCCTTCGCCTGAGCCCAGCACCCAACCAAACTCGACCCACATCGCGCCGACCCCGACCCACATGGCCCCATCCCCGCATGCTCTCCCTGCCCACCTCATTACTCGCTCCCCCCTGCCCTCTGCCCGCCTAACCGGCTCCCCCCATGCCCCACCTCCATCCCCCGCCTCTTGCTTCATTCTTGCGAATTTCACTCTTCAACCCCCGCCCCCCTCCTCCCGCCCCCGCCTTCCCCCCCCCCAGGGATGTGAAGCCGCACAATGTGATGATCGACCACTCGAAGCGGCAGCTGCGTCTCATAGACTGGGGCCTGGCGGAGTTTTACCACCCGGGTCGCGAGTACAATGTGCGGGTGGCCAGTCGCTACTACAAGGGGCCGGAGCTGCTGGTGGACCTGCAGGTGGGGACTGGGGGGGAGGTATGGTGAGAGGGCGGCTGGGAGAGGGGGGCTTTGGGCCGCTGGGGGAGGACGGGATGCGGGTTGAGACTGTGGAGCAGCTTAGGGAGGTGGGTGCACCGGGTGAGGGCAGGGGCGAACCCGCTCTCAGGGGTGTGGGGAAGTCCGGCGAGAAGCGGGAGGAGCGGCAGCGGCGGCGGCCTGCGGCATGTGTCGGACTGTTGGTTGATGTGCCCTCCCTCCTCCTCCCCTCCCCCCTCTGGCTAAAAAAACTCTGGCTCAGATCTATGACTACTCTCTGGACATGTGGAGCCTGGGCTGCATGCTGGCCGCCATCATATTCCGCAAGGACCCGTTCTTCTGTGGCCACGACAACTACGACCAGCTGGTCAAGATCGCCCGGGTGCTGGGAACGGACGACCTGTACGCATACCTGCAGAAGGTGGGCGTGGGCGTGTATGTGGGTGGGGGGGGGGCGGGGGGAGTGCAAGAGGGGGGAGGGCAAGGGGCGGTGGGTTCAGGAGGGGGGCCGCTGCTGGACACTTACCGGGTATGACGTGCGGTGCGGTGCGAAGCGGAGCGGGCTTGCCTGTCGCCTGATCTTGTGGGCTGGAGAGGACCGTGCGGGAGAGTGGGCCCTCACCCGCCGCCGCTTCGGCGATCTCCCTGACTGACTGGCCGCCTAAACGGCATCCCTGGCGCCCCCCCAACCCCACCCCACCAACCCCACCTTGACTTCCCTGAAGATTCTGCCCCCTTGCGCATTTCGCTCCCAGCCCGGCTCACCTCCTGACAACCGACTGCTGCAACCCCGCCCCGTCCCCCCTCCCGCGCTCGCGCTCGCAATCACGTTCTGTACGACGTTGTACGACAGTACGGCATCGTGCTGGATCCTCAGCTGGAGGCGCTGGTTGGCACCCACAGCAAGAAGGCCTGGACCCGCTTCATCACCGCCGACAACCAGCACCTGGTCTCCCCCGAGGCCATTGACTTTATCGACAAGCTGCTGAGGTACGACCACCAGGAGAGGCTCACGTGCGCGGAGGCGCAGGCGCACCCCTACCTGGCGCCCATCCGGGCGGCGGAGGCGGCGGCGGCAGCAGGCGGCAGCAACGGGAGCGGGTCGCGGGATTGAGGGCGGCGGCGGCGAAGGGAGAGCGCGCGTGCGGTTTTAGGAACAGGAAGTGGAGGAGGAGGAGGAGGAGGAGGAGGGGCAGCAGTGGGGTGCGAGGCGGAGGACGGAGGCGAGGGGGGGAGGGAGTAAGGCGGGCGGGCGGGCGGGCCTTGCGGGCCGTTTGGGGGCGGCAGATGCTGTAGCTTTCCGGCAGCCCCTGGGCGTCGCGAGAGCCCCGCCCTCCTGAGTGGGAGGAGGGGGGCGTTGCGGGATGCGCGGTCGTTGCGGCGAGATGTCGCGCGCGCTTGCGCTAGCAGGGCCCCGGGTGGATGCACGGTTGCACGCCCGGACGTGCCTTGGCGGAAGGGCGGTGCAAAAGGGGGGCGGGGTCGGCACGGCGCCGGCGCGGGGGGGCGTGGGCGGGGTGGTTTACTGCGTGGCTGCAAAAGCACGCTGGCTGGCGTAGCCGCATCCTGCGTCGCGTCGCGTCGCGCGTGTCGCTTGCTGCCAACAGCAGCAGACGACTGGCAGAGGAGGAGGAGCAGGAGGGGGGGAGGAGGTGGGAGCACCACCACCAGGGTACTGGAGTACGCGCATTGCACGCGACCGGCCCTGCTGGTGGTGCAGGGAAGGGCAGAAGCGGGCGGGCGAGGCGCGGATGGCCCGCAAGGGGGGAGGGAGAACTCGATGAGGTGGTGTGCGTCTGTCTGTACGTGTGTCTCTGCGTGCATTATCGGTACCGGTAGCTTTTTCCAGCAGTTTCGGATGGCGGCGCTGCATCGTTGGCCCGGAACCCCTCGTGTTTTGTAATGTGAAAGGCGAAGCGCAAAATGTGGTTGGGGGCGGGGCAGGGCGGCTGGGCGGCTCTTGGGAGGTGGGAGTGACCTGTGGGACTGAAAGTGGAGGAGAGCAGAGGAGAGGAAAGGGGCGTAACTGCAGCAGCGCCAATGGAGGGCAGGTTGCGGCATCGTGGCCGCCGATGATGCGGGAGAGCCGCGGGCCGCGGGGCGTCCCGTCGTCCTCGTTGTTGTTATTGAGACGGGTAGCAGGGCAGCGGGGGATGCGGGCAGGGAGGGAGGCAGGGAGGGAGCTGTCTCCGCGGATGTGTGTGCCCGCAGGCGCCGAGTCTTTAAGGCCTGGGCCTAATGGTTGATGACGGCGGGTCCCTCGGCGCTTCAGTGGTCGGCCAGCGGCGATGGGGAACCGCGTCAATCCATTGCCGCAATGCAGTTGTCGTAGGTATGGTGCCGCGTTCGTTGTATTTGCATCGGGGGGGTTGCTGCATCATACATCTCCATCCATCCATCCGTCATGTGAATATTGAGTCAAACGGTGCGTCGGCGGCGCCGCTGGCATCTGCAGCAATCAATGTTCCGCAAGCTGGTGGAAACTCGTCAGCCGCCACCAAACCGCGGAACTCCACAACCGGCCGACAGCCGACCGCTGGCCCTGAACACAACCCTCCCTCGGGCCCCCGGGCTGATGTACGGCGTTCACCTCCCGGCCTCCTGGCGCATATACGGCGCTACGTTAGTACCTACCTCACGTAACACCTCCCCGAGACCGCCCCGCCCTCCTCAATCCTTTCCCCCCAACTCCTTCCCACTCCCAGCAGGCCCTGACCCGACGGATGCAGGCTCCTCGGATGTCCGCAGACACCCCCGCCGCCCTCGCCCCGCCCCAACCCCCCTCCGTCCCGCTTCTACACCAACTGATGTATCTTCCTTTCTCTGCCCCGCTGCGTCGTCTTGCTACCCCTCCTGCGCTTCCGTTGCCCGTCGTCGTGCCACCCCTCCCCCTGCTGCTGCGTCATCAGCGGTTGCTGCCGCCCTCTCCCCCCTGGCCCTCCTCCTCCCCGGGCTCGTCCTCCGCGGGCCCCTCCCCCGCGCTGTCGTAGTCGTCCTCGTCCTCCTCCGTACTCTCGTACATGCCGGAAGGCAGTATGCCCATGTAGGCGGCGAGCTCGTTGAAGGAGAAGAAGCCGCCCTTGCTGGTGTCGATCTGGGGGGGAGACGGGGCGGAGGGGGAAAGCGGAGAGGGGATGCTGCTGAGCCCTCACAATATGCGCCTCGCCCCCTCCCTTCCCCCCTCACACACCCACACACACACCCCACACACACCGCTGCGATTGTCTCTTTATACCCACACACACACACCCCACCCCCCCACCTGTAGGAACACCTCTATGAATCGCTCCCAGGTTCCGTCGTGTTGGCGGATGCGCGGGGGGCACTTGAGGATGTCCGCGTGCTGCCGATTGCGGCGGAAGGCGGTCAGGATCTCGCGACGAGTCACCGAACCGTCCAGAGCCTGAGAAGGGGGGGGGGACAGGACGAGGGCGTGGGGTGGGGTGGGGGCGCGGGTTGTGTGTGTGAGGGGGGGCGGGGTGGAGGGGGCGGGGGTGGGGGAAAGGTGGATCGAGGGGTGGAGGAAGGGGTACGGAGGGCGTACCGATACCGGTAGGTCAAGGGCTGCGGGACGATGTGCGGCTTCGTTCAAAGACGACGCGCCATCAAACAGCTCTCAGTCGGCTGTCAGCCCCCCTTCGTTCCGGAACCAACGACGCGCCCGCCGAGCAGTAGCGCAGGGCACCGAGCTGACCCACCCCTCCCCTCTCCTCTCCGAATAAAACCTCTCAGCGCCCGCCCACCCACCCAACCACCCACGCCCACCCACCTTTCCCCCTCCTCGAGGCGCCCTTCCTCACCCGCAGGCCCCACCCGCTGTCGCCGTCTCACCCCCTCCCCCTCCCCTCCCCTCCCCCCCCCACACCCACCCACCTTGTCCAGCGTCTTGAATATGTCCCTGGCGTGTGAGGCGTATGGGTCGTTGGGGTCCACCTCGGGCAGCTCGATGGGGGTGGGGGTGAACACGATGTGCTGGGACTGGGGCAGGATCTGAGATGAGGAGGGGGGGACCCGGGGGGGTGGGGGGGTGGGGGGAGAGGAAAGGGGTAGGAAAGGAAAGGGGGTGTGGTTGATAGGTGGTGGTGGTGGTGGTTGGGTTATAGGATTGGAGGGGTCTGTCCATCTGTCCAGGGGGAAGGAAGGGGGAGACATGCGGACCTCAGCGGGTGCGGGCCGGGGCTGGGGCCGGGGCGGCGATGGTGCGTATCAGGAAGGAAATGCTCTCTCTCTCACACACACACCTTGCCCCTCCGCTGCGGTATCGTTTTCATCTACCCCCAGCCCCCCCTCTGACCCCCCGTCCCTCTCACCCTGATCTGCAGCAGCGGCAGCCAGGCGCATGTCGCCAGCTCGGGGTTGTGGACGTAGGCCAGCAGGGTGGCGGAGGGGGCCCGGGGCACCTGCAGGGAGGTGGCGAAGGTGGCGCTCTCCTCGTCCACCGGGGGGAGCTCGATGGGCTGAGAGGAGGGAGCAGGGGGGGGGGGCGGGGGAGGGGGGTGGAGGTTATCCACGTGTAGGGGGGGAAAGAGGATGGGGAGGTTATCCCCCCGGGATTTAGAGAAGCGATACTGCCCTCCCACCCACCCACCCAACCCCCCCAAGCCCCCGTTTACCCCCCTACCGTCCTCCCCCCCCCCCCACTCCTTCCCCCCCTCCCCAACGTGACGGTGACCGCTGCACCCCGCCAACTCTCTCCACCGACCAAAACACCCACACCAGTTCCCCCACCACCAGTCCCCCCAACCCCCTCCTCCTCCCCTCCCACTCCCCACCCCCCTCTCCGTCACCCACATGCTCCAGCCCCTCCGCCATAAGGCCCACTCGTGAGGCCCCCGGCACCACCACGTGGAAGGGCTCCGAGCGGTCGGCCTCCAGCGGCTGATGCGGAGGGGGGGTCACCAACTGACAGCCGGACTCGGTGAAGTAGGCGGAGGCGTACGGCAACGGGGTGCGCAGTACGGCAGGGCTGTGCAAGATGCCATCCTCCTCCACGTCGTGAGGGGCGATGGGGGGAAGCACCACCTGAGGGGGTTTGGGGGGGTTGGGGTTGGGGGGTTGGGTTGGGGGTTGGGTTGGAGGGACCGTGAATCGCGGCGCTCTTTCCCTTCCCTTCCCTTTCTTTTCTTCCCTTGCCCCCAACTGTTGTTCCCCGACCGCTGCGCCGCACCGCGCCCACTCCCCCGCTCCTCCCCTCCCCCTCCCTTCCCCTCCCTCCCCCTAGCCCTCCCCCTCCCCGCCCCCGTCCCTCCCCCCCCCCCCTTACCCCACCCACCTTGACTCGCAGCATGAGCGTCTCCTCCACCACCCTCAGCTTCATCAGCCCCCCTGGAGCCGGCCACCCCTCCACCGCCAGCCGCAGCCCCCCGCCTGGCAGCTCCGAAACCCGCACCACCTCCAGCTGGTACTCCCCTGGAGCCGGCAGCGAGGACCACAGCACGTGGCGCCGAGCCAGGTGCCGCTCCGCTCCGAAACGGACCTCCAACAAACCGCGCTTGCCGGCCACGACCTGGGGGGGGGGGCGTGTATGTGGTGTGTGTGTGGGCGGGGGGTATCCACGTATAGGCCGGAGCCCGTGAACGGCAAAGTAACAGAAGAAGGCCGTAGACAAGGTAGTTCGGCGGAGGGACGGAGACGGTCCCCTGGGCGGTAAGCCCCCCCCTTCCCCCTTCGGGAGGTAAGCCGCCCCCCCCTCCTCACCCCCTCCTCCTGCCCCACCTGTTGGAATGCGTAGGCGGGCACCCCGGGCTCCCCGGGCGGCCACTCCGCCACCAGCCTGCCGCTGTCCGCGTGTCTCAGTCGGTGGTGCAGAGCCACTCCAGCAGTGCGGGGGGCGGCCAGGGCCAACTGGAAGGCGGGGAGCACACCGCCCTCCCTGGAGAGGGGTGATGGGCGAGGGGGAGGGGGGGTAAAGGGGGGTAATCACAGTAAAAGTGAGGCCGCATCGGCGGAACAGAGGTGGTTTCGGAGGGGGTTGGGCTTTGGAGATGGTTTCGGAGGGGAGGGGGGCTGGGGCAGTGAGGTGGCGGCGTGCAAGGAGGGAGTGGAGCCGGGGGGTTAGGGCGGTGGAAGGTACGGGCGGCACCACCCGGGTGGGTGGCCTGACACGACACATCGGTACGACACACCGGTACGACACATCGGTACGACACATCGGAGCTCCGCCCTCCCCCCAAGTCTCACCTGACCGGCGGCAGCACATTGACCGCTTCCAGCCGCTCGTCCCCCAGCTGACAGCCCTCGGAGAAGAACGACAGACTGGCGTACGGCAGCGCCCACCACGTCTCCTGCGCCAACGGCTCCGGCAGCAACTGCCACGCCGCCTCCAACGGCCAGTACGAATAAATAAAGGCCTCCGGCGGTATGAAGAACGGCACGCCGTGCCCGCCCGCCAGCGCCGCCGCCGCCGGGTCAACCAACCGCCAACGGCCGTTGACTTTGACTCCCGCCCAACAGTGGTTGTGCGCCGCGACTCGGTCGCCGGGCGCCAGGCGCGCGTGCTTCCAATACCCGGGGATGGGGACGGCATCCAGCTCGCAGGCGCGGCACAGCAGGGTGAACAGCCGGGCGACTCGCTCGGCCCAGGTGCCGCTCCCCGGCGGCGGCGGCGGGGCGGCGGTGGGCGGCGGGCGGGAGGTGGGGGAGGGACAGGCGCCGGCGGCGGCGGCGCCTGCGGGAGGTGTGGAAGTGCGGCCGGCGAGGACGGCGGCGGCGGGGGAGGCAGCGGCAGCGGTGGCGGTGGCGGTGGCGGCGGGCGGGGTTCGGCTGGAGCGTAGGGAGGAGGAGGAGGAGGAGGCGCGGCCGGGCGCGGGGACGGTGGTGGCGGGGGCGGGGGCGGGAGCGGGGGCGGTGGTGGTGGTGGTGGTGGTGGTGGTGGGTGGTCCAGGGGATGCGCCCGGTGAGGGGGTGGGGGTGGGGCCGGGGGGTGGGGAGGGGGGACGGTCGCCCAGCAGCACTCGCTCCACGGCGGCGGCCTGAAGGGGGGTGGGGTTGGGAGGGGGCAGAAGGGGGGGGGGGGCCAGACGTGTTGGTGGAGGGGCGGAGGTGGAGAAAGAGAGAGAGAGACCCAACAGTGTCCGTGGCCCCCGTCTGCAACCCCGGCCACGTCAAACCCCCGGGCCCTCCCCCCTCCCCCACCCTCCTCCCCCCGCCCTCCCCCCCACCCCACACAACACCCCCCCACCTGCGCCGACGTTCCAAACAGCGGTGTCTCCACATCCCACGTGTTCTCCAGTCGGGCAGTGGGGGCCACGTGGGTCACAACCCACCGCCAACACACCCGCGCCCGCTGGAGCTGAGGCTGGGGGTCAGCCCCCGCCGCCGCCGCCGCCGCGCCCGCCGCCACCGCCGCCGCCAGCGACGGCCTTCCACCACCGCCGCCGCCGCCGCCGCCGCCGCGGCTCGCCGTCGCCGCCAGCAGCGTCGAGCCGGCACCGGCGCCGGCGGCGCCGCCGGGTCCCGATGTGACTGGTTTTGGCGGCGTGCAGACGGAGGCGAGCTGGTCGGCCAGGGTGACGAGGTTGCCGCCGGACGAGAGTACGGATTCTGGTCGTACGGATGCGGCCCAGGCGTCTAGGCGGAGCTGGGTGCCGCGGTCGGATCCCTCGGCGGCGCATTCCTCCTCCGCCTGGGAGGCAACAAGGCCTGCGGGGGGGGGGGGGGGGAGAAGGGAGAAGGGGGGAGGGGGGGAGGGGGGGGAGAAGGGAGGGGGGGGGGATAAGAGTAGTTACAGTCCAACCGTCCAAAGGAGAACCTGAGGGGACCAAAGGTGAAAATGGGATTGTGCCGGAGGGGGCAGAAGGGGGAAGGCGGGGGAGGCGGGGAGAGGGTTGGGGGAGAGGGGTCGCCGCTCGTCGTCAGGCGCACCCCCGCAACGGCACGCACCGCCCCCCTTAACCACCCCCACCCATTCCCCCCCCCACCCACCCGCCGCCAGCGGTGGTATGGCCCCCCCTCCATCCGCCAGCTCTCCGTTGGGGAAGTACTTTCGGCGGATGAGGCGGAGCCCTTCAGCATCGGCTCCGTGCATGTTGGCGGCAAGAACCTGGGGTGGGGGGAGGGAGAGGGAGAGGGATGTGGCGGAGATTGAGATGGAGGGGGTTGAGAGTGTGATTCGTCGTTGCGGGGGTGGGGGTGGGGGTGGGTGGGGTGGGGATGGGCAGATCAGGTGAGGGATAGACAGGGAGGTAGGGCGGAGGTGCGGGGAGGAGGTGGTGGCAGCTGAAGGAACATGGGGAGGAGTGACGCTGACGTTTCGAAACGCCAACATCTACAGCTACAGCAACAACAACCCCACCCCCACCCCCACTCCCACCCTGCCCACCGATGCCCCTCCTCCTTGCTCCAGCACCCATCCCTCCACCCATCTAATCCATCCAACCCCCTCCCAGCCCCAGCCCCCGCCGCCCCCCACTCCCTAAGCGCACGCACTCCTCCCTCCCTCCCTCCCTCAGCCCCTTCCCCCCCTCCTCCCCCCCGCTCCCCTACCCCTCCCCCCCAAACCCACCTTTTCCTTGGAGTCCACCGCCACTCCGTCCAGTTGGATCACCTGGGGCAACAAGTGGACCACATGCAGCCGCAGACTCATGGCCTGAGGGGGAGAGGGGGGGGAGGGGAGGGGAGGGTTTCGGAGGGGGGTTTTAGGGAGGGGGGGATGAAGCAGTACAGGGGCGACGGGTCTGGCGCCTGTTCAAGAGTCAAGTGAAGGGGCCAGTGAGGGGCCCCAGACGGGATACCGATAGATAGATCTGGCACAAAAACCTGCAAACGCGAGCCGTCGGAGACTAAACTCGTCTCTCTCCTCCTCCCCTCTTCCCCCCTCCCCCCCTCTCACCCGGTCCAGCGGGTTCCCGTGCACGTTCAGAGTCCCCAGCAGGGGAGCACCCCGCACCGCCACCAACTCCTCCAACCGCCCCAACTGATTGTACGACACGTCCAGTGTACGGAGGGCCGACAGAGAGCCCACGCCCGCCAGCTGTCGCAGCCGGTTGTGACTGGCGGTCAGGACCTGCGGGAAGGGGGGGGGAGGAGGGGTGAGAGGGGGAGGCAGCGTCAAGACACGGGACAACCCCCCCCACCCACCCACCCACATGAACACCCATGCGACGTGCGCCTGCTGCGCACTTTTGCCCTCTCGCCCCCCCTCCCCCACATCCTTTTGCCCCCACCACCCTCACCCCAATCGTCCCTCCGCTGTATGCGGAGTCTCCTTCAGCATTACTCCCCTCCAGCCCTCCCCCACTTCAGCCCCCCCCTCCCCCTCCAGCCCCCCCTATTCCCCCACCTGCAGTGTCGCCAGCCCCCCTATCAGCTCCAGACTGGTGAGGCAGTTGTGGTCCAACCTCAGTTCCCGGAGGCAGCGGAGGCCCTCCAGACCCCGACAGCTCACCAGCCGGTTGTGGCTGAGGTCGAGGACCTGGAGGTGTGTGGGGGGGGTGGGGGGGGTGGAGGTGGGGGTGGGGGGTAAGGTGGGGGTGGGTGGGAGATTGCATTGGGGGTTGTAAACGCTAAACACGCTAAGCCGCCGCAGGGGGGTGGGTGGGTGGAGGGTGGGTGGAGGCTGTCAGGTGGTGCGGAGGGGTGCGGTGCGATGGGGGGGTGCTGCGGTGGGGCGTTGGGTTGGGAGGTGGGGGTAGCCTAGCCCAGCCCAGCCGCGGCGTTGAGAACGCCCCACCCTCGTCCTCATCGTCCCGCCCCAGCCCCCAACTCGGCCCCCCCCGGGCCCAGGCCTCTGTGCCCGCCTCCCCTCCCCCTCCCCTCCCCAACCCTTCCGCCAATCTCCCCTTGAGCCCTTCCCTCCGCCATTCCGCCCTCCCCCCTCCTCACCCCTGCCCCCACCTATCGCCGCCTCCGCCTCCCCCTCACCTTGAGCATGCCCAGCGCCCTCAGCCCCGCCCCCACCCGCTCGATCCGGTTGCCCGCCACCGCCAGGTGTGTGAGCCGGGAGAAGGGCGACAGGTCTCGGAGCATGTCCAGTGCATTGCGGGAGAAGTCGGCGGAGCGCAGGTTGGTGGGGCCGGAGCCGTCGGGGCCCAGACGCAGGTCCAGAACCTGAGGGGGAGGGAGGGGGGGGAGGGAGGGAAGGGGGGGAGGGGGGGAGGGAAGGGGGGAGAGAGAGATGCCAGAGGGGGAGGGTTAGGGTGGGTGACGACAGAGAAGGGGATGTGATGGTACCGCAGCGATAGGGTCTGGGGAAGGCCGGGTCACGGCTTGGTGGGGGTGGGGGTATTGCAGCGGGCCCCAGGTCAGATCAGGTGGTTGTGGGGGAAGGGGGGGAAACAGGGCGCGGCGGGGAAACAGTGGATGGGTAAGATACGGTACGAGTGACACGCCAGGCGGGGTAAGGGGCTTCTCGTTCAGCCACCACCACCACCCCTCGAACCCCCTCCACCTCCCCCACCTCCTCCCGACCCTGACCTGCGTCAGTTTGTTGCCCGACACGTCCACGTGTGTCAGGTTTCGGAGCGCCCCCAACCCGCGTATCTCCACCAGCCGGTTGTCCGCCAGGTGCAGGGACTGCAGGTGCTGCAGGGCCGCCAGAGGGTCGGCGGTGGCCAGGTCGGTGCCGGTGAGGGTGAGGGTCAGGTAGGCGGGTTTGAGGCCGTCGGCGGTGCGACCCAACTGAGACAACCCGGCGGACAGCTGTAAGGGGGGAGGGGAGCGGGGGGGGGGGGGAAGAGGAAAGATGGGGTTATGTATTTTCGGCGGGAGGGGGCTGGGAGGGGCAGTGTCGGGTGCGTTGTCGTTATCGGGGTGGGGGTGGGGAGACTGCGACCCGACAAGATTCCCAACGCCGCGGCTGGCCTGGCCGGTTGGGGGGGAGGGGGGCTCCCCATCCGGCCGGGCCGCATGCCGGAGTGCAAGCCGGTCGCACCCCTCACCCCCGCGCCATAGCCCGCCACCCTCACCCTCCCCCTCCCGGCGGCCCTAGGTGGTCGTCCAGGTGCGGGGTGGAGAAGAGGGAGTGCGACACGCCGCTGCAGGTCGGCAGCTGCAGCCGATGCACCGTGTCTCTGACTGGCCTGGGCCCCACTTCTCCGTGACCCACATCGTCATTCTCCGTGACCCACATCGTCAGCCCACATCGCTATCCATCGCCGTATGCGAGACCCGCGGTGGGAGAAGCGGTACGCACTGCTACAGAAGTGCGGCGTCAACGTGAAGACCGGTTCCGGAGCCGCGGCGGGTGTTGCGGGCCGGGCGGACCCCGCAGGACATTTGGGTGGTGACTATCTGGTATGAGTCGCAAATCGTGAATACGCCTCCGATGCGGGCGGGCCCCCCTGTCAGGGGCTGCGACGCGTGGCGCTTCCACCTCGGGCACGCTCCAGCGTCGCCCGCCGGGCCTCACCATGCTGGGCGTGAAGGGCGTCTTGCGATCCTCGACCGGCTCCGGCTGGGGCTGAAGCAACAAAGACTTCTTCCCGAGCCGTTTGCTGCCGCGCGAAGCGCGGCTCGTGGACGAGCGGCCCGAGAGCGACGACCGGTCGGATTCGACGGACGGTGCTGGCATCCTGCTGCCCTGTTGACGCCCAAGAAGATTAGGAGTATCCTATCTGAGACGCCTTTGTCGGCTTTCCCTCTGGCGCTATCACGCTATCCAAGCGCTTCCTCACAAGCACGACATTTAGGCGCGTCGTCTGAGGACGAACCCAACTAGCTTAACGAAACGCATCTACAACAACGTGAGCTATTCAGTCTCATATGGAACGGCAAGTCAAGTCGCTTACAAAATGCTTGAGGAAGAAGTGAACAATTTTGACGACAGAGAAGGATGCTAATTGACGTGAAAGGTTATTGTGATCACTATCAAGGAATCGAGACACTGTACCTCGATGCAAAACACAAGCCCAACGAGGAGAACCCGGCGTCGCGTACGGCGAGACAATGCGTAAGCCCTTGATTAGCGGACTGGTGTCGCCCGTGTGTACAGCTATTATTAGTAAGGAAGCTTGTTACTACGCGTTCGTTAGTTGTATTCGCATCAGCAAATCTCTGCTGACGTTTGCAGCTCGTTTGGGGTCGACGTGCCACCACGCAGACGCGCCCATCAGCATCTATATTACAATACCAAATATATTAGCGATCAGATCGGGCCGTTTCGGGATCCAGCGCGTGCAGCGTGGAGTAACTTGACCCCAATCACTCGGATGCTCTCCTCCGGCCGCCTGCTGGCGGCCAATGCTATGCATGCTCTGGAACGTCAGACAGCTGTGACAGCATGCAGCGTCTTGTCCGGCGCCTGCGGGCGGAGCAACAGCAGCGCGCCTGGCCTCGCACCCTTTCCCCTCGCCTCCGGGACTCGGTTGCTCGCCACGGACAGGCCAAGCGACAAGGACCGCGCACAAGAACCCCCCTACACTAGCAGCAGCAGCAGCAGCCCCTCCTCACCCCCACAACCGCCCACCCCAACTCCTCCTCCGAAACCAGCTGCAGCCGCACCGCTGGTGCCCCCCGCCGCCTCCCCCGAGGCCCGCTCCCTCGCCGACACCCTCCGCCAGTCCTCCCCCACGGGCCGCCTGCTCGACCTCTTCGCGCCGCCGGGCCGCAGGCCCGGCCCCGGCGGCGAAGCCGCCGCCACCGCCGCTGCCGCCGCCGCGTCAGCGGCGGCGGCAGCCACCGCCGACACGGCCGCCGCCGACGCCGACGTGGTGCGTGTGGTGATGCGCGCCATTGAGAACTGCAAGCCCCTCATGAAGATCCAGCAGAACAAGGCCGGTAACAAGGTGCTGTTGGTGCCCAAGCCGCTGGATCCGGCGCAGTCCACCAATTTTGCCATCAAGTGGATCGTGCAGGCGGCGGCCAAGCGCCGCGAGGGCGGCCGCGGGCGGGTGCGCATGGCGGACTGCCTGGCGGCTGAGCTGCTGCTGGCCTACCAGCGGAAGGGCTCGGCGAGGGCGAGGCGGGACGAGGTGCACAAGCTGGCGCTGGATAACCGGGCCAACGTGCGGGCGCGCTGGTTCTAAGGGGCGCGGAAGTGGCTCTGGGAGGCGCGGAGGTGCTTTTGGGGGGCGCGGAGATGGTTTGGGGGGCGCGGAGCTGGCTCTGGGGAGCGCGGTGGGGGTTTGAGGGTGCGGTGGTAAATGAGGGGAGGGGGACGTAGGGACGGCAACCGGGCCAACGTGCGGCGGGGGAGTGCTGGTTTTGAGTGAGAGGGGTGTGGTATGAACCTAGGGGGGGGGTGCTGATGACGACGCCGCAGCAGCGATGGCGATCCTGGCAATGGATGCAGGCAGGGTGAAGAAGGGTAGAGCCAGCGGGCGGGCCAGGAGCTGGCCCTTCGCGCAGTGCCGCGTGTACGACTGGCATCGGCGGCGTAGCCCCGGGCAGCACCGGAGGCACGCGTGGAGAAAGCGACCAACGGTGAAGTCGATGACGCTGCTGCGCCGCGGCGTTGACTTTCTCGCCTCGTCATGGTCGCCCGCCCTTGGTTTCGGTTTCGGAGGGAGCTCGGCAACAGCCTGGGAGGCCTCACCCCCAGTGGTGTAGCGTGCACAGGCTACTTCTGCAGACATTCGTGGTGTCGAAATCCGTTGGACGCGTAC
This sequence comes from Pleodorina starrii, assembly GCA_030267565.1. Classification (NCBI taxonomy): domain Eukaryota; kingdom Viridiplantae; phylum Chlorophyta; class Chlorophyceae; order Chlamydomonadales; family Volvocaceae; genus Pleodorina; species Pleodorina starrii. The sequence continues at coordinate 7,404,157 of BRXU01000003.1, forward strand.
ATTGACCGGATGCGTGCTGCGGTGGGTGGGGCGCCTGCGCTTGCTGGGTCTTGTGGGCCAGAAGCGCTCGAACATCCGCTGCGAGATTCTTTTCGGGCCGTTTCGGGCATTCCGGGCCGGATGGTGACGCTGCTGGTTGGCTGTAAGAGGGGGCCCTCGTTTGGAAGGCAGGCCCCGGTATCCGAATCTCATGCCGCTTGCCTGCTTCCCTACCGAATCTCTGGCGCTTGCTCGCAAAGCCCCCCAACGGCAGCCGCACCCCCAACCGCAGTACCGGACCCGCAGCTCCTGGCGGAAAATCGAGGGATGAGTTCAGCACGCCGCCACCGCCGCGAGCCAAAGGCCGTGCCGTGCGCAAGGGGACGCGGAAGGGGCTGTGCGCCCGCGTGCGTGCTTGCGTGTGTGCTGCTTGTGAGCGGAAAGGGAAGGGGGAGGGGTCCACCTCCATTTCGCGTTTTCGCCACATCAACCAAACCATCATCCCCATCCGCAGGGGGGGCGACACGCTCGCGCGCGCCACGCCCCAAAACACGGGCCACATGGTCGGGTTGGGTCGGGTCGGGCCGGGAGGCGGTGTTTTGCCCCAAGCCGTGTAAATTAGGTGTCACATCCAGGTGTCTCCTCCGGTCCTGTCCTGTACTCCTGTTGCTCGCCTCACCGCGCATCGCATGGTTTCGCAGGTGCCACATCCTGTCCTGTCCTGTTGCTCACCCCACAGCGCATCCCAATGGAACGTGGGTTCCGGAAATTCCCACCGCTGCATTGAGAAACACAGTGTCGCGCCATGCGGTCCCCGCAGCCGAGAGGCGTCCAGCCGTGCAGGCGTGTTCACGGGGGACTGGCGGAGAGGCACCGCACGAGGGGCGGCGCCGCCGCTCCCTGGAGCAGGCCCAGCCGCCCAGCCGCCCCCCTCCCACCCACCTCGCTCCCTCCTCCCAACGAATGCGCGTGTCCCTCACCCCACTCGGGCCATGGCGCCCAGCGGCCCCCTGGCGCCCCCACCCACCTCCAGCCCAAACGGCGGTGGCGCCGCCGCCGCAGCTACTGCCCTACCCAGCACGACCCGCTTCTCAAAAAAATCCAAACTCCGTCGCGAAGAATGGCGCGTGCCGGGAAGCACGACCCAGGCGGCGGCAGCAGCGGCCAGCTGTCTGTATAGAGCGAAAGCGAACGGGGCCGCCCACGCGTCGCCGCGCAGCGCAAACGGCGGACGGTGACCATCCTGATCCTGAAGATCCTCCACAAGCAGCAGCAGCGGCACAGGCCGGCAGCTGCCGCAACAGCAGCGGGCGTCCCGGACTTGGCGCTCCTGCGGCCGCTACGGAGGTCCTGCTCAGCCGCGGCGGGCGGCGGCGCCCGCTCCTGCGGCCGGCCCCGGCCCTCCCTGCTGCTGCTGCGGCGGCACATTGGCCTTTGCGACCACATTGAGCACCATCATACCTAGAGCCACCACGATGAGCCTGGAGGGGGATTGGGGGAGCCGGTGGGGGGAGCCGGTTGGGAGGTAGAGTAGGACAGTCCAAAATAGGCGATATGACAGGCTGGCAGACGAAGTGCGATTGTGGGGGGGGGGGACCTTGAAGTTGAAGATGAGATCCAGCGGCGGAGGGACGGAGGCGGGAGGAAGGTCACGATAAGGAAACCCTGGAGACGAAAAGGTGGATCGCTCTGCATCCCAACCCCCCCAATCCCCCAAACACCTCCCTGGCCTCCCCCCCGCCCCGCCCCGCCCCGCCGTTCTCCAGCGCTACCGCTACTCCAAACAGAACCAAACAGCGCACCCACCAGTTCTTCTGCAGCCAGCTGCGCTCGTCCTTCGGCGGTGGACCGCCCTTCCGAGCGCCCGCCTGGCCGCCGCTGCCGCCACCGGGCACAGCCCGGGGCTTGGCGTTGGGATCGTACGCCGCTGCCCCCAGCCCGGCGCCCACATGCCCTTCGTCAACAGGCACGTCTGCGCGCGGCCGGCGGATCCAGTTCCATGCAGGGAGGGGGGTCAGGGAGTGATATGCAGGGAGGGGGGGACATCAGGCGCAGTGCGGCATAAGGGGGCTCGTGATGGCGTGTATGAGGGAGGCCGGTGACTCACACGGCGGCGGCGCACGGCTGCGGAGGTATTGCTCAGCGCAACAGAGTCATTGCGCGCACCCCCTCACCCACCCACCCGCCCACCCACTCACCGACAAACTCCCCAGCAAGCTCAGGCACGCTGAGCATAGGGCCCACCGACGGGCGCATCACCCGCACCGTCAGCCGCTCCGGCCGCCCAACTGCGCCGCCCACGACGTCCAGGTCCGTGCCACTGCTGCTGGCGCTGCTTCCAGCGGCACCGCTGCCGCCCGCGGCCGCTGAGGAGGCGGAGGCGGAGGAGCAGGATTTGACGTCATAGTTGAAGGCCTCGATGAAGCCGTCCTGGCCCGCCGCAAGCATGACCTGGGAGGGAGGGGAGCGGCGGCGGGGATGGGTTCTCGTTCTGCGGTGCCTTGCGCTACCGGTAACAACAAGGACTGACTGCAGCGACAGGGGAAGGGAGGGTGGTGTATGGAAGGAGGGGGGGCAGGACTGTGGAGGAGGGCTGCGGAAGGGGTTGAGATGCCGACGGACGGACGGACGCGGGTGGCGGACGGACGCGGGCACCTCCCGCCGTCCTTTTGCCTTCAGCAGCCCCCGCCACAACGCGATGAGAGGCGCACCGCTGAGAGCCACGACCGCGCCGTCCAGCGAGCTCGGCGCCGCCATGCCACTCCCTGGCGACACCGCCCCCCCCATCGTATCGCCTGCGGTTCTTCGTTGAACCCACTCCTAGCTTGCCAGCCTATTGCCTATTTAGACTGTCATACTGATTACTCCCCTCACTTTTTGGCGCCCCCTCCCGCTACGCGCCTGTTCCGCGAAGTCGCCCTGCAGCAGGCACTTGGCAGGAACGGACGACAGCACCGTCCCCTTGTCCGTCCTGATGCGAACAGAGTACAGCCTGGCGGGCGCACAGGGGAGGAGAGGAACATGCCGGCAGAAAGGTGAGAAAGAGGGGGTTGGAGGTTCAGAGGTGGAGCGGCGTGCGCGACTCTTGTGGGTGTCCGCTACCGCAGTCGAACACCCCAGCCCCCGGTTCCGCCGCCAGTCCTAACCCCAGGCTGGCAGTCAGACAGCCAAAGCGCACCCGTCGCTCTCTGCTGCCTTCTCCAGGATCTCCATTTCATCGGAGGTGAGGGCAGGGCGGTGCCATTCCAGCTCCGTGTCCTGACAATGAGCGCACCAGAGCACAGTCGTGGGCGTTCCGTTCGGCAGCTGGAACAGCTGAAAGGTTGAAGTTGTTGCCTTACCGATAGCAGGTTGCCCACGAGCTTCCCTGCAGGCCGAAAGCCAGAACCGCCGATCGAATGGTCGACCTCCAGGGCAGCGGAAGCTGCGCTAATCACAATTGAAATCAAAAATGCCTTATGCCACGCTGTTCGCTTGGTTCGTTCCATGGCTTTCGTGTTGGGTACGCGAATTGGGCTTCCGACTTTGTGGAGCTGACAAGCAGTGCGAAAGGAAATGATTTTTTATTTACGTCTGCCTTCACAAGCGCTTCTATCTTGCCAAGCTTGCATCTCCAGTCTTGCTTCCACTTCCAACCACCGTCTGTGGTACAAACCGAAAACCAATTTGAAACGAATGCGTGGTCATGTCCATTTATGAATAGCTGCCCAAGTGACCAAAGCTGCTGGGGCACATATAACGAACCGATACAAGTCCAGGCAGTTATGTGAATACCTTTTATGATAAGTGCACGGGAACAGCGCTGGAGAATGCGTGCCGTACTATTTTCCAAAATAGTACGACCTACAAGCGCACCGGTCCCTCACCACGGTCGGCACTACCGAATGAGTTTCGCTGCCGGCTAGTTCTGCATAAGGCCAGCATGGATCTATACAAGGCGCTGCTGCTTCTCGACAAGACACAGTGGTCGGTCAGGCCGTGGTCGGTCAGCTTCCGAGAGCCATGCCCACGCCGCGCAGGGCCGGCCGCGGTCGCAGCCGCTCGCCGACGCTGCACAACTTTGCAACATAGCGCGCGAGCTCGAAGAGTGCTATATCACGCACGGCCTTGATATCCTCTGCTTGTTTAATGCAATCCCGTGCTACGCGTATTTGCTCCGAGAATTGCGTGGTCATGTCCATTTATGTCATGTCCATTTATGAATAGCTGCCCAAGTGACCAAAGCTGCTGGGGCACATATAACGAACCGATACAAGTCCAGGCAGTTATGTGAATACCTTTTATGATAAGTGCACGGGAACAGCGCTGGAGAATGCGTGCCGTACTATTTTCCAAAATAGTACGACCTACAAGCGCACCGGTCCCTCACCACGGTCGGCACTACCGAATGAGTTTCGCTGCCGGCTAGTTCTGCATAAGGCCAGCATGGATCTATACAAGGCGCTGCTGCTTCTCGACAAGACACAGTGGTCGGTCAGGCCGTGGTCGGTCAGCTTCCGAGAGCCATGCCCACGCCGCGCAGGGCCGGCCGCGGTCGCAGCCGCTCGCCGACGCTGCACAACTTTAGTATAATCAATATGCAAACAATGAGCGCGATGAGACCGCCATCGAGGGCTTGGCGTACTCTGAGAACGAGCTCTCGCGCGATGAGGCCGACCTTGGCGCGTCGGGTTCCATTATGGGCAACGACGCTCGCAGGCTTCGTCCTAAGGCTTTAACATCGTGCTGGAGTGATAATGTGATATGCCATGGGCGCTTTGACGTTACCGCCTCAAAACATAGTGTGTACGGACCTCGCGCCAACAGAGTTAACGTCCCCAAAACAGCCCATGTAAGTCGGGATCCGTTTGGGCCTGCCACTTTCGATGTAAACGTGAGGTCACGTAACGTGTCGTGTGAATTGGCTTTTGGCTATAAGCCCTCCGATGCTCCAAAAACCTTATGGGTTTCGCCCTCCGAGCACCCACGCCCACTGGACTAGGTGGTGAGCTGGTGACCAGTCAAGCAACCGCTCTCGTCCGGGGGCCTCCAAGGGAACGGCCACGGCGCTACCCCTGCCAGCCGCGCGGCAGCGTCATCGCGGCGCGAGCTGCAACCGCCACCCGAAAACGCGCGCCCAAAGCGGCGCAGTACGGCGTCGCGCAATACCCCCTACCGGCCAGCCCGGACCAGGACACGCTACGACGAGAAGCTCTTGCGGTACTGCACCGCCCCCGCGCCAGCAACCCACACAAAAATCGCCGTAGCCACACCCCTCCACACCCCGCATGCTGCCGACATGTATCTACCGTATCGCCCACGCCGGTGTGTGCACCTCACCCCCGCCCTCCCCTCAAAGCATCATCACCCCGCGCCAAAAGCCCCGGCCGCCACCCGCCAGGCAAATCAGGTATCGAGCCGAAGTTGGGTTCGGGGAAAACGGTTGGTAAGGGCATCGAGGGCCCTTGGGTTCTCGGACACATCGTCGTCGCAGCCTCCATTCCAGCAATAAGTAGCCCTCTCTCCAGCACCTCCCCAGCCCCTCGGCCAGCCAGCCAGCCACCTAGCGATGTCGCGGACGATGCGTCCTCGCGCTTCCTCTCTCACGCACCCGCCTCACTCCCTCCGCGTTTGCGCGACCGGCCCCCTCTCCGCTTGCGCGGCCGGCGCGTGGAAGCAACCCACAGAAAGACAGTTTGCGTTTTCCTTTGGGGAGTAGGTAAACGACTCAAAAAGAGTTCATGCTGCTGCAGCAGCAGCAGCAGCAGCGGCAGCGTCTTCTCTACGGGCTGAAGCCGCTTCGTTTGCTTGCACACAACAAGAGGCGCATCAAACATCCGGAATCGATGGGCCGAGCGACCCACGGTTCACTTGGTGATTCCGGGGCGGAACCGCCGAGCGACGGCCCCCGCCCGGATCCGGATCCGAATTCGATGGGCCGCCCCACGAAGGGAGGCTGCAGGGAAGGGAAGGGAGGCGGGCGGGCGGGTGTGCAGGCGACACCCGCTTTTGTCCCCTTTATCGGCCGCACCCTACACCGCTACAGTCAACACCAAGATCATCAGCACCATCACCAGGCCATCACAAACAATATATGACCGAACCGGCCTATGCCTGAGCCGATTCCCCCGCCAACCAATTCCACACCACAGCCGTAATGCCGTACTATTGGCGGCTTTCTTCCTATATGACTGAACCGGCCGATGCCTAGGCCGATTCTCCCGCCAACCAACACCCCACCACAGCTGTAATGCCGTACTGGCGGCTTTCGTCCTATATGACCGAACCGGCCTATGCCTAGGCCGATTCTCCCGCCAACCAACACCCCACCACAGCTGTAATGCCGTACTGGCGGCTTTCGTCCTATATGACCGAACCGGCCTATGCCTAGGCCGATTCTCCCGCCAACCAACACCCCACCACAGCTGTAATGCCGTACTGGCGGCTTTCGTCCTATATGACCGAACCGGCCTATGCCTAGGCCGATTCGCCCGCCAACCAACACCCCACCACAGCTGTAATGCCGTACTGGTGACTTTCTCCCCTCGTACCGCACACACGCGCACACGCACGCGCCCCTCCCTCAGCGCCACAGCCGACCGCCGACCGCCACTCCTGGACACTCGCCTCGCCAGGCCCTAGCCGGGTGGCGGGGGCTCTGGCACGAGGTCCCACTCCCCTCTCCCACTCCCCCTCCCACTCCAATGCCAACACACAACCACAAACGCAAACCGAAAGGACCAGGCGGCAAGAGGAGCCCGCGGGAACAGTCACACCGGCACCAAATGTCGACGCGTTCACACGCGCTCAACTCTCCTGCGGATAAGAGCAAATACACATACACACATACACGTCCGTAGGGACGCTTATCACCCCGCTTCCCGCCCGGCGCGGCGCGCGGGGGACTCAGTATATTGGGCCCTGTCAGTACGACAATGTAATGTACGGCATATCGGTAAGTGCAGGCAGCGAGTTTTTGAGCTGAGTTGGCCTCGTTCGTCGTCGGAGGAGGATTAGAGACGGGCGGATGCCGCGCGTGCCGCTGAGACGCGACGCAGCAGAGAGGCGGAGAGAGAGAGAGAGAAAAAGAGAAAGAGAAAGGAGTTGGTCCAGCGGCCACAGGCGCCCCGGGGCGCGAGGGCACGTTCCAGCCCGCCCCAGCGGGCCCTGCCACCTCCACGCGTCCTGCCAAACCCTAGTCCACAAACGCCCCGACCCCCTGTGACCCCCCGACCCGCCGACTCCTGGCCATCCCCCCCGCGGGCCAACCCGCCCCTCCCCAAGCCCCCAACACACACACACAGCCCGGCCCACACGCTGGGCCGCGCCCCTCCCACCACCATTACTGGCTCCTCGGTCGCACACGTCCCCTACGCTGCGGTATCGTTTTTCTTTCACCTCCCCCACCTCACACCAGCGAAGGCCTCCCCTTCGCACCTTGCCCCCTTAGCAGCTGCCTCCACTGCCTGCGCTGCCTGCGCTGCACTGCACATCCCTTGCTGCGCAGCATCGACTCCAGCCCACCCACCCACCCGTCCAGGCGGCTCTGCCCCGCTGCGTCCACCCCGGCCCCGGTCCGCCCGGCCCTGCTGTGGATGGGCCCCGCCCGCTCGGTCCTGCTGGGCTCGGTCCTGCTGGGCTCGGTCCTGCTGGGCTCGGCCCCGGTCCGCGGCTCTGGTCAGCAGTGGTCCAGTCTCTTTGCGGACAGGGGCCTCAGCAGTGTGGTGAACTGGCGGCTGCCGCCCGCCGCCGCCGCCTCCTTGCGCCGCCGCCACGCCGCCACCACGTCGCGCCCCTCGGGCTCGCGCAGCAGGCTCACCTCTACCCGGCCAAACAGCTTGAGCTTGCGGATGCTCAGACGGACCTGCGGCGCGGCGGGGAAGGGGGGGGTCAGGGGGGGTGTAGGTGAGGGCGGGAGGGAACGCGGGTGTGGCGAGGGCGCGGACACAGGGGGTGGTGCAAAGACGGAGGAGTAAGAGCGTGTGTGCGTGTGTGTGTGTGTGCCTGCGTGCGTGCGCGAGTGCGGCGCGCGCCCCCTTCTCTTTCCGACCCACCCACCTCCAGCCACCTCCAGCCACCTCCCCCACCCCTCCCACTCCGCACCCCCACCCCCTAGCCAATCCCAACCCCACCCCCAGCCCCTCCCCCTTACCTGCTGCGCGCCGTCCTCCCCCGCTACTATCCTCAGCCGGCGCCAGACCACCTGCTTGGAGCAGCCCGGGTCCACCGTCACCACAAACTCGGTGTGCTGCTGGCAGCTGTCCTGAGTGCGCAGATGGGTCAGGGGCTCCTCGTCACCCGGGCTGACCTGCGTGGACAGACCCTGCAGGAGGAGAGGGGGGCGAGGAGGGGGGAGGGGAGAGGGGAGGGGGAAGAGGGGGGGAGGGGAGAGGGGGGCGCGTCGGCGGCAGGGGGGGCCGGGGAGGGGCAGGGGAGGAGAATCGCAGCGATTGGGGGTGGGGGTAAGATAAAAGGGGCCGCAGCGAAGGCGCCGCAGCGGTGGGGGGCGGAGCAGGGGGTTGGGAGGGGCGAGGGAGGGGGAGGGGTTGGCAAGGAGGACGGCCAGGACAGGCAATCGGCTGAGGGGCTGTGAGGCTGAGAGGCTGACATACGATGAGGGGGCGAAAGAGCGGCCCAGAAGAAGTACCAGGGCGGCGAAACGTTGGGGGGAGGGGGGGCGGGGGAGGAAGAGGGAGGGTGGCGTACCTACTAGGATGGCGAAACGTTGGGGAGGGGGGGGGGAGGAAGAAGAGGGACTACGCAACGGGGGAGGGCGGCGGAGAGCGGCTCCTCACCTTCATTTGGAACCAGGACGAGTCGCTGATGCCGTACGGGAACATGTGTGCCGACATGTTCATGCCGTGTGAGAAGGTGTATTTGGACAGCTCCACGACACGCATGTGGGGCGGGAACACCACCTCCACCCACACCGGCCGCGAGGGGTCGTCGCCGGTGACTGTGAACCAGGAGGCGGGGTCGTCCAGCGTACGCAGGATGGAGTCGGGGTCGCCCTCCACGGCGTCGCCTGCGGGGGGAGGTGGGGAGGGAGGGGAGGGGAGAAGGGAGAAGGGGGGTCGGAGCGTGATGTGCTCGTTTGAATATAACAACGAGTCACTGCGGACATTGTTGAGGGGTTCAACCACGGAAACCAGTACCAACTTCGAATTGCACATACATGACCCCCTCCCCCTCGCCCCTCGGCCCCCTTTTCCCGCCCCCGCCCCCGCCCCCCTTCCCCCTCTTCCCCCGGCCTCACCCGAAACCCGGACCGTCAGATTCGCCGCCAGGTCCTCCCACACCATCTCCATGGGTACGCACACGTACTCGCTACCCCCGGGCAGACCGTACTCTATCGAACAACAGTACGTCTTCCGAGGTGCAGGTGCCGACGGCGCCGCCGCCGCCCCCGCCCCGCCCGCCGCCCCGCCCGCCGCCGCGCCTCCCGCCAGCGCCGCCAGCAGCCGCCCCACGCCGCCGGGACCGCTGTTGCCGCCGCTGCTGCCGCCGCCGTCGCTGGAGCCGCTGGGTAGCGCGCCGCTGGCGGCGCCGCCGGCGGCGGCGGCGCCGTTGGCGCCGCCGGCGGCGGCCGGCAGCCGCTCCGGGTGGTCGAGCCACTGCAGGCGCTGCGCCATGGCGGCAAGGAGCATGTCCTGAGGCGGACCCACGGGTCCGCCGCCGCCGCCGCCGGCGGCGGCGGCGGCGGCGGCGTCAGCGGCTGCCGCCGCCGCCGCCTGCGCCGCCGCTTCGCTGAGGACCAGGGCCGCGAGGCGCTCGTTGGAGAGGTACGGCATGCGTACGGTGCCGTACAGCAGGCGGATGGTGGGCGCGTCCAGTTGATGCCGCCGGACGTAGTTTTGCACAAAGAGCAGCACCTGGCGGTGTGTGTGTGGGGGGGGTGTCAGGGAGTGATATGGCTTTTTTTAATAAAACATTGAGTCGCTGCGGACGTTGTTGATCAAGCTGGGGAGGGAGGAGGGGGTTGTGTGCATGCGTGTGTATGTATGTGTGAGAGAGAGGAGGCAGGGGGTGCGGCCGAGAGGGCCGAGGAGGGGGGGGCCGTTGATGAGGCACGAAGAACCCCGAGAGGAGGGCGCCTGGCGCTGGCAAGGCAAAAGGGTCCCTGGCGCCGCGGCACCGGGCGCCCTCCTCTCGACTCGCCCCCTCTCCCTCCCCCTCTCCCTCCCCCTCTCCCTCCCCCTGGGGCCTTGCACGTCTTCCCGGTCTGTGCATCCACCCACCCCCCCACCCACACGCACCCCCCCCACCCCCCCCCACCCCACACACGCACACACTCCGCACCTGCTCCTCCGTCTGCACGTACAGCTGAGGGTGCTCCAATATCTCCAACACGACCTGATCGGTTAGGGGGGGGCGTTCGGTTTGGGGGAGGGGCGGGAGGTGAGTGTTATGCTCAAATGTAGTACTGTGGTTGTTACAGGGACCTCCACATACACACCCACATATGTACACACACATGTACACACACATATGTACACACACATATGTACACACACAGACACAAACACCGGCCGTCCGTTCCATGCGCTACGGCTCCATACTTCTGGTCCCATACTTCTCACCACACACACATACACACACAGCTCCCCTTTTTGTCGCCCCCCGTGCCCACCCGCTGCCCCCCTCCCTCCATCCCCCCCTGACGCACACCCCCCTACCCCCCCACACCCCCCCACCCCACCCCACACCCCCACCCCACCCCTCACCTCCACTGGTAGTCCGTCCGTGGGTTTGAAGCAGCATGTGTTGAAAGACTGCGCCACCAGCGTCACACAGGAGGACCGGAACTGGTCGCAATTGTACTGCACAGCCTGGGACAGAAACTGGATGGCGTTGGAAGAGTCCAGGGAGCTCTGGGCAAAGTCGGCGCAGTAGTCCTGAGGGTGCGAGGGGGGGGCAGGGGGGGGCAGCAGGGGGGTTCAGGGAGTGATATGCTCCTTTATAAAATAATGAGTCACTGCGGACGTTGATGATCAAGCTGCGACAGCCGCTGAACCTCCGGAACTGTTAAAGTTATCCCACCCATTCCCAAACTTTTCCGACATTGCTGCTTGACCCGCGGTTGAACCGTCCCAGCATCTTGTCGGTGTCGGAAGTGTTGCAAGCCGCCTCGGACGAAGCCGCACCGCATTTTGTGCGGTGCGATGTTGTAGACATGTGTACCAATCGTAAAATTAGCGCCGTAGAAGTGTCCAAAAGCTGACTGAAAAGCTGGTATGCGCGTGCTTGCTCTAAAAAACCCGAAAATCCCACCCTCTAAGCTGTCAGAACTGGCAACAGCAACATCTATCGGAACTGAGGATGCTTACCTGAGCGGCAGACCAGCGCGGTAGCGTTGCGATTCGTCGATGCGTAAGGGGCAAGGGCAACGTGGCGGCTTTGTGAGCAACGTTGAAGCATTTGCTGGGGGAGCATGGTATGATATGCGGTGCGATCCTACACAAAGTGCCTATGGGAATGACTAAAAGAAAGAAAGATGCATAAACTAAGCTGAGTATTTGAGCACCCAGCTGTAACGAGCCGTACAGAAGTACGGCGCCTTACAGTTGGGCGACGTGCATACGCACAAAACACAGCAGGGGGGGGGCAGCAGGGGCAAAAAGAAGATGTCGAAAACCCACATTGTTGTTAGGATTTGGTTAGTTGCACACATGTCGTACCCATGTCGTACCCATGTCGTCGTACCTGGATGGCCGGGATCATCAGCTCGCGCGACGCGGCAAAGAGAGCCAACACGTTGTTGTCCGTGAGGGTGATCTCCTGGGGGAGCGAGAGCGAGGCAGACCCGTGGGTCGGCGGGCAGCGCGCGTGTGCGGATGGATGAACCAACAGGGCCCCGGGAGCGTGGCAAAACGAATATGCAACCCGGGAGTCGGGCCGGCGGGAAGGGGAGGTAAAAAAGGAGATACCGCAGCGAAGGGACGGGGAAGGGGAGGGGTTTAGGGTTTTCCACGAGTTGAGAGCGGGTGTGCGGGCAAGGGGTTGACGAAACAGAAGCTGACAGGCCGGCGGACGAATACATGTGTGTGTGTGTGTGCAGGGCGGCCGCACCCAGCCTCGTGCCAGCAAGGCCACGAGCCGCTCCGGCCCCCCCACAGAGACCCCCCCTGGCCGTTGAGAGAAGGGCCGGCAAGGGAAGGGCCGGTGAGGTAAGGGCCGGTGAGGGAAGGGCCGGCAAGGGAGGGGCCGGCCAGGGCCCCCCGCGCGCACCTCGGTGTAAAAGTACTCTATGAGTGCGGGCCAGGTGTTGCCCGAGTCCTCGAACCGCAGAACGATGCGCCGAGCCTGACCCTCGCGGAACTCAGAGGACAGAGCGCGACGGAAGAACTCGCCTGGCGGGGACCGGAGGGGGCGGGGACCGGAGGGGGGCGGGGGGGGGGGGAGGGGACGGGGGCGGAGGGGGCGGGAGCGGGTCCGCGTTACTCCACTTGTTTGCGGGGACAGCGCAAACGGTGCGTGGCCAAACGGCCGGGAGAAGCGGCGCGATGGATACAACGGGAGGGGGGCACCGAGAAAGCCAGCCAGCCAGCCAGCCAGCCAAGATCGATGGAGCAACCCAGCGGGGTGGGGGGTGTTAGGGTTTTCAGGGTTTTAAATCCTAAAACCCTAAACCCTAAAACCCTCCCCTCCCCTTCCCTCCCCACGGCCGCGCGCTGCCTCCCACCACAGCTGCTGTCGCCGCCGCCCTCCCGCCCCCCCCCCGCCCAGGCGCCGAAACCAGCGCCTCGCACCGCTCCCCTCCCTCCCCCACACAAGCCACAGCAGCGGCCCCTCCAATCGATCGCTGGATGCTGCTGCTGCTGCGCCGGCGACGGCCATGCACCCACAGCCCCGGCGTCGGGTCTCCTTGCTGCCACCCTGCCGCTCCTCGCCGGGCTAAGCTCGGCTAAGTCAGCCCCGGAGACCCGGGCTGCGCAAGGGCGCCCGCAGCGGCGGATGCCCCCACCCCTACTCCGCGCCTGCCCCTGACCCTGCCCCTCCTGCCCCTGCTTAAGATCCCCGAGGGCAAGGACGAGGGTGGGTAGCAGCACTCCAGGGGGGGGGCGTCGCAACAAGGAATAGACCAGACACTCAGACACACAGGCGCTGCGTCGCGCACGAAACGACGGGCACAAACCCCTAGGGTTTCCGGCGCCTCCCGAGTCAAGGCCGCCATCCCCGGGAAGGGAAGGCCACTGGGATTGTGGCGCGCAGCCGCCCCGCCCCCTTCCACCCCCCCGGTTGCTGTGTATGCCGTACTGGTTGTCGTACTTACTGTGGTAGGCCAGCAGGAGTCCGTGCAGGCGGTACTCGCAGCCGTCTGGGCCCACCACCTGGGAGATGGGGATGTGGAGACGGAAATGTGGAGATGGAGATGTGGAGATGGAGATGCCGCGGGGGTGGGGGGGGGTGGGATGGGATGTGGAGAGGTGTGGTGTGGTTATAAGCTTAGGCCGAGGCCCGTTAATGGAGGGGTCGGAAGGTGGAGGCAGTTGCTTCACAGGGCAAAATGGTTTGTGCAAGCGGGAGGGGGGAGCCTTGCGGGCAGACAGGGGCGCAGGGGTGGGGAGAAGGGGTGCGGGGCTAGGCTCGTGTCGGGGGGGGAGGGGCAGGCGAGCAAGGAAGCGGTGTAGAACGCCGCGAAGGTTACTGGAAGGGCATTTCTGGCGGGGGTCGATCAAGCAAGGTGTGTTCTCGCGGCGGGACGAGAAGCCGGGCCCAATGCTGTCGCCTGGTGAGTGGTGACTGCGCGGCAGCCTCACCGTGCAGTCGGTCATCTCACTCTGTTTGTAGAACTCCAGAAACCCTGCGGAAAACTTGGCCCCATATCGTTTCGCCCTGCCGACCATCCGCCCTTTCGCATGAGCATCATCGCCCGCCGCCATGCTCGGACGATTCCCGTGCGACGGAATGGTGGTTAAGGGCATGTCGACAGCGGCTCTGGGCTGGGCCCTAAATCGCTGCCTTACAGCTCTGGGCTAGTGACTCAATTCAGTCTCATTAATTATGCGAGTCAAGCTCAGTGAAGCCCGGAATTTTCGCTTGTGAAAGGTGAGACCGAAAGATGGGCGCTTTGCGCAGAATTAAAAATGGGTCTTCAGTTCTTTCTTATAAGTCAAGATGCTTTGCGGTGAGAAGAATTAAGTACGCGCTGGCCAGTTCCAACAGTGTTGCTATGCCCACTCATTCTTGATTTGCCATTTTTGCGCTCCAATAATTTGCAGTCATCCTCGGAGAAGTGTAGAACACAAGCGGTTTGATCGCCCGAGCACGTCCATTCGGACAGAGGCACAATGCACAAGTTCATCCCCGTACGGCGCCCAACAGAAAACTCCGGGCCCTTGTCGTAATGTTAATATGAAAGGCGGTTGGGTAGTTTCTAAATCTGTAATAACGTCTGTGGGGATGCGCTACTCAGAACACGAACGACGTGCAATCACACCGTCACAATCTGGAGGTTGACTTGGCCGAAGCATGCTGATGGGCTAAGGTATCCATTATAAATCGACAAAACCCGTACGTTTGCTTTAACTGGAGAGCTGTTCTCTATCTCGACCCTGCCGGCGCCAAACCAGAGGACCTCGCGCTCGCAAGGGCATGGTCCAAGGCCTATTCCGCTGTCAATTTGGATCCACAACGTAGAGGCTAGCGTGGCTGGTGAGGTTGTTGATCGCTGCGTCTGCGACAGCATCGCCTTCGCGTGCACGGGTTGTGCCCAAGGTTGCGATGCACAGCCCGAACGGGTGCTCTTAGTGCATCAGGCCATATAACTTGCCCGTTGGGGCCCCTTGCCGCCTGGGGAGGTAGCGCCCAACACCGCTCCCACGCTTTCGTTGCGCTGAAACAGGCCTGCCGTGCCGTCGCCTCTCCCCTTGGGAAACACACACCTGCACGTGCAACCCTTCGTCATATACATCAACATTTTCCGGCTGCACAATGCTCCGACGCGAATCCATTTGGGCGAGCGGCCTGGGCTGTGCCGGCCCAATCCCGCCCCCCCTCACACTCACACCATCCGCTGCCCGTGGCCTGCTCCCAACCCAGCGCCGCCGTAGCACACCTACCCGCTCCATGTCGCCTCCACACCACCTCTCTCAGCCCGAGCCCCGCCTGCCTGTCCCCGCGCGCCTTGTCTTCGGGCCCTGCTGCTTCGCTTCAATCTTCCGCCCTGTGCGCATGGATGGCGTGCTCCCGCGGGACATTGCCCTCCCTCCTGACCTGCACACGCCACCAATCCCCTTTCTGCCGCCACAGGACGACCTAGCTGGTCATCGAAGAAGCAGACGGCCAGCGCAGCTGCCAACTGCCGTCCAGCGCGACCGCGGCGGAGCCCTGCGGGCCGCCGTTAACCGCGCGTAGCCGCAGGGGAAGCAGCGCGCAGAGCTCGGCGGAGCTACTGGAACACGGCCCCGGCGGAAAACCGCAGCAAGCACGGGACGCCCGCCCAGGGGGAAAAGCCGGCCGGCTGGATAGCCCCTCCCGGCAACGTCATAGCAGCAGCGGCAGTAGCAGCGGCAGCTTTTGGCCGAGGCCGCCGCCATGCGGCGCGGCCGCAGCCGCGGGGACGACGCCGATGACCCGGATTCGGAGCTGCCGGGTGAGGAGGGCGAGCTGCAGGACGGCGACCTAGGGTCGGACGACTCGGATGAGGACTTCGACATTGGCGCCGCCGCCGCCAGCGGCGACGAGGAGGACGACGACGGCAGCGACGGCGACGGCGGCGGCATGCCGCCTGTGGTGATGGTCGCGACGCCGGGCGGCGGCGGCGGCGGCGCTGCCGCCGCCGCGGAGTACTATGAAGAGGAGGCGGAGCCGCCGGACAGCGACGGCGACAGCGACGACGAGGACGATGAGGACTTCGACGGCGGGCGCAAGCGCCGGGGCGGCGCTGACGGCGGGGAAGGCGGCCGCGGACGGGGTCGCGGACGTGGTCGCGGACGTGGCCGGGGCCGAGGTCGCGGCGGCGACGGCGACGGCGTCACCTGGGCGCCCGGGGTGGCCGACGGCTCCGGGAGGGGTCGCGGCCGAGGCCGCGGACGCGGCCGGGGGCGTGGGCGGGGCCCGGGCGGCGCCAGCCCCGCCATACCCGCCGGCTCCGGCTCCGGCCCCTCCAACGAGCGCTATCGTTGCATCTGTCGGGAGATGGCCCGGGCTGTGGGTCTAAAGATCGATCCGCCGGCGCCGCCGACGCCGCCGCCGGACCAACGGCCTGACGGAGGCGACGGCGCCGCCGCCGACGGCGTCGACGGCGGCGGCGGCACGCCGCAGCCATCACGGGCGCCGTCGGCGACGCCGCCGCCGGCCAAGCCGTGCAAGTACGAGCGGACGTACGAGGATTTCGTGCTGGCGCAGGCGAAGGAGCGGCGCGCGCGCGCCGCGCAGGGGGCGGCGGCGCCGTACGACCCCAAGCGGAACAAGACGCACTGGGATCACGTGTTGGAGGAGATGGAGTGGCTGGCTAAGGAGTTCATGAAGTGGGTGTGGGATGGGTAGGGCTGGGTAGGGCATGGGTTAAGTTGGGTAGGGCTGGGTTGGGTTTGGGAGGGAAAGAGACGGTGAGTGTGGCGGCTGCGAGGGGCGGGGGACGGGTTGGCGTTGTTGGCCTGCGCGGCCGATGGTGGGAGCAACCGGGAGGCGGCCAGCCAGGGGCACCACGCGCGCCTGCACCCGGCGCTCCGCGGCGGGGATTTGTGTAGAGCTCCCTTCCCACACGTGGCGCGCTGCGGTATGAGACGACGGACCTGCAACGCGCCCCCTCCCTGCCTCCCTACGCAACGGCCCCCACTTCCCAATCCGCCCGATCCGCCCCCCACCCTCACCGCACCCCATCGCCTCCCACCCCCAAACGTCCGCAGTGACTCATTGTTTTATAAAGGAGCATATCACCCCCTGACCCTCACCCCCAAACGTCCGCTCCGCAGGGAGCGCGTTTGGAAGCTGAAGCAGGCCAAGCGCTTCGCCTCCCACGCCATCAAGTCCAACCTGTCGCTGGAGAACCGGCACGCGCACAGGCAGCAGCAGGAGGAGGCGGCGCAGCGCAAGGGGGCAAAGGCCGTGGCGCAGCAGGTGTGCGCACGCGCGGTCGTGCACCGGCCGTGCACCGCGTCGAGCCACGCGCCTTCTTCCTGAAAGCTACGCCCTTAAAAGAATCTGCGCAAGCGGGACCGAAAGGACTCCACCTATCCTGCCTCCACCTCCACCGCCTCCTCCCGCTCCCCTGCGTCCGCCCTTTTCACTCCGCCTCCGCCTCCGCCGCCTCCGCCGGGTCGCAGGTGGGCCTGTTCTGGGCCAAGGCCCGGCGCGTGGTGGCCACCAAGGTGGCTCTGCAGGTGGAGGCGCGGAAGAAGGCGGTGATGGACCGCCACCTGGACCTCATCGTGGGACAGACGGAGAAGTTCTCAAAGATGCTGGCAGCCAACCTCACGGCGGCGGCAGGTGGGGGTGGGGCCGGTGGGCGAGCGGTTGGGGCGGTCTGGGCTGGGCTGCAGCTGCGCTGGGGGAAGGGGTGAGGGGGAGGACTTGGGGGCGAGGCGGGTACGTGTGTACCCCGCGCTCCGCACCGGGGCTCAGGGGCCGCGCTGGGCGACGATTACAGCAACAGCGCGCGGCCACCCAGCTCACCTTCAGGCACGATGTCTGCCTGCCTGCTCGCCTGCATCCGCACACCTCCGTCGCCCACTTCCTGCACACCCTTGCCTCCTGCTCCCCGGGCCATGTGCGCGGCACACCCCCACCCCACCCTCCACCTCAAGTATTTAATGGGTTCTCGGTCGCCTACGTCCCTCCGCTGCGGTATCGTTTTTCTTGCCCACCCTCCACCCCGATCGGGCAGAGGCAGACTCCGACTCGGACGACGAGGGGCGCGCCAGGCGTGGCTCAACGCCCGGCTCTGAGGATCACGAGGCTTCCCCGCAGCCGCCACCGCCGCAGCCGCAGCCAGCGGCAGCCGCCGATGGGGCCGGGCCGGGGCCCTCGGGGCAGGGCGTTGCCGGCGTGAAGCGCAAGTCGGTCAGCTTCTACGAGCCGCCGACGGGCGGTGGCGCGGGGCCGTCCACTTCAGGACCGCCGGCAGCCGCTCGTATCAAGGAGGAAGAGGAGGAGGAGGAGGAAGAGGAGCAGGGCGAGGACGGCAGGTGCGGGGGAAGGAGGAGGAGGAGAGGGGGGTTGGGGTCACGCTGGACAGTCCGAGTAGGCAAGAGGGAGCAGAGGTGGGCGCCAGGAAGGGAGGGCACCAGCTCTGTGCACGAGGCGACCTAGGACGACCGGGAGAAAGGTCTGGGGGTTACGGCGGCTGGGCGGGGGGTGGGTGTCAAAGAAGATAGAGCGCAGCTTTGGGACGTAGGTGTGTGTATGTGTGTGAAAAGGTACCCTCGTTGCATGGGTTGGCTGGCGCGTCGTGATCTGGTTTTAGCAAGGGTTTGACTTCCCCACCTCGCCTCCGTGCTTCTCGTGTTTTTGGTCCCGGCAGCAACCAGCAGCAGCAGCAGCAGCAGCCGCGGGCGAAGCGGCAGCGCACCGCAGGAGCAGCTGCCGCAGGCGGGTCGGCAGCCGCTCCGAAACCCGAGCCGGGCGCGGGCGAGATGGACCTGGAGGCGTTGGCTTCCTCCGAAGAAGAGGACAACGAGGAGGAGGAGGGCGAGGGCGCGGCCGCGGCGGGCAGCAAGGCTGCGCCGGCGGCGGCTGAGGGCGGGGAGGAGGGCGAGGCGCATGAAGAGGAAGCCGAGGACGGGGCCCGGCGCCAGGCGGGGGCGAAGAAGTCGAAACGGCGCGGCGTCGGCGAGGACGAGGACGACGAGTACGATCGGGACGCGGACGATTCGGCGGTGAGTGACTGGGGCCTGCTCTCCCTGCGTGTGGGGCATCAAGAGGGGCTGCTGGATGCGGGTGGGGGTGGGGTTGGCGGGCGGTTGGGGGCCTGGCGTCGCTCGCCCGCCGCCGTCCCACACCCACCGACTCTTGGCGTACCTCATCACACGCTCTTAGCGCTCCTCATTACACGCTCGGTGGGCCCCCTCCCTCCCTCCCTCTCACCCTCTTGCCCTCGCCGCCCTCGCCGCCCTCCCTTCCTCGCACTCTCGCACTCTCGCTCCCAGGACGACGAGACGACCCTGGACGCGGAGCTGGCCATGGCCGAGGCGGAGGCAGGCGAGGGCGAGGAGGAGGGCGAGGAGGGTGGTGACGAGCTGGCGGACCTGGGGTCGGAGCTGGACGTACCCATCGAGCAACTGCTGGCCAAGTACTACTCGGGGCCGAAGAGACACACCTTTGTCGTCAAGGAGACACCCGCAGGGGCGGCTGCCGCAGCGGCGGGGGCAGCGGGAGCGGCGGGGCCGAGTGGAGCGGCGGGAGCGGGAGCGGGAGCGACGGCTGCGCCACCGCCGCCAAAGAAGCGGGCTGTGGTGGCAGCGGCTGCAGCGGCAGCGGGCCCGTCGGGCAGCCAGCCCAGCGGCGGCGGGGCCAGTGATAGGGAGGTGGGTGTTGGAAGCAGGACGGGCGGTGGGATGGCGGTGTATGGGCGACACCGGGGATGGCGGGGGGGCCGGAGCCAAACAGCCGCACGCCTGCGTCGCTGCTGAGCGCAAGCCCGCCGCTGAAGAAAAGCCCCGCGCGGTCTGGTGGCCCGGATTAACCCGGAAGGACTAATACGGACGGACTAACCCGAATGGATTAATAACCTACCCGGGCGGTCCCTCGGAAAATTCCGCGCCGTGCAGGTGAGCGCCAGCGCTGCCGCGGCTCCTGCTGCGGCTACGGCACCCGCGGCGGCCGCTATGGAGTTGGAGGAGGGCGAAGCGGCGGCGGCGGAGGGCCAGCGGCCGGCGTCTGACGCCGCCGGGCCGTCCTCCGGCAGCGGGGCGGGGCCGTCGACGTCGGGGCCGGGGCCGTCGGCGGCGGCTGCGGCGGCGGCTTCGCAGGGTGCCGACGCCGCCGGTGCCGCTGGCGCGGCGGAAGCGGGCGAGCAGGAGGCGCGGCAGCAGGGGCAGGAGGAGGAGGACGGCGCGGCGGAGGAGGACGAGGAGGAGGAGGAGGAGGAGGTGGATGCGGCGGAGGGGCTGGCCAAGGCGCCGGAGGGCGAGGCGGAGGACGGGAAGGAGGAGAAGGAATACGTCTACGACGAGGCGGAGGACGTGGTGCGTGAGGACGTGGATGCGGCCGCAGGAATGAGACCCGGCCGCAGCGGCACACCGGAACACCGGAACGGAAGGCGACATTGGAGTGTTAGGGGGGGTTAGGGGTGTGTGCCGCGGTGGGGATTGGGGTGGGGGGCAGCCACACAGCCCAGAGCGGTACCTGGACCTCGGCGGCATCGGCATGGCCATGGCCATGGGCATCGTTCCCGGGGACCAACCGAGTGACTTGTGCCGCGCCGCGTCCGCGTCGGGTCCGGTTCCGGTTTCGGTTCTGCGCCGGTGCCGATGCCGGTGTTCCGCGGGGGGGTGGTCCAAGGGTGCGCCGTGTGCGCTGTTGGTACTGGTTGCGGCAACCAGCCGGGGGAGGGGGTGGTTGGACGGGTGGCTGGACGCGGGTGCGTGTGTCCCTCTCCTCCTCGCTGCTCCCTCACTCACTCTCTCCCTCTCACCCGCCCTCCCTCCCGCCCTCCCGCCCTCGCACCCGCCGCTCCCAGGACGACGAGACGACCCTGGACGCGGAGCTGGCCATGGCCGAGGCGGAGGCAGGCGAGGGCGAGGAGGAGGGCGAGGAGGGGGGTGACGAGCTGGCGGACCTGGGGTCAGAGCTGGACGTACCCATCGAGCAGCTGCTGGCCAAGTACTACTCTGGGCCGAAGCGACACACCTTTGTCGTCAAGGAGACACCCGCAGGAGCGACAGCCGCAGCGGCGGGAGGAGCGGGGGCAGCGGGGCCGAGTGGAGCGGCGGCGCAGCCCACGGACCGACGGCAGCGGCGAGCGGCAGCGGCGGCGGGAGGCAGCGTGGCCCTCGCCGTCAAGCCGGAGCCGCAGGAGGAGGCCCCCGGCGCCGTCGTGCCGCCGCCGCCGCCGGGCCCGTCGCCAAGCGCCAAGGTGGAGGCGCCGCCGCCGGCGGCGGCGGCCGCGCCGGGGCCCAGCGGCGCCGCCGCCGCCGGCACCTCGCCGCAGGCCCAGCGGCAACAGCAGCAGGGGGATGCGGAGGCGCAGAAGGAGCGGGAGGCGGCGGTGGCGGCGGCCACGAAGCGCGCGGAGAAGGCGCGCGCGGCGGCGGCTGCCGCGGGCGAGGACGACGACGACGAAGGCGGTGTGGGCGGCAGCGGCACGCGCGGCGCGGGCGGTGGGGGCCTGGAGGCGGTGGCGCGGGAGATGTCCGCAGCGCAACCCACGGGGACCACGCTGAGCACCACCAAGGCGAGGATGAGGCAGGGGATGGGGCAGAGTGGTGGGGAAGGTAGTTCACGGTTAGGCCCCAAGGGGAGGGGAAAGGCGGGGTAGAACGTACCTGTCCTAACAGGGAAGCTGACGAACACGCACGCGAACACGCCGCCTCCGGTGCGCCGCTGCAGTCGTCTTGACCGCCCCTTCCCCCCATAACCCCGCCCAGCCCAGCCCCACTCTTTTTCCTCCTACTCCTCTCCTCTCCTCCTCTCCTCCTACTCCTCCCCCGCGCAGGTCCTGACCCCGGTGCCCTTCCTGCTCAAGTTCCCTCTGCGCGAGTACCAGCAGATCGGACTGGACTGGCTGGTGACTCTGTACCACAAGAAGATCAACGGCATCCTGGCGGACGAGATGGGACTGGGCAAGACCATCCAGACGATCAGCATGCTGGCGCACCTGGCCTGCGAACAGGGTGCGTGTGGGTGGGGGTGGGGGTGGCGGGGCGGTGGGACAACTGAGGCACAGTCCCAACTGAGGCGGCTGCGGCACGTTTCCGTGCGAACCGCGCGGTGGGATGAGACCCGCCAGCGGCGGTTGTTGTGTTGCTTGGTGAGGGGGGGATGAAAGGACTCTACATACGTATACACGGTGGGAAGCACACGGGCAAAAACGCGGGACGTCTGTGCGCGGGCACACAACCCGGCAGCGCGGCGAAGGATGGGCGGTGCGGTGCCTTCCTTGCGCTTTCCCTACACCCTAAAACCCCAAAACCCAATCCTAAAACCCTAAAACCTGGCCCGACAGGCATCTGGGGCCCGCACCTGATCGTGGTCCCCACCTCGGTGATGCTCAACTGGGAGATGGAGATCAAGAAGTGGTGCCCCGCCTTTCGCCTGCTGACCTACTACGGCAGTGCCAAGGAGCGCAAGGCCAAGCGGCAGGGCTGGTCCAAGCCAAACGCCTTCCACATCTGCATCACCTCCTACACGCTCGTGCTGTCGGTGGGTGCCGGGCGCGAGCGAGCGCAGCGCAGCGCGCACGCCCCCAGCCCTCCTGCTGCCTGCTGTCCCTCCCTCCGCCCAAACAGCTGCCCGCACGCCCCCGCGCGCCGTCGCCCGTCGTGAGTCTGCTGCCATTATACCGTCGATATTTCTCCCACCTATCTCTCCTCTTTCGGGTCGGGTCCGCGTCTGCCTCCGAAACCCTCCGAAACCCTCCGAAACCCTCCCCCCGCAGGACGCCAAGATGTTTCGTCGCAAGCGGTGGAAGTACCTGATCCTGGATGAGGCGCACATGATCAAGAACTGGAAGAGCCAGCGCTGGCAGACGCTGCTGAGATTCAACGCCAAACGCCGCCTGCTCATCACGGGTGCGTGTGGACCTGTGTGTGTGTGTGTGGGCCCCTGTGTGTGCCGGCCAGAGGGGCTCCAGCCTCTCAACGGCTCACTTCCGGTACCCTCAAACCCAACCCCGTGGACCGTCCCTTCCCTGTTGTTCTCCCATCCCTCCCTCCCTCCCTCCCCTCCATCCATCCCCTCCCTTCCTCCCCTCCCTCTCTTCCTCGCCTCCCTCCCTCGCTCAGGCACGCCCCTCCAGAACGACCTGATGGAGTTGTGGAGTCTGATGCACTTCCTCATGCCCGGCCTCTTCGCCAGCCACGCGCAGTTCCGGGACTGGTTCTGCAACCCGCTCACGGGCATGGTGGAGGGCAGCGAGGCGTACAACAAGGTGTGTGGGGGGCGGGGGGGCGGGGCGGGGCGGCGCTTGGGAGCGGGGCAGGGAGGAAGGGAAGGTGGCGCGGGGCGGGGAAACAGGGAGGTGTGGTGCCGGGGCGGGGCGGGGGAACGTAGGCGGAGAAAGGAGAATCGCGTCGGAGTAAGGGAGGCGGGAGGTAGGGTGACCAGGGCGGGGCCGGGGGCGCGACTACCGTATTGGCACGGGAGGAGAATCGCGTCGGAGTAAGGGAGGCGGGAGGTAGGGTGACCAGGGCGGGGCCGGGGGCGCGACTACCGTATTGGCACGGGACGGGACGGCAAGGCGCAGGGGCGCGGGTGCGTCGCTGACTTGTTTCCTTGCCCTCTTCACCATCCTCCCCCCACCACCCGTTCCTTGCCACCCCGCCTCCGCAGCAACTGGTGGAGCGGCTGCACGGCGTGCTGCGCCCCTTCCTGCTGCGCCGCCTCAAGGTGGGCGGCGCGGGTGCTGGTGCTTGGGGGGTGCCGCGTATAGGGCAGGGCGGGGCGGGGCTGCGTCAGGGCAGGACAGGGCGGGGCAACTGGCGAATATTGCAAATTATTTTCTCTAGCCTTTCACCCCCCCCTTTTCTTCGGACCTGGGGTCGCACGCCGCCGCATGTTGCCGGTACGTCACGGACCCCTCCCCGGCTGCACCTCCTCCCGGGGGCCACCGCCCGGCACTCCCCCCTCTCCCCATCCCTTACCTTCCCGCCCTCGCCCTCCTCCCCTTATCGCCACTCCCCTGCCCCCCTCCCTCCCTCCCCCGCTGCGGTTGCAACCTTACTCTTCCTCCGCCCGCTCCCCCCTTCCCCCCCTTTTGGCCTATCTCCCCGGATGACAACCCCCTGTCCCCTTTCCCCTCCGCCCCTTCGCTGCGGTATCTTTTTCTCATATCTCCATTCCCCATACGTGGATAAACCCCTTCCCCTCCGGCCTATCCACTCCTTCCCCCTCCCCCCTTCCCCAGTCCGAGGTGGAGCGGCAGATGCCCGCCAAGCACGAGCACGTGGTGCACTGCCGGCTGAGCAAGCGGCAGCGCAAGCTGTACGAGGAATACATGGCCTCCTCCGAAACCAAGAAGCGGCTGGAGACGGGCGGCTTCCTGGGCATGCTCAACTGCCTCATGTCGCTGAGGAAGGTGAGGGTTGAGGGCGGGGAGGGCGAGGGTGCCGGGAAAGGCGGGCGGGGGAGGAGGAGGGAGGGGAGGAGGGAGGGGAAGGGGTTGGTGGTGGTGTGGTGGTGGTCGAGAGGGTGTGTGTGGCTCAGGCGGATTAGCCAAGGGGGGGGGGCGGGGGTCAAGGGGGCGTGCGGTCCCGTCCTGGTCCCCGGCCTTCTCGGGACTGCGGGACGGCGTGGCGTGGTGTGGTGTGGTGGATGGCTAGTTGGGCTAGTTGGGCTGGACACCGCACGGTGAGGGTGTATAAAGCCAACAAACCAGGCCAGCTGAAGACGCGACCTCCCCGCTCTCCCCTCACCCCACCCCCCACCCCCCTGGGTTCTGGGTCCGTTCGCTAACGCCGTCTCCTTCTCCGCTGCGATATTTTCTTTTTACCCCACCCCACCCCGTCCACGGGCGCCACGCTGCTCCGCGCCGCCCCAATCTCCCGCTGCAGGTGTGCAACCACCCCGACCTGTTCGAGGGCCGCCCCATCGTCTCCTCCTACGACCTGGTCCCCGCCCTGTCCATCCAAGTGCCCTCTTGCGTCCTAAACCCCTGCTACATCGCACCCGCGGCGCTGCGGCCGCTGCCGCCCAAGCGGGGCGACGCCGCCGGCGCCGGCGCCGGCGCCCTGACGGGCCCCGCCCCGGCCGTCAGCCCCGACTTCCAGGGCCCCCTGGAGCGGCTGCACCCGGCCTTCCGACCCGCGGGTCACTACGGCGCCTGCGGCTCCGCCGGCGTGGCGGGCCGCGTGTACGACCTGCTGGGGGGTTGCGGGCTGCTGTTGACGGCGTGGGAGGGGCTGGCGACCTGGGAGGCGGAGGACGTGGCGAGGCTGCTGGTGGGTGGGGGGGACTGCGGGGGGGGAGGGGAGATAGGAAGGAGGGGAGGGGGGTTTGAAGAGTGAATTTGCAATTTGCAGGGGCCCGGCCCGGGAGTTGGAAACGCGGAGCCTCAGGGCGGGAGGGGGGGCCCCGCGACCATCGGGAGAAGCACCCTCGAGAAACACCCCTCTCGCGTGCGCCTCGCCCGCCCTGCCGTACAGGTGCCGTACGACTTGATGGCCCGCGAGTGCGGCGTCCCCGACTGGCCCGCCACGGCCGACGACCCGTCGGGGCTGATGCGCAGCGCGGCGACGGCGCGCAACGCGGCGGGCGGCGGCGGCGGCGCGGCGTCCGGCTCGGGGCGGGGCGGCGGCGCCGGCGCGGCGTCGCCGCTGGGGCAGCACGCGCTGGCGGCGCTGCACGGCTCGTACAGGTACGGGCAGGATGGCGGGGTAAAGAGGGAAAGAGCCTGAATAGGCAATAGCCTGATTGGCTGACGTAAGGGGGGAGGCGGCTCTGGTTTGTGATTGAGCAGGTGGGGGGGCCGGGGGCGGCGGCGACAGCCTTGCTGCGGAGGGGCCTACGCGCCCCTTATCCCCTGTATTTGCTGTGTTTGCTCACCCGGCCGCCACTGCTCCCGGCCCCTCCCCCCTTGTGTTTGATACCTTGTACCCGCCCCATAAACGGCGGGTTGCTGCAACAACCTTTCAGTACCCTTACCCCATTCCACTCCCACCCACCCACCCAACCGCCCCCCACCCCAACTCCTTCTCGCCCCCTTCAATGACGCACTCCACCCCCCATCCCCATCCCCCCATCCCCCCATATCAATCCCTGGCCCCCATCCCCCAATCACACCCCGCCAAACCCTCCCTCCCTCCCTGCCTGGCCCCCCCCTCCCGTGTCCTCTCGCCCTCCGCAGCTCCCTGCTATCCGACCCCGCCTACCAGGTCCTCGCCGAAGCCGTCGCCTCGCAGCAGCACCGCCAGTCCGCCTGGCGCACCTCCCGCCTGCGCCTCGCCGCCGCACTCAGCTCCCAGCGCTGCGCCAACCGCCGACCGTTGTACGGCCGCAACCTCCTGGCGCTTCTCACCCTGGCCCACGCAACCTGCCGCGCGCTCATGCCCGGCGCGGCGAAAGTCACGGACTACCCTGCTGCCGCCGCCGCCGCCTCCGCCGCAGGCGGCGGCGGCGGTTACGCCGCCGCCGCGGCGCCGTCGTCGTACCGCCTGCTTCCGTCTCTCCTGGCGGAGGTGGCGGTCAGCTATCAGCAGCGGGCGGTGTGGGCGGAGCCGATGTTGCGGGAGTTTAAGTTTGTGATTCCACGCGCGCGCGCGCCGGCGCCGGAGGTGTGGTGCTGCCGGCCCGACGGCGACGAGGTGCGCGCGGCGGCGCGGCGCGCGGCGGTGGCGCTGTCGGAATGGTGCGGCCGCGGCGGCTCGCTGCGACTGGCGCACGTGCGGTCTCAGCTGTTCTTCCCGGACAAGCGCCTCATACAGTACGACTGCGGCAAGCTGCAGGTGCGGAGGGGTAAATAGAACGGCCCGGGGCGAGGGAACGCAACGCAGTTACCTGGGATATTACCTGAGGATTACCGCGGAGGGGATTGGCGGTGCTGGGGTGCGTGTGTGCGTGTGTTTGTGCGTGTGCGTATGTGTGTACCCTCCCTGCCTTCCTCCCACCCTCCTCCCCCAGTGTCGGCAAAGGTAACGGTCCGTCGTGGTCGAGTACTGCAGGGTCTGACTGGGTCAACCTGCGCGTCGCCTCCGTCCCCTCGCTGCGGTTTCTTCACGGTTCCTTATCCCCTACCCTGCCCTCCCCTCCGGCCTATACATGGATAACCCCTGCCCTTCCCTTTAACCCCCTCCCCTCCCCTCCCCCCCCCCCAAACAGGAGCTTGCGCTGCTGCTGCGGCGGCTCAAGGGTGGCGGCCACCGCGCGCTGATTTTCACCCAGATGGCCAAGATGCTGGACGTGCTGGAGACCTTTCTCAACCTGCACGGACACACCTACATGCGGCTGGACGGATCCACCCGGCCGGAGCAGCGCCAGGTGCTCATGCAGAGGTTCAACACGGACCCAAAGGTGAGAGCGCGGGGGGAGAGCGCTGGGGACGAGAGCGCTCGGGGGGCGGCCGGGGGGGCGGCTGGGGGACGCGCAAGGGGCGGCCCGGGGGCCAGCCTGCATTCGAGTGCAGGTCAATGCTAACCCCCGTGCCTCCTCTCCCCTCCCTCCTCATCCCCTCACCCCCCAACCCCACGCCGTTTCCGTTCCTTCGCTGCGGTATATCGTTTTTCTTCTCCACACCCCTCTCTCTTTGGACTGTTGTATTCTACCCCCCTCTCACCCCTCCCTCCCCAAACCCCCTTCCCCCCTTCCCCCTCCCTCCCCCTCCACTCCTCCCTCCACCCCTCCCTCCCCCCTCCCTCCCCTCCCTCCCCTCCCCCTCCCCCAGATCTTCGTGTTCATCCTGTCCACCCGCTCCGGCGGTGTGGGCATCAACCTGACGGGCGCCGATACCGTTATCTTTTACGACAGCGACTGGAACCCCGCCATGGATGCGCAGGCGCAGGACCGCTGCCACCGCATCGGACAGACGCGGGAGGTGAGGGAGGGCGGGCGGAGGGGAGGGGGGTGGAGGGGGAAGGGGTGGGCGGGAAGGGGGAGCGTGGCGGTGTGGCGGCGGGCGGGCGGGCGTGGAGGGGAAGGCGCACCCAGCCCGGGATGGAACGTGCCTCGCCTCGCCTCACCTTACCACACGCGTCCCCATTGCATCTCATCAAACCTCTCCTCCCCTCACGTGCCGCACTCACCCACCCACCCTCGCTCTTCCCTCCCCTCCCTTTCTACACCCTGATTGCTCTCCTCTCATCCCATTCTTCAACCCCGCCACCACCACCCCCACCCTCCCCCCTCCCCTCCCACACTCCCCTCCCCTCCTCTCTCCTCCCTTCCCCCCGCCAAGGTGCACATCTACCGGCTGGTTTCGGAGAACACCATCGAAGAGAACATCCTCCGCAAGAGCGACCAGAAGCGGCAGCTGGACTATCTGGCCATCCAGTCGGGGGGGTTCACCACCGACATGTTGGCGCAGCTGAACCTGGCGGCGCTGATGGGGGGAGGGGTCGGAGGGGCGGGGGCGGGAGGAGGAGGAGGAGCGGGGGCAGGAGGCAAGGGCGGCGGAGGCGCGGGCGGGCCTTCCGCGGACGACCTCAAGGTGGGGGGGGGGCGGGGGGGCGGGGGTTGGCGGGGGTTGGCGGGGAGCGGGGGGGCGGTGCGGACCACAGTTGGGTGGTGGTGGTGGTGGTAGGGAGGTGGGTTGGACTGGCGGGCTGGTGGGGTGCGGGAAGGGTGGGGTTGCGAACAGGGTGGGTTTGGGGGTTTGGGGGGTGAGGGTAAGGGTGAGGGATGGCGGAGACGCGCGGGGGATGTGTGTGTGTGTATGTTGGGTAGAGGCGGCGTGGGGCATGGCTTGGGACATGGCGTGCAGTCCCGCACGGCCCACCACCGCGCAGCACTTCACGTCTCGCCCGCCCCCGCACGCGCTCCCGCAGCGCGCACGCGCTTCCTGCAGCGTGGGGAAATGGCAGGTGCCGTGCCTTCACCCGGTTTCATGTTTGCTTACCCCCTCACCCCTCACCACCACCCACCAACACACACACACCAACACAAACACACGCTTCCAGGCTGCGCTGCGGCGCGTGGAGGACGACGACGATGCCGCCGCCGCTGCCGAGGCGGAGAAGGAGGCGGAGGCGGACGCGGATGAGTTCACGCGGGAGCCGCCGGCGGGGACGGCGGGCGGGGAGGCGGGCGGCGGCGAGGACGAAGAGGACGACAAGGACGAGGAGGGCGGCAAGGGCGGCAAGGAGGCGGACAAGGACGCGGACGAGGAGGGCAAGGTGCGGGTTTCGGGGCGGGTTGCGGTGTGTGTCGCGGTGTGCGGCCAGGCGCGAGGAGCACGGTGGTGTCCTTAGCTACAAGTTTGTCTCGCGCCCCTGCCCGGCTTCACCGCCTGACGGGCGGTAGGCTGGTACCGCACCGGGTTGCACCGCTGGTGTCTCTTGTTGCCATTTGCCATTCGGCCCTTCAGCAGCGCCTGCTGGCTCTGGTACGAGTATTTGGTACGAGTATTTGGTGGATGTACGACATTTGCGCTGCCGTACACTGTAGGCCGGCGGTGCGGGCGCGGCGGCGCTGCTGGGCGACATTGATGCCGACATGCTCAAGGCGCTGACGGCAGGCGGAGGCGGCGCCGGCGGGGACGAGGCGGGCGCGCTGGTGGTGTCCGGGGGCGGTGGTGCGGCGGGCGGCGCCGGCGGGCCGGGCGCCCCTAGCGCTGCGGACATGCTGGCACGGCTGCAGACGGGGCTGCGGCCCATTGAGCAGTATGCGGTGAGAGGGAGAGGGAGGTGGGGAGATGGGGGAGAAAGAGAGGGGGAGGGAGATGTGTGGGTGGGGGGGGGATGGGGGGGGTCTGTTGCAAAGGGGGGTAGAAAAGGATACCGCAGCGGAGACGAGGACGGCGTTGCAAAGGGGGGAGGGCGCGTGTTCCGGTTCGGCTTCGGGGAGTGTACCGGGGTCCACAGCTCCCCGCGTCAGCATTGCGAGTTGGATTAATCCCACCCAACAATCCCAGCAATCGCCGCTTTGCGCCCTCGCTCGGCACCGCAAACCGACACCCCTGCTCGCCCGGGCCCCCCCCCCCCTCTCCTCACTCCTACTCCTCGCTCCCGCTCCCACCCCTTCGCGCCAGGTCCGTCTGCTGGAGATCCTCAACCCGGTCGACATCGAGGCGGCCGCCGGTGAGGCCATCGAGGGGCTCAAGGACGAGGACTGGGAGCTGGATGCCATGCAGAAGCGCCAGGCGGAGGCGGACGAGGAGGCGGAGGAGAGCGACGAGGAGAAGCTGGTGGGTGGAGGAGGCGCGCGGGGTGGGGGGATGGGGGTGGGGGGGTGTTTTTGCTGATGGGTGGTGGTGGTTTGGTGGTTAGGTTAGGGGTGGTTTAGGATTGGGGAAGGGGGCGTTGGGGATGGCGCTTGAAAGAAGGGAGGGCGGGGGCACTGACGGGGGGACGGGGGCCTTCGGCTGGGAAGGGATTTGGGGAGAAGGCGATGAGGTGTGTGGGCGTGTGTGTATGTGTGTAAGGAAGGGTAAGGGACGGGGCTCTCAGCGCCGCCGGCCTTTGCGGTGGGTTGGTGGCAAGACACGATGGGGGGGACTGAAGCCTTGGCACTATTGAGCCAGTGCACGCATGCCCGGCTGGACGCGCGCACTGCCTTCAACCCCTCAGCTTCCGACATTATGACACGATTGATACTTCGCCGTTTCGCCAACTCGCCCTTCAACCCCTTTCCCTCGTCCCCGTCTCCTCCCTCCCCCCTCCTATCCCCCTCCCCGCCTTCCCGCCCCCCCCCCCCGCCTCTCCCAGGTCGAGGACTGGGACCGCGAGGCAGCGGATGAGGCGTACCGGGAGTATGCCGTACTGGTGGAGGAACACCTCAAGGTCTGTCCGTTTGTATGTGTGTGTGGGGGGGCTGGCGGGGTGGGAGGGGGGTCTTGGTCCTGGGGCGGGTGCATGGTGGGGCCAAGAGCGGAAACGGGCCCACGACCAGCACAAAGGGGAATGCGTGGACCCCCCGACACATTGGCGGGAAGATGCCCGCCATCTCACCGCTGCTCCTTCATGGCGACTGCTTTTTGAGGATTACATACCTTAACTACCTACCTACGTACTTACCTACCTAATTGCCTACCTAACTACCTAACTACCTACCTACGTACCTACCTATCTATTTGCCTACCTAACTACCTAACTACGTACCTAATTGCCTACCTAACTACCTAAATACCTAAGCACCCAACTACCGATCTACCGAACTACTTACGACCTACCTTCTACCGAACTACTTACGACCTACCTACCGAACTACTTACGACCTACCTACTTTCTACTACATATATACCTACTTACCTATCTACGTATCTACCTTCTACGTATCTACCTACCTACCTACCTACCTACTATCTACCTATATTCCGACCTACCTACCTACCTACCTAACTACCTTACCTACCTAACTGCCTACCTAATTATCTATCTATCTAACGAACTACCTTACCTACCTAACTGCCTACCCTTAACTACCTACCTACGTACTTACCTACCTAATTGCCTACCTAACTACCTACCTACCTACCTACGTACCTACCTATCTAATTGCCTACCTAACTACCTAACTATGTACCTAATTGCCTACCTAACTACCTAAATACCTAAGCACCCAACTACCGATCTACCGAACTACTTACGACCTACCTTCTACCGAACTACTTACGACCTACCTACTTTCTACTACATATATACCTAACTACTTACGACCTACCTTCTATCGAACTACTTAGACCTACCTACCGAACTACTTACGACCTACCTACTTTCTACTACATATATACCTACTTACCTATCTACGTATCTACCTTCTACGTATCTACCTACCTACCTACCTACTATCTACCTATATTCCGACCTACCTACCTACCTACCTAACTACCTTACCTACCTAACTGCCTACCTAATATCCTAACTAACTACCTGTCTATCTACTTACTACCTACCTACCTAATTGCCACTACTTTCCTACCTACCTACCTACCTATCTTCCTGCCTAACTACCTTACTTACCTAACTGCCTTTCCTACCTACCTATCTTCCTACCTACCTACCTAACTACTTACCTACCTAACTGCCTACCTAAATATCTATCTATCTAACTATCTACCTACCTACCTACCTAACTGCCTACCTAATATCCTAACTAACTACCTATCTATCTACTTACTACCTACCTACCTAATTAACTGCCTATCTACCTAGCTGCCTTACTGTCTACCTATCTACCTATCTACCGACCCACCTACCTGCCTACCTATCTACCTACCTACCTAATTACATACTATCTACCTATCTACCTAACCACCTACCTAACTACCTACATGACTACCTACCTACCTACCTATAATTACCTTCCTATCTACTATCTACCTACCGACCTAGCTAACTACCTACCTACATACCTATCTACCTACCTGAAACTACTTACCTACCTAACTGCCTACCTAAATATCTATCTATCTAACTATCTACCTACCTACCTACCTAACTGCCTACCTAAATATCTATCTATCTAACTATCTACCTACCTACCTACCTAACTGCCTACCTAATATCCTAACTAACTACCTATCTATCTACTTACTACCTACCTAACTGCCTACCTAATATCCTAACTAACTACCTATCTATCTACTTACTACCTACCTACCTAATTAACTGCCTAACTGCCTTTCCTACCTACCTATCTTCCTACCTACCTACCTAACTACTTACCTACCTAACTGCCTACCTAAATATCTATCTATCTAACTATCTACCTACCTACCTACCTAACTGCCTACCTAATATCCTAACTAACTACCTATCTATCTACTTACTACCTACCTACCTAATTAACTGCCTATCTACCTAGCTGCCTTACTGTCTACCTATCTACCTATCTACCGACCCACCTACCTGCCTACCTATCTACCTACCTACCTAATTACATACTATCTACCTATCTACCTAACCACCTACCTAACTACCTACATGACTACCTACCTACCTACCTACCTATAATTACCTTCCTATCTACTATCTACCTACCGACCTAGCTAACTACCTACCTACATACCTATCTACCTACCTGATTACCTACCTACATACCTACCTACCTACCTATCTAACTAACACCTACAAACCTAAACCTAACTACCTACCTGACTACCTACCTACGTACCTACCCACCTACCAACCTACCTACCTGACTAACTACCTTACCTAAATACCTAACTACCCAACTAACTTACTACCTTCACACCTAACTGCCCAATTACCTAACTACCTACCGATCTACCTGGTTACCTACCTATCTACCTGTACGTACTTACCTACCTACCTAACAACAACTACCTACCCACCGGGGGAAGCCTCTTGGTCTGCTGGTCCTTGCCTCCCTGCGTCTGCCCGCGTCTCATCTCTCCTCGCCTCGCCTCGCTCTGCTATTCGCTGACAGGAGGCGGAGGCGGCGGAGGCGGCTGCCCAGGCGGCCCGCGAGGCGGACATGGCGCGGCGGGCGGCGCTGGCGGCGGAGAACGGCGGAGTGCTGCCGCCGGGCGAGGGCGGGCCGGCGGCCCTGGCAGCGGGGGCGGCGGCAGCGACTCCGGCGGCGGCGGCGGTGGGCCCCGACGGCGCGCCGCTGTCGACCGGCAAGCCGCCTCCCAAGCGGGTGAGGGTGTGGGTGAGGGCTGCGCGGCTATTCACTGTACTCTTCGCGGCTGCCTGGCGGCCTTCTATGAGTTGCTCTTGCTCCATGGCGCGGTTTTCTTCCCGCTGCAACAGGGCCGCAACCCCAGCCCCTCGTTTCCTAACCCTACTTGACGCCCCCCGGTCCCACCTCCACCCTTAACGCCAACGTCGCCTCCACCCCACCGGTGCGCCTCCCCCCCGCCCTCTCGCTCCCCCCCCCCCGCAGCGTGGTCGGCCACCCGGCTCCGGACGGCTCAAGCAGCAACAGCAACAACAGCAGCAGGAGGAGAAGGAGGAGAAGGACCGCGAGCGCGAGCGGGAGCGGGAGCGGGAGACCGCCTCGGCGTCCTACCACGCCGCCGCCCTGGCGGGCGCCGTCGGCGGCGGCCTCTCCCGCCGGCGCCGCGCGGCGGTGCCCGTGGGCGGCTACGCCGAAGACTCGGACGACGACTTCATGGAGGACGACGCGGCGGCGGCGGCGGCCGCCGCCGCCAAGCGGCCCAAGGCCACGCCGCTGCCCATGTCGGCGTTCCCAGTCGGCGGCGGCTTCGCCGCCACCGACCCGCACGCAGCCGCCGCCGCAGCGGCGACCCCCGCCGTCGCCGCAGCGGCGGCGCCTCGCGCCAACGGTCTGCCGTCGGCTGGCGCCGCCGCCGCCGCCGCCGCCGCCGCCGCCGGCGGCAGCCGCGGCACGTCGGCCAGCAGCAGCAGCTGGATGGCGCCGGCGGAGCCGGCGGCGGAGCCGCCGCCGCCGCCGCCGCTGTGGAGCCCCTCCTGGGACCCTGCGCTGTGCAGCGCCGTGGCGACGGTGGTGGACCGCTCGCAGCAGCCGCCGGCGGCGACGCCGCTCAGCGGCGTGCCCTGGGCGGCCGTCTGCGAGGGCGTGCTGGCAGCGGTGCGCACCGCCGCCAGCGCCGGCGTCGCCGCGCCGGC
This sequence comes from Pleodorina starrii, assembly GCA_030267565.1. Classification (NCBI taxonomy): domain Eukaryota; kingdom Viridiplantae; phylum Chlorophyta; class Chlorophyceae; order Chlamydomonadales; family Volvocaceae; genus Pleodorina; species Pleodorina starrii. Next base: position 7,438,419 of record BRXU01000003.1, read on the forward strand.
GCCGGGCGCCGTCTCGCCGGAGCGCTGCCGCCAGCGCTTCGCGCAGCTGCTGGCGGCCTTCCGGCCGCACCTGGCGGCGGCGGGCGGCGGCGGAGCCGCCGCCGCCGCCGCCGCCACAGGCGGTGCCGCCCTGGCGGGCGGCAACAGCGGCTCTGCGCTGCTGGGCGGGCTGCGGGAGGGTCTGTGTGCGGCGGTGGACTGTCTGAGTCGGGAGGCGCTGCAGGCGCTCAACAGCTCGGTGACATCCATGTTGAGGCCGCAGCACATGCTGTTTGGGCAGCCGTGCGCCAATGGGCTGGTGTCCATGTTGCAGGTACGGGGTAATTGGGTTATTGCGCGTGTGCGTGTTTTGCTTGCGTGCGTGTGCGTGTTGTGATCGTGTGCACGTGCGTGTGGGGTGTGGGCGGGGGTTAGTCCTCAGCTCCGTCCCTCTCTCTCGCGCGCGCCCGCGCGCGCGCGTGCAGAGTGCATCATCGACCACCCGGCTGGCCGCGCCCCCCAAGGCGCTGTCGCCACACAACCCGCTCTGCTCCGCCCTGCCCTTTCCCTCCAGTGCCCGACTGTCTTGTCCTTGCCTACCGCCCTCCCTCCCGCTCTCCGCATCCCCGGCGCCTCGTCCCCCCGGTGCCTCCTCCCCCCGGTGCCTCGTCCCCCCGGTGCCTCGGTCTCACGCCCTTTCTCTCCCCCCTATTGCAGCAACTGCTGCGCAGCCGGGGCGCCCCCCGCTCCTCGCCGCCCTCCCTGGACCTGCTGGTCAGCCCCTCGGATGTGGATGCGCTGTTTGATGCGGTCAGCCAGTACCTCACACTGTGAGTGCGGGAGGGGAAGGGGAGGGGAAGGGGGATGGGGACGGGGAAGTGGGGAAAGGAGGGGGGCAGGGAGAGGGGGAGCGAGCGAGGGAGGTATGAGGAGGGCAGAGAGGGAGGCGCGGGCCTGAGGGAAGGGGCCCTTCTCAAGGTGAGGAAGGGTCTCTGTCGTCAGGTTTTCGGAGTGAGCGGTGGGGGAGGTGGGGCCAGGCACAGGCACCCCAGGCGGACTCCGCTGACCGGTACTCATTTCCGGGCCCGGCCCCTTTCCGCTGCTCACGGCGTCCTCCCCCTTCTCCCCCGCCCCGCAGTCACCCGCCGCCGGTTCCCGTGGAGGGCCCTACGGACATCAAGCGGCCCTACCGGCGCAAGGGCGCCCAGGGGCCGGGAGGCGGGGCTGGTGGGGAGGGCGACGGACAGGACGGCGAGGGTGAAGCGGGCGGGGGGACGGGGGCGGGGGCGGCGGTGGCGCAGCGGGCGGTGCACCACCAGCACCAGCACCATGCCTTGCCGCCGCAGCCGCCGCCGCCGCAGCAGCAGCATCCGCCGCAGGCGGCCTTGCAGGTGCTGCCACCACCGGCGCCGCAGCCGATGCCACAACAACAACAACAGCAGCAGCAGTCGATGCAGCAGCAGCAACAGTCGATGCAGCAGCAGCACCAGGCTGCAGCCGCCCAAGCCCACTACCACCAGCAGCAGCCCCAGCAGCAGCTGCCGCAATACCCGCCGCAGCTGCAACAGCAGCCCCAACAGCAGCAGCAGCACCCGGCGGCACAACACGCCATGGAACCACACCAAATGCAGCAGCAGCAGCAGCAGCAGCAGTACCAGGCGCCGCAGCACTCCTCGATGCAAGCGTTGCTGCAGCAGGAGCCTCAGCAGCAGCAGCAGGCGTACCCCATGCAGCAGCAGCAACAACACCAACCGCAGCAGCAGCAGCACCCCATGCAACCGCCGCTGCAATTTGCGCCGCAGGAGCAGCTGCACCACCAACACCAACACCAACACCAACACCAGCAGCAACAGCAACACCAGCAGCAGCAGTACGCGATGCAGCCGACACAGCAGCAGCAGCAGCAGCAATCCATGCAGCCCTCGCTGCAACAGCAGCCACAAGACCTGCAGCGCCAACAACTGCACCAGCACCAGCAGCACCAGCAGCACCACCACCAGCAGCAGCAGCACAATCCAATGCAGCCCTCCATGCAACCACAACCGCAGCCGCATCTACAGCAGTCGCTGATGCAGCCGCAGCCGCAATCTCAGCCATACCAAGCCCAGGCGCAGCAGCACCACCAACACCAGCAGCAGCAGCAGCAGCAGCAGCAGGAGTCACAGCCCCAGCAGCAGCAGCAGCGCGCTTCCCCACAGCCCGGCATTGCGGCGGCGCAGGCGCAGCTGCTGGCGGCCCAGGCACAGCTGGCGGCGGCGCAGGCGCAGGCCCAGGCGCAGATCCAGGGGCTACAGGGGCTTGCGCTGGGCTTGCAGCAGCAGGCGGCGGCGGGCCAGGCAGGCGGCGGTCAGTCGGGGACGGCGGCGGCGCAGCAGGTGGCGGCGGCGGCGGGCCTGCTGGCGGCGCTGGCGGCGCAGTACGGCGGCGGCGTGTTGCCAGCGGCGGCGCCGGCGCCGGCGCCGGCGCCGGCACCGGCGGCCATTCCGCAGCAGCAGCCCGGTGGCAGTGCGGCGTACGGCGCAGCGTATGGCGGTGTACAGCAGCAGATGTCGATGCAGCCGGCGCCGGCGCCGCCGCAGCAGCCACAGCCGCAGCAGCAACAGCAGCCGCAGCAGCAGCAGCCGCAGCAGCAGCAACAGCAGCATTATGCGCCACAGCAGGCCGCCGCTCCGGCTGGGGCCTCGGCAGAGCAGCTGCTGCTGCAGCAGCAGCAACAACAATTGCTGTATGCGTACATGTTGCAGCAGCAGCAACAACAACAACAACAACAACAACAGCAGCAACAACAGCAGGTGCAGCAGCAGCAGCAGCAGCCGCTGCCGCACAGCAACCTGAGCCTGCAGCAGCAGCTGCACATGCAGCACTTCCTGACACGGCCGCAGCCGCAGCAGCAACAGCAGCAGCAGCAGCAGCAGCACCAGGGTCTGGGACAATACCAGCCGCCCGCGCAGTGAGCCAAAGAGGACGGCGGCGACACTGTGTACCCACGGCTGTGATGGGCGGAGGAGGGCTAGTGCTGGGACTAGGGCTGGGAATGAATGGGGCTGGGGCGCGGGCAAACGGGGGGAAAACGGAGGGAGCGGCTTGGGGCGGAATCCTGGCGCTGGCAGGCAGAGGCAGCACTGGTGATACGATGCTTGACAGTGTGACGGGGGCGGCAGGCGTAGTGCCTTCGGCGGGGAGAGGGCGGCATGGGGCCGCGATGTATGCAGGCAGGTGCCGTTGGGGAGTTGGCTGTGGGCAGTCATGATAGCTGTTGATGTTGCTGCAATCGGGGAAACCCCCAGGGCTGTGCTTGGCTTGGCTGGGCTGGGCACAGGTTTCAACAGGAAAGGCCTTCAGGTGGAAGTTAAGGGGTATTGGGCCGCCGTGACAACAATCTTCCACGACTGCGCCCCCGTGGGTCGTTCATGAGACGGGGGGGGGGGAGGTCGCGGCACGCCAAGCATGCTTGCTGAATTGCGACGACAGGGCGCCCACGCGATCCTGCTAGCTACTGCTGTGTGTTCATGCGCCCGGCCCTCTCACTCTAATTAGGGAACCACTGAGTTACACATTCAGCAGTGTTCCTCGCAAGTAACTCGATGGCGCTGATGACCGGACTCATCTACGCGGGGGGGCGTTGCGTACGTATATATGGGCAACATCCTCGCCACTGCCAACCACGCAAAGAGGCGCCCTCGTAGTTAGTGTAGGCAAGTGTTAGCTACGTATGTAAAGGCACGACATCATGCACGGAAGGGCGCTTTGCCATAGCCGCACTCACACGCAGGTTCCCCCACCGGCTTCCCTGAGGAGGCACGCACGGCAGGATGTATGCCCCGAGGCGCTTCGCGAGAGCTTGTAGCCGCCCCGAAACCGCTTACTTGGCGCGCGCAGTGTTACAGATAGAATATAAATATGTCTTGACCGGGTAGTATAGGCCTGCTCATGGACGGAGCCGCCGCCCATGCATGCCCATCCATCGGGAATGAAGACCGCCGAGCGAGCACAAACTACTAAATGTATGAAGGAAGGACGCACGGCGATCCATCCTCATCACATCACATCACAACCATAGGTGCCCACCACCGACCTCACCAGCCACCCACACTCGAACCAGCGCAGGAAGTTAAGAGAATAAATCGCGAGATGCCGCCATTACTTAATCCGTGCATCGTCCTTAATAACCCTTTCTGTCAGCAACCCAAATGTGCTGTCGTGCCAAACAGCCACACGCGTGCGATAGATAGATATGATGATGCAGATATACGTATGCTTCCACCTTGAAGGCAAGCAGACAACACTGTTCGGTCAGGGGAGGGTTGCATACATGCAAAGCTTGCTTTCCCATTCACGATTTAAAAAGCAACAAGCCCAAGCCCTGCACAGATGGTATGGTTAGGTATCCGGGGTTGCCGGGCGCGACGGGGTCAGGGGGGCCACCGGCTGGGAGGGTGCGGGCAGGTCCCCTCCGCTGTAGGCCGCGGTCGTCACGTGGCGCATCATCGCGGTCAGCTGGCTGGCAAGGCCCAGCTCGGTCACTACATCGCTGATCGTCTTCTTGAATTGCTCCACATTCATGCCTTTGTTGGTCTTCCTCAGCTCGTACACGATGATTTGCGGGTCCACCGTCTCGTAGGCAACCACCCCACGGCACGCGCAGGCGAGCAGGGTCGTTTTTGAGTTTCCGACCAGGGTCCCCATCGACGTGGACGCCGTCTTGATGATTAGCACGGAGTACTGCATCAGGCTGTCGTCCTCCCAGACCAGGTAGCTCTTGGACCACTCCTGGGTGGAGGCCGTGTCGGTCGTGTCACCAGTCAAGAAGCTCACAATCTCTTGGACACAGCACTCGACCAGCTTTTGCCAGTCCTGGGAGAAGATGCTCTTGACGGCGCCGGAGATAGCGTCGTTGGTGACGCCGTCTTCGGTCCGACAAATAATCTGTGGGTCGCATCGTACGGCGGCATAGCATATGGGGGTCAAGCAACCGAAAGATATGAGCAAAGAAAGCGACAGAGAATAATGGTGTTCACGACATGCTATGGCGCGAACTCATGCGCCAGGTGTGAACCTGCGAAAGCCTTCAGTTACCCGCCCGTTCGCCTTATATATCCTGCCCCAGCAGGCAGGCAGGCAGGCCCTAGCGACAGGCCTGCCCCAGCTAGACCCTCTCCTACATACAGCAGCGCTACTGCGCTAGCTAGCCCTGCTGCCGTGACACTTTCTGCCCCAACCCCAGGGCTGCCCCTGTCCACGCAGTAAGGCTCGCTCTTAGCACTGTCGCGGCAACCAAGGACAATGTACGATATTCAACCCGGACCCTGCCCGCCCGGCCTCTGCCCCAACCCCGGGTTTGCTACCATTTGACCCATCCACTGTCCCAGCGAGGTTGCTACGTATGTAGTAGCCTTGCGAACAGGTATGACATCGTATATATATACATACATATATACATGTATGGCACCTATCCAGCAGTTTCGATGTATGCACGCACCTACCTGATACTCCTGATCCGTGAGCTTCGCACCGGCGAGCTGGTAGCCCAGGCTCGTGGAGGAGGCGTTGCCCAGGCGGAGATCCTTGAAGAAGTTGTTGGCCATGGCATGCATGCCTTTGACGGCCAGCTCCAGTTGTGCGCTGGCCTGGGTGTCGCTTGTGTCCTTCGGCTTGACCAGCGCGTGGCCCATGGTCAGCTACGTAGGTAGGAGGGAATGTATGTAACGACCGTGCGGAACAATCAACTAACACAAATGAAAGCAGAGGCTGATGTATGTTTTAACCTGAAATAGTGATTACTTCGTTACAAAGTAATGAGCTAGTAATGCTTGTCCCCACTTAAGCGCCGACCCTAGGCATTTTATATACCCGTAGGGCATGGGGCCCATCTGTCAATTTTATTTGCTGTTCGTTCCACGCCACGCAGGACCGCAAATCCCGTTTCCGACGAATTGAACAGAACAGAACCACATACGTACAGAATCAAAGATACCACATACATTGAGCGCTCACGGAGTTCTGCCCGTTCAGCAGGTTCTGCCGGATCATGCCTGGATTCTGCCCGCCCGTTCATCAGGTAGGTCCCCCGCCGTTGTGCTACGTATCATTGGAAGATGCCCGTACGTGCAGGTTCCCCGCTGTTTCATGACGTAAATATTAATTAATTAATTACAGAGGAGCTGGATAACAGCTTCATAGTGCGATCGCACGACTCTGTGGGTCTGATGTTCAATAGAACATCTAGCTAGACCAGGCCACTAACCAAATCACCGGCTAAATCGCCTCATTCGAAAGGGATCTGACTCTGGGAAATGAATGTCTTAAATTACGTGTGCCAAACGCTGTAGGCCGCGACAAAGCGAGCAACTCCGCCGTCTATGCCGGACGACGACCTACCGTCGCACCTACCTATCGCGAACAAAGGCCCGAATGAACCCAAGATAGACCTTAACCCACAAGTTTTAGCCTACGACACAAAAATAAACAACACATGCAATGTAATTGCCTAAGCGCAGGAATGGCACATCGCCACATCTCCTCACTTGCTTGTTGTTTTATGTGGGACGGGGCAACGCAACTGACCGGAGCACAAAGCTCGCCCCCACCTGCTCCCACCTGCCAGCGCTTGTGGCAGCTTGCATTCGTGTGCCGTGCATCTGTGACATTCCTGCTGCTTGCGCGTGTTGGCTGATGGCCCTGGCTAGCATGGACGCAGTTACGTGGGCGTGCGTGTTGTGGCGCCGGTGGTGTGTGTGAGCCCCCACACTAGCTGAGGCACGGCCCCGGCGCTACCGCCCGCCCACCCCGAGAGCCCCTGACACCTCATCTGACCCCACCCACCCGCCCACCCCGTGGCTCTTTCCGGTCCCGTGCAATCCAATGCATACCCCCCCCCTCCCCCCCTCCCTCCCCCTCCCTAGTGACCAAAGGGGACTATTGAGTTGCGGTGGGCCCAGATGCGATCAAACATCTTTTCCAAACGAGGGGGATCCCATCTCATCGCTTCCTCCGTACCCTCAAATTGTGGGAACCCTTCATCCGCGCGAATGCTACTACGTTAGTACCGTCGGCAGGGAAAGGGCGGCATGGGGCCGCGACGTGGGCAGGCAGGTGCCTTTGGGGAGTTGGCTGTGGGCAGTCACGTTAGCTGTTGATGTTGCTGCACGCGGGGAAACCCACAGGGCATGGCTGTACTTGGCTGGGTTGGGCTGGGCTGGGCTTGAGAACAGCAGGGAGCCCGCGCGGGTGGTGGATGGCAGGACGGGGTGAGGTCGGAGGTTGGAGGGCGGATGCAGCACATGGGGTTTAGGGGCCAGAGCGCCAGACCGGTGCTGGCAGCACGGGACCGATGGAGACAGCGGGAGGGGGACAATAGTGGGGGACTGAATGCGGACCCGGGCTTGTCTGGACGGAGGCAGATGGCGCGGTGGTGCGTGGTGGTGGTGAAGCCGGCCAGCTGCTGCCAGCCGGCGGGGACCGGGGAGTGGCCAGCCAGCCAGCCAGCCAGCCAGCCAGAGAGCGCCAGAGAGCGAGAGGGTTCGCCCTCGGCTTTTCCTTTGCGGGGTTGGTGCAAGAGTTGGGTCTGGGCCATCTCGCATGCTTGGGGCCACTCGCAGGCGTCAAAAGGAAAGGCCTCGCTCCAGGTGGATTAAAAAAGGTTAGGGGTATTGGGCCGCCGTTACAACAATCCACCATGAGCAGAAAAACGTGTGGGCGACCAAGGCTCGGCTGATGCAGGGCACACCTCAACCCCCTGGGCACATGTCATCACCCCCCCCATTTGCACGCCGCCCAGGGCTCCACCCCTAGACGACGGCCAGATATGACGTTGGCTCTGGGTGTGGGCTGGGTTGACCGGTGGCATTTCGCCTGTTAGTTGTGACACGACTGCGCGCCCACAATGACCCGCGGGTCGTTCATTGGCTTATGAGACGGGGGGGGGGGAGGTCGCGGCACGCCAAGCATGTTTGCTGCTGATTGGCAACGACAGGGCGCGCATGCGATAGATCCTGCTACTGCTGTATGTTCATGCGCCCGGCCCGCTCACTCTAAATAAGGGACCCACTGATGAGCTACACGTGCACAGTGTTCCCGCAAGTAACTCGATGGCGCTGATGACCGGACTCATCTACGCGCGGGGCCGTTGCGTACCCTACCTATGGGCAACACCCTCGCCACTGCCAACCACGCAAAGAGGCGCCCTCACGGTTAGTGAAGGCAAGTGCTAGCTACGTACAGGCACGATATCATGCACGGAAGGGCGCCTTCTTTGCCATAGCCGCACTCACAGGTTCCCGCCCCCACCGTCTTCCCTAAGGAGGCACGTACGGCAGGTTGGATGTATATCCCGAGGCGCTTCGCGCTGGCTTGTAGCCGCCCCGAAACCGCTTACTTGGCGCGCGCAGTGTTACAGAGAATATAAATATGTCTTGACCGGGTAGTATAGGCCTGCTCATGTACGGAGCCGCCGCCCATGCATGCCCATCCATCGGGAATGAAGACCTCCTAGCGAGCACAAACTACTAAATGTATGAAGGAAGGACGCACGGCGATCCATCCTCATCACATCACATCACAACCATGTACATGTGCCCACCACCGACCTCACCACCCACACTCGAACCAGAAAGTAGCGGGAATACATAAATCGCGAGATGCCGCCATCACTTAATCCGTGCATCGTCCTTAATAACCCTTTCTGTCATCAGCAACCCAAATGTGCTGTCGTGCCCAACAGCCACACGCGTGCGATAGATATGATGATGCAGATACGTATGCTTCCACCTTGAAGGCAAGCAGACAACATTGTTCGGTCAGGGGAGGGTTGCATACATGCAAAGCTTGCTTTCCCATTCACGATTTAAAAAGCAACAAGCCCAAGCCCTGCACAGATGGTATGGTTAGGTATCCGGGGTTGCCGGGCGCGACGGGGTCAGGGGGGCCACCGGCTGGGAGGGTGCGGGCAGGTCCCCTCCGCTGTAGGCCGCGGTCGTCACGTGGCGCATCATCGCAGTCAGCTGGCTGGCAAGGCCCAGCTCGGTCACTACATCGCTGATCGTCTTCTTGAATTGCTCCACATTCATGCCTTTGTTGGTCTTCCTCAGCTCGTACACGATGATTTGCGGGTCCACCGTCTCGTAGGCAACCACCCCACGGCACGCGCAGGCGAGCAGGGTCGTTTTTGAGTTTCCGACCAGGGTCCCCATCGACGTGGACGCCGTCTTGATGATTAGCACGGAGTACTGCATCAGGCTGTCGTCCTCCCAGACCAGGTAGCTCTTGGACCACTCCTGGGTGGAGGCCGTGTCGGTCGTGTCACCAGTCAAGAAGCTCACAATCTCTTGGACACAGCACTCGACCAGCTTTTGCCAGTCCTGGGAGAAGATGCTCTTGACGGCGCCGGAGATAGCGTCGTTGGTGACGCCGTCTTCGGTCCGACAAATAATCTGTGGGTCGCATCGTACGGCGGCATAGCATATGGGGGTCAAGCAACCGAAAGATATGAGCAAAGAAAGCGACAGAGAATAATGGTGTTCACGACATGCTATGGCGCGAACTCATGCGCCAGGTGTGAACCTGCGAAAGCCTTCAGTTACCCGCCCGTTCGCCTTATATATCCTGCCCCAGCAGGCAGGCAGGCAGGCCCTAGCGACAGGCCTGCCCCAGCTAGACCCTCTCCTACATACAGCAGCGCTACTGCGCTAGCTAGCCCTGCTGCCGTGACACTTTCTGCCCCAACCCCAGGGCTGCCCCTGTCCACGCAGTAAGGCTCGCTCTTAGCACTGTCGCGGCAACCAAGGACAATGTACGATATTCAACCCGGACCCTGCCCGCCCGGCCTCTGCCCCAACCCCGGGTTTGCTACCATTTGACCCATCCACTGTCCCAGCGAGGTTGCTACGTATGTAGTAGCCTTGCGAACAGGTATGACATCGTATATATATACATACATATATACATGTATGGCACCTATCCAGCAGTTTCGATGTATGCACGCACCTACCTGATACTCCTGATCCGTGAGCTTCGCACCGGCGAGCTGGTAGCCCAGGCTCGTGGAGGAGGCGTTGCCCAGGCGGAGATCCTTGAAGAAGTTGTTGGCCATGGCATGCATGCCTTTGACGGCCAGCTCCAGTTGTGCGCTGGCCTGGGTGTCGCTTGTGTCCTTCGGCTTGACCAGCGCGTGGCCCATGGTCAGCTACGTAGGTAGGAGGGAATGTATGTAACGACCGTGCGGAACAATCAACTAACACAAATGAAAGCAGAGGCTGATGTATGTTTTAACCTGAAATAGTGATTACTTCGTTACAAAGTAATGAGCTAGTAATGCTTGTCCCCACTTAAGCGCCGACCCTAGGCATTTTATATACCCGTAGGGCATGGGGCCCATCTGTCAATTTTATTTGCTGTTCGTTCCACGCCACGCAGGACCGCAAATCCCGTTTCCGACGAATTGAACAGAACAGAACCACATACGTACAGAATCAAAGATACCACATACATTGAGCGCTCACGGAGTTCTGCCCGTTCAGCAGGTTCTGCCGGATCATGCCTGGATTCTGCCCGCCCGTTCATCAGGTAGGTCCCCCGCCGTTGTGCTACGTATCATTGGAAGATGCCCGTACGTGCAGGTTCCCCGCTGTTTCATGACGTAAATATTAATTAATTAATTACAGAGGAGCTGGATAACAGCTTCATAGTGCGATCGCACGACTCTGTGGGTCTGATGTTCAATGGAACATCTAGCTAGACCAGGCCACTAACCAAATCACCGGCTAAATCGCCTCATTCGAAAGGGATCTGACTCTGGGAAATGAATGTCTTAAATTACGTGTGCCAAACGCTGTAGGCCGCGACAAAGCGAGCAACTCCGCCGTCTATGCCGGACGACGACCTACCGTCGCACCTACCTATCGCGAACAAAGGCCCGAATGAACCCAAGATAGACCTTAACCCACAAGTTTTAGCCTACGACACAAAAATAAACAACACATGCAATGTAATTGCCTAAGCGCAGGAATGGCACATCGCCACATCTCCTCACTTGCTTGTTGTTTTATGTGGGACGGGGCAACGCAACTGACCGGAGCACAAAGCTCGCCCCCACCTGCTCCCACCTGCCAGCGCTTGTGGCAGCTTGCATTCGTGTGCCGTGCATCTGTGACATTCCTGCTGCTTGCGCGTGTTGGCTGATGGCCCTGGCTAGCATGGACGCAGTTACGTGGGCGTGCGTGTTGTGGCGCCGGTGGTGTGTGTGAGCCCCCACACTAGCTGAGGCACGGCCCCGGCGCTACCGCCCGCCCACCCCGAGAGCCCCTGACACCTCATCTGACCCCACCCACCCGCCCACCCCGTGGCTCTTTCCGGTCCCGTGCAATCCAATGCATACCCCCCCCCCTCCCCCCCTCCCTCCCCCTCCCTAGTGACCAAAGGGGACTATTGAGTTGCGGTGGGCCCAGATGCGATCAAACATCTTTTCCAAACGAGGGGGATCCCATCTCATCGCTTCCTCCGTACCCTCAAATTGTGGGAACCCTTCATCCGCGCGAATGCTACTACGTTAGTACCGTCGGCAGGGAAAGGGCGGCATGGGGCCGCGACGTGGGCAGGCAGGTGCCTTTGGGGAGTTGGCTGTGGGCAGTCACGTTAGCTGTTGATGTTGCTGCACGCGGGGAAACCCACAGGGCATGGCTGTACTTGGCTGGGTTGGGCTGGGCTGGGCTTGAGAACAGCAGGGAGCCCGCGCGGGTGGTGGATGGCAGGACGGGGTGAGGTCGGAGGTTGGAGGGCGGATGCAGCACATGGGGTTTAGGGGCCAGAGCGCCAGACCGGTGCTGGCAGCACGGGACCGATGGAGACAGCGGGAGGGGGACAATAGTGGGGGACTGAATGCGGACCCGGGCTTGTCTGGACGGAGGCAGATGGCGCGGTGGTGCGTGGTGGTGGTGAAGCCGGCCAGCTGCTGCCAGCCGGCGGGGACCGGGGAGTGGCCAGCCAGCCAGCCAGCCAGCCAGCCAGAGAGCGCCAGAGAGCGAGAGGGTTCGCCCTCGGCTTTTCCTTTGCGGGGTTGGTGCAAGAGTTGGGTCTGGGCCATCTCGCATGCTTGGGGCCACTCGCAGGCGTCAAAAGGAAAGGCCTCGCTCCAGGTGGATTAGAAAAGGTTAGGGGTATTGGGCCGCCGTTACAACAATCCACCATGAGCAGAAAAACGTGTGGGCGACCAAGGCTCGGCTGATGCAGGGCACACCTCAACCCCCTGGGCACATGTCATCACCCCCCCCATTTGCACGCCGCCCAGGGCTCCACCCCTAGACGACGGCCAGATATGACGTTGGCTCTGGGTGTGGGCTGGGTTGACCGGTGGCATTTCGCCTGTTAGTTGTGACACGACTGCGCGCCCACAATGACCCGCGGGTCGTTCATTGGCTTATGAGACGGGGGGGGGGGAGGTCGCGGCACGCCAAGCATGTTTGCTGCTGATTGGCAACGACAGGGCGCGCATGCGATAGATCCTGCTACTGCTGTATGTTCATGCGCCCGGCCCGCTCACTCTAAATAAGGGACCCACTGATGAGCTACACGTGCACAGTGTTCCCGCAAGTAACTCGATGGCGCTGATGACCGGACTCATCTACGCGCGGGGCCGTTGCGTACCCTACCTATGGGCAACACCCTCGCCACTGCCAACCACGCAAAGAGGCGCCCTCACGGTTAGTGAAGGCAAGTGCTAGCTACGTACAGGCACGATATCATGCACGGAAGGGCGCCTTCTTTGCCATAGCCGCACTCACAGGTTCCCGCCCCCACCGTCTTCCCTAAGGAGGCACGTACGGCAGGTTGGATGTATATCCCGAGGCGCTTCGCGCTGGCTTGTAGCCGCCCCGAAACCGCTTACTTGGCGCGCGCAGTGTTACAGAGAATATAAATATGTCTTGACCGGGTAGTATAGGCCTGCTCATGTACGGAGCCGCCGCCCATGCATGCCCATCCATCGGGAATGAAGACCTCCTAGCGAGCACAAACTACTAAATGTATGAAGGAAGGACGCACGGCGATCCATCCTCATCACATCACATCACAACCATGTACATGTGCCCACCACCGACCTCACCACCCACACTCGAACCAGAAAGTAGCGGGAATACATAAATCGCGAGATGCCGCCATCACTTAATCCGTGCATCGTCCTTAATAACCCTTTCTGTCATCAGCAACCCAAATGTGCTGTCGTGCCCAACAGCCACACGCGTGCGATAGATATGATGATGCAGATACGTATGCTTCCACCTTGAAGGCAAGCAGACAACATTGTTCGGTCAGGGGAGGGTTGCATACATGCAAAGCTTGCTTTCCCATTCACGATTTAAAAAGCAACAAGCCCAAGCCCTGCACAGATGGTATGGTTAGGTATCCGGGGTTGCCGGGCGCGACGGGGTCAGGGGGGCCACCGGCTGGGAGGGTGCGGGCAGGTCCCCTCCGCTGTAGGCCGCGGTCGTCACGTGGCGCATCATCACGGTCAGCTGGCTGGCAAGGCCCAGCTCGGTCACTACATCGCTGATCGTCTTCTTGAATTGCTCCACATTCATGCCTTTGTTGGTCTTCCTCAGCTCATACACGATGATTTGCGGGTCCACCGTCTCGTAGGCAACCACCCCACGGCACGCGCAGGCGAGCAGGGTCGTTTTTGAGTTTCCGACCAGGGTCCCCATCGACGTGGACGCCGTCTTGATGATTAGCACGGAGTACTGCATCAGGCTGTCGTCCTCCCAGACCAGGTAGCTCTTGGACCACTCCTGGGTGGAGGCCGTGTCGGTCGTGTCACCAGTCAAGAAGCTCACAATCTCTTGGACACAGCACTCGACCAGCTTTTGCCAGTCCTGGGAGAAGATGCTCTTGACGGCGCCGGAGATAGCGTCGTTGGTGACGCCGTCTTCGGTCCGACAAATAATCTGTGGGTCGCATCGTACGGCGGCATAGCATATGGGGGTCAAGCAACCGAAAGATATGAGCAAAGAAAGCGACAGAGAATAATGGTGTTCACGACATGCTATGGCGCGAACTCATGCGCCAGGTGTGAACCTGCGAAAGCCTTCAGTTACCCGCCCGTTCGCCTTATATATCCTGCCCCAGCAGGCAGGCAGGCAGGCCCTAGCGACAGGCCTGCCCCAGCTAGACCCTCTCCTACAGCAGCGCTACTGCGCTAGCTAGCCCTGCTGCCGTGACACTTTCTGCCCCAACCCCAGGGCTGCCCCTGTCCACGCAGTAAGGCTCGCTCTTAGCACTGTCGCGGCAACCAAGGACAATGTACGATATTCAACCCGGACCCTGCCCGCCCGGCCTCTGCCCCAACCCCGGGTTTGCTACCATTTGACCCATCCACTGTCCCAGCGAGGTTGCTACGTATGTAGTAGCCTTGCGAACAGGTACGTATGACATCGTATATATATATACATATATACATGTATGGCACCTATCCAGCAGTTTCGATGTATGCACGCACCTACCTGATACTCCTGATCCGTGAGCTTCGCACCGGCGAGCTGGTAGCCCAGGCTCGTGGAGGAGGCGTTGCCCAGGCGGAGATCCTTGAAGAAGTTGTTGGCCATGGCATGCATGCCTTTGACGGCCAGCTCCAGTTGTGCGCTGGCCTGGGTGTCGCTTGTGTCCTTCGGCTTGACCAGCGCGTGGCCCATGGTCAGCTACGTAGGTAGGAGGGAATGTATGTAACGACCGTGCGGAACAATCAACTAACACAAATGAAAGCAGAGGCTGATGTATGTTTTAAACTGAAATAGTGATTACTTCGTTACAAAGTAATGAGCTAGTAATGCTTGTCCCCACTTAAGCGCCGACCCTAGGCATTTTATATACCCGTAGGGCATGGGGCCCATCTGTCAATTTTATTTGCTGTTCGTTCCACGCCACGCAGGACCGCAAATCCCGTTTCCGACGAATTGAACAGAACAGAACCACATACGTACAGAATCAAAGATACCACATACATTGAGCGCTCACGGAGTTCTGCCCGTTCAGCAGGTTCTGCCGGATCATGCCTGGATTCTGCCCGCCCGTTCATCAGGTAGGTCCCCCGCCGTTGTGCTACGTATCATTGGAAGATGCCCGTACGTGCAGGTTCCCCGCTGTTTCATGACGTAAATATTAATTAATTAATTACAGAGGAGCTGGATAACAGCTTCATAGTGCGATCGCACGACTCTGTGGGTCTGATGTTCAATAGAACATCTAGCTAGACCAGGCCACTAACCAAATCACCGGCTAAATCGCCTCATTCGAAAGGGATCTGACTCTGGGAAATGAATGTCTTAAATTACGTGTGCCAAACGCTGTAGGCCGCGACAAAGCGAGCAACTCCGCCGTCTATGCCGGACGACGACCTACCGTCGCACCTACCTATCGCGAACAAAGGCCCGAATGAACCCAAGATAGACCTTAACCCACAAGTTTTAGCCTACGACACAAAAATAAACAACACATGCAATGTAATTGCCTAAGCGCAGGAATGGCACATCGCCACATCTCCTCACTTGCTTGTTGTTTTATGTGGGACGGGGCAACGCAACTGACCGGAGCACAAAGCTCGCCCCCACCTGCTCCCACCTGCCAGCGCTTGTGGCAGCTTGCATTCGTGTGCCGTGCATCTGTGACATTCCTGCTGCTTGCGCGTGTTGGCTGATGGCCCTGGCTAGCATGGACGCAGTTACGTGGGCGTGCGTGTTGTGGCGCCGGTGGTGTGTGTGAGCCCCCACACTAGCTGAGGCACGGCCCCGGCGCTACCGCCCGCCCACCCCGAGAGCCCCTGACACCTCATCTGACCCCACCCACCCGCCCACCCCGTGGCTCTTTCCGGTCCCGTGCAATCCAATGCATACCCCCCCCCTCCCCCCCTCCCTCCCCCTCCCTAGTGACCAAAGGGGACTATTGAGTTGCGGTGGGCCCAGATGCGATCAAACATCTTTTCCAAACGAGGGGGATCCCATCTCATCGCTTCCTCCGTACCCTCAAATTGTGGGAACCCTTCATCCGCGCGAATGCTACTACGTTAGTACCGTCGGCAGGGAAAGGGCGGCATGGGGCCGCGACGTGGGCAGGCAGGTGCCTTTGGGGAGTTGGCTGTGGGCAGTCACGTTAGCTGTTGATGTTGCTGCACGCGGGGAAACCCACAGGGCATGGCTGTACTTGGCTGGGTTGGGCTGGGCTGGGCTTGAGAACAGCAGGGAGCCCGCGCGGGTGGTGGATGGCAGGACGGGGTGAGGTCGGAGGTTGGAGGGCGGATGCAGCACATGGGGTTTAGGGGCCAGAGCGCCAGACCGGTGCTGGCAGCACGGGACCGATGGAGACAGCGGGAGGGGGACAATAGTGGGGGACTGAATGCGGACCCGGGCTTGTCTGGACGGAGGCAGATGGCGCGGTGGTGCGTGGTGGTGGTGAAGCCGGCCAGCTGCTGCCAGCCGGCGGGGACCGGGGAGTGGCCAGCCAGCCAGCCAGCCAGCCAGCCAGAGAGCGCCAGAGAGCGAGAGGGTTTGCCCTCGGCTTTTCCTTTGCGGGGTTGGTGCAAGAGTTGGGTCTGGGCCATCTCGCATGCTTGGGGCCACTCGCAGGCGTCAAAAGGAAAGGCCTCGCTCCAGGTGGATTAAAAAAGGTTAGGGGTATTGGGCCGCCGTTACAACAATCCACCATGAGCAGAAAAACGTGTGGGCGACCAAGGCTCGGCTGATGCAGGGCACACCTCAACCCCCTGGGCACATGTCATCACCCCCCCCATTTGCACGCCGCCCAGGGCTCCA
Source organism: Pleodorina starrii (assembly GCA_030267565.1). Lineage (NCBI taxonomy): Eukaryota > Viridiplantae > Chlorophyta > Chlorophyceae > Chlamydomonadales > Volvocaceae > Pleodorina > Pleodorina starrii. The sequence continues at coordinate 7,455,185 of BRXU01000003.1, forward strand.
CCCCTAGACGACGGCCAGATATGACGTTGGCTCTGGGTGTGGGCTGGGTTGACCGGTGGCATTTCGCCTGTTAGTTGTGACACGACTGCGCGCCCACAATGACCCGCGGGTCGTTCATTGGCTTATGAGACGGGGGGGGGGGAGGTCGCGGCACGCCAAGCATGTTTGCTGCTGATTGGCAACGACAGGGCGCGCATGCGATAGATCCTGCTACTGCTGTATGTTCATGCGCCCGGCCCGCTCACTCTAAATAAGGGACCCACTGATGAGCTACACGTGCACAGTGTTCCCGCAAGTAACTCGATGGCGCTGATGACCGGACTCATCTACGCGCGGGGCCGTTGCGTACCCTACCTATGGGCAACACCCTCGCCACTGCCAACCACGCAAAGAGGCGCCCTCACGGTTAGTGAAGGCAAGTGCTAGCTACGTACAGGCACGATATCATGCACGGAAGGGCGCCTTCTTTGCCATAGCCGCACTCACAGGTTCCCGCCCCCACCGTCTTCCCTAAGGAGGCACGTACGGCAGGTTGGATGTATATCCCGAGGCGCTTCGCGCTGGCTTGTAGCCGCCCCGAAACCGCTTACTTGGCGCGCGCAGTGTTACAGAGAATATAAATATGTCTTGACCGGGTAGTATAGGCCTGCTCATGTACGGAGCCGCCGCCCATGCATGCCCATCCATCGGGAATGAAGACCTCCTAGCGAGCACAAACTACTAAATGTATGAAGGAAGGACGCACGGCGATCCATCCTCATCACATCACATCACAACCATGTACATGTGCCCACCACCGACCTCACCACCCACACTCGAACCAGAAAGTAGCGGGAATACATAAATCGCGAGATGCCGCCATCACTTAATCCGTGCATCGTCCTTAATAACCCTTTCTGTCATCAGCAACCCAAATGTGCTGTCGTGCCCAACAGCCACACGCGTGCGATAGATATGATGATGCAGATACGTATGCTTCCACCTTGAAGGCAAGCAGACAACATTGTTCGGTCAGGGGAGGGTTGCATACATGCAAAGCTTGCTTTCCCATTCACGATTTAAAAAGCAACAAGCCCAAGCCCTGCACAGATGGTATGGTTAGGTATCCGGGGTTGCCGGGCGCGACGGGGTCAGGGGGGCCACCGGCTGGGAGGGTGCGGGCAGGTCCCCTCCGCTGTAGGCCGCGGTCGTCACGTGGCGCATCATCGCAGTCAGCTGGCTGGCAAGGCCCAGCTCGGTCACTACATCGCTGATCGTCTTCTTGAATTGCTCCACATTCATGCCTTTGTTGGTCTTCCTCAGCTCGTACACGATGATTTGCGGGTCCACCGTCTCGTAGGCAACCACCCCACGGCACGCGCAGGCGAGCAGGGTCGTTTTTGAGTTTCCGACCAGGGTCCCCATCGACGTGGACGCCGTCTTGATGATTAGCACGGAGTACTGCATCAGGCTGTCGTCCTCCCAGACCAGGTAGCTCTTGGACCACTCCTGGGTGGAGGCCGTGTCGGTCGTGTCACCAGTCAAGAAGCTCACAATCTCTTGGACACAGCACTCGACCAGCTTTTGCCAGTCCTGGGAGAAGATGCTCTTGACGGCGCCGGAGATAGCGTCGTTGGTGACGCCGTCTTCGGTCCGACAAATAATCTGTGGGTCGCATCGTACGGCGGCATAGCATATGGGGGTCAAGCAACCGAAAGATATGAGCAAAGAAAGCGACAGAGAATAATGGTGTTCACGACATGCTATGGCGCGAACTCATGCGCCAGGTGTGAACCTGCGAAAGCCTTCAGTTACCCGCCCGTTCGCCTTATATATCCTGCCCCAGCAGGCAGGCAGGCAGGCCCTAGCGACAGGCCTGCCCCAGCTAGACCCTCTCCTACATACAGCAGCGCTACTGCGCTAGCTAGCCCTGCTGCCGTGACACTTTCTGCCCCAACCCCAGGGCTGCCCCTGTCCACGCAGTAAGGCTCGCTCTTAGCACTGTCGCGGCAACCAAGGACAATGTACGATATTCAACCCGGACCCTGCCCGCCCGGCCTCTGCCCCAACCCCGGGTTTGCTACCATTTGACCCATCCACTGTCCCAGCGAGGTTGCTACGTATGTAGTAGCCTTGCGAACAGGTACGTATGACATCGTATATATATATACATATATACATGTATGGCACCTATCCAGCAGTTTCGATGTATGCACGCACCTACCTGATACTCCTGATCCGTGAGCTTCGCACCGGCGAGCTGGTAGCCCAGGCTCGTGGAGGAGGCGTTGCCCAGGCGGAGATCCTTGAAGAAGTTGTTGGCCATGGCATGCATGCCTTTGACGGCCAGCTCCAGTTGTGCGCTGGCCTGGGTGTCGCTTGTGTCCTTCGGCTTGACCAGCGCGTGGCCCATGGTCAGCTACGTAGGTAGGAGGGAATGTATGTAACGACCGTGCGGAACAATCAACTAACACAAATGAAAGCAGAGGCTGATGTATGTTTTAACCTGAAATAGTGATTACTTCGTTACAAAGTAATGAGCTAGTAATGCTTGTCCCCACTTAAGCGCCGACCCTAGGCATTTTATATACCCGTAGGGCATGGGGCCCATCTGTCAATTTTATTTGCTGTTCGTTCCACGCCACGCAGGACCGCAAATCCCGTTTCCGACGAATTGAACAGAACAGAACCACATACGTACAGAATCAAAGATACCACATACATTGAGCGCTCACGGAGTTCTGCCCGTTCAGCAGGTTCTGCCGGATCATGCCTGGATTCTGCCCGCCCGTTCATCAGGTAGGTCCCCCGCCGTTGTGCTACGTATCATTGGAAGATGCCCGTACGTGCAGGTTCCCCGCTGTTTCATGACGTAAATATTAATTAATTAATTACAGAGGAGCTGGATAACAGCTTCATAGTGCGATCGCACGACTCTGTGGGTCTGATGTTCAATAGAACATCTAGCTAGACCAGGCCACTAACCAAATCACCGGCTAAATCGCCTCATTCGAAAGGGATCTGACTCTGGGAAATGAATGTCTTAAATTACGTGTGCCAAACGCTGTAGGCCGCGACAAAGCGAGCAACTCCGCCGTCTATGCCGGACGACGACCTACCGTCGCACCTACCTATCGCGAACAAAGGCCCGAATGAACCCAAGATAGACCTTAACCCACAAGTTTTAGCCTACGACACAAAAATAAACAACACATGCAATGTAATTGCCTAAGCGCAGGAATGGCACATCGCCACATCTCCTCACTTGCTTGTTGTTTTATGTGGGACGGGGCAACGCAACTGACCGGAGCACAAAGCTCGCCCCCACCTGCTCCCACCTGCCAGCGCTTGTGGCAGCTTGCATTCGTGTGCCGTGCATCTGTGACATTCCTGCTGCTTGCGCGTGTTGGCTGATGGCCCTGGCTAGCATGGACGCAGTTACGTGGGCGTGCGTGTTGTGGCGCCGGTGGTGTGTGTGAGCCCCCACACTAGCTGAGGCACGGCCCCGGCGCTACCGCCCGCCCACCCCGAGAGCCCCTGACACCTCATCTGACCCCACCCACCCGCCCACCCCGTGGCTCTTTCCGGTCCCGTGCAATCCAATGCATACCCCCCCCCTCCCCCCCTCCCTCCCCCTCCCTAGTGACCAAAGGGGACTATTGAGTTGCGGTGGGCCCAGATGCGATCAAACATCTTTTCCAAACGAGGGGGATCCCATCTCATCGCTTCCTCCGTACCCTCAAATTGTGGGAACCCTTCATCCGCGCGAATGCTACTACGTTAGTACCGTCGGCAGGGAAAGGGCGGCATGGGGCCGCGACGTGGGCAGGCAGGTGCCTTTGGGGAGTTGGCTGTGGGCAGTCACGTTAGCTGTTGATGTTGCTGCACGCGGGGAAACCCACAGGGCATGGCTGTACTTGGCTGGGTTGGGCTGGGCTGGGCTTGAGAACAGCAGGGAGCCCGCGCGGGTGGTGGATGGCAGGACGGGGTGAGGTCGGAGGTTGGAGGGCGGATGCAGCACATGGGGTTTAGGGGCCAGAGCGCCAGACCGGTGCTGGCAGCACGGGACCGATGGAGACAGCGGGAGGGGGACAATAGTGGGGGACTGAATGCGGACCCGGGCTTGTCTGGACGGAGGCAGATGGCGCGGTGGTGCGTGGTGGTGGTGAAGCCGGCCAGCTGCTGCCAGCCGGCGGGGACCGGGGAGTGGCCAGCCAGCCAGCCAGCCAGCCAGCCAGAGAGCGCCAGAGAGCGAGAGGGTTCGCCCTCGGCTTTTCCTTTGCGGGGTTGGTGCAAGAGTTGGGTCTGGGCCATCTCGCATGCTTGGGGCCACTCGCAGGCGTCAAAAGGAAAGGCCTCGCTCCAGGTGGATTAGAAAAGGTTAGGGGTATTGGGCCGCCGTTACAACAATCCACCATGAGCAGAAAAACGTGTGGGCGACCAAGGCTCGGCTGATGCAGGGCACACCTCAACCCCCTGGGCACATGTCATCACCCCCCCCATTTGCACGCCGCCCAGGGCTCCACCCCTAGACGACGGCCAGATATGACGTTGGCTCTGGGTGTGGGCTGGGTTGACCGGTGGCATTTCGCCTGTTAGTTGTGACACGACTGCGCGCCCACAATGACCCGCGGGTCGTTCATTGGCTTATGAGACGGGGGGGGGGGAGGTCGCGGCACGCCAAGCATGTTTGCTGCTGATTGGCAACGACAGGGCGCGCATGCGATAGATCCTGCTACTGCTGTATGTTCATGCGCCCGGCCCGCTCACTCTAAATAAGGGACCCACTGATGAGCTACACGTGCACAGTGTTCCCGCAAGTAACTCGATGGCGCTGATGACCGGACTCATCTACGCGCGGGGCCGTTGCGTACCCTACCTATGGGCAACACCCTCGCCACTGCCAACCACGCAAAGAGGCGCCCTCACGGTTAGTGAAGGCAAGTGCTAGCTACGTACAGGCACGATATCATGCACGGAAGGGCGCCTTCTTTGCCATAGCCGCACTCACAGGTTCCCGCCCCCACCGTCTTCCCTAAGGAGGCACGTACGGCAGGTTGGATGTATATCCCGAGGCGCTTCGCGCTGGCTTGTAGCCGCCCCGAAACCGCTTACTTGGCGCGCGCAGTGTTACAGAGAATATAAATATGTCTTGACCGGGTAGTATAGGCCTGCTCATGTACGGAGCCGCCGCCCATGCATGCCCATCCATCGGGAATGAAGACCTCCTAGCGAGCACAAACTACTAAATGTATGAAGGAAGGACGCACGGCGATCCATCCTCATCACATCACATCACAACCATGTACATGTGCCCACCACCGACCTCACCACCCACACTCGAACCAGAAAGTAGCGGGAATACATAAATCGCGAGATGCCGCCATCACTTAATCCGTGCATCGTCCTTAATAACCCTTTCTGTCATCAGCAACCCAAATGTGCTGTCGTGCCCAACAGCCACACGCGTGCGATAGATATGATGATGCAGATACGTATGCTTCCACCTTGAAGGCAAGCAGACAACATTGTTCGGTCAGGGGAGGGTTGCATACATGCAAAGCTTGCTTTCCCATTCACGATTTAAAAAGCAACAAGCCCAAGCCCTGCACAGATGGTATGGTTAGGTATCCGGGGTTGCCGGGCGCGACGGGGTCAGGGGGGCCACCGGCTGGGAGGGTGCGGGCAGGTCCCCTCCGCTGTAGGCCGCGGTCGTCACGTGGCGCATCATCACGGTCAGCTGGCTGGCAAGGCCCAGCTCGGTCACTACATCGCTGATCGTCTTCTTGAATTGCTCCACATTCATGCCTTTGTTGGTCTTCCTCAGCTCATACACGATGATTTGCGGGTCCACCGTCTCGTAGGCAACCACCCCACGGCACGCGCAGGCGAGCAGGGTCGTTTTTGAGTTTCCGACCAGGGTCCCCATCGACGTGGACGCCGTCTTGATGATTAGCACGGAGTACTGCATCAGGCTGTCGTCCTCCCAGACCAGGTAGCTCTTGGACCACTCCTGGGTGGAGGCCGTGTCGGTCGTGTCACCAGTCAAGAAGCTCACAATCTCTTGGACACAGCACTCGACCAGCTTTTGCCAGTCCTGGGAGAAGATGCTCTTGACGGCGCCGGAGATAGCGTCGTTGGTGACGCCGTCTTCGGTCCGACAAATAATCTGTGGGTCGCATCGTACGGCGGCATAGCATATGGGGGTCAAGCAACCGAAAGATATGAGCAAAGAAAGCGACAGAGAATAATGGTGTTCACGACATGCTATGGCGCGAACTCATGCGCCAGGTGTGAACCTGCGAAAGCCTTCAGTTACCCGCCCGTTCGCCTTATATATCCTGCCCCAGCAGGCAGGCAGGCAGGCCCTAGCGACAGGCCTGCCCCAGCTAGACCCTCTCCTACATACAGCAGCGCTACTGCGCTAGCTAGCCCTGCTGCCGTGACACTTTCTGCCCCAACCCCAGGGCTGCCCCTGTCCACGCAGTAAGGCTCGCTCTTAGCACTGTCGCGGCAACCAAGGACAATGTACGATATTCAACCCGGACCCTGCCCGCCCGGCCTCTGCCCCAACCCCGGGTTTGCTACCATTTGACCCATCCACTGTCCCAGCGAGGTTGCTACGTATGTAGTAGCCTTGCGAACAGGTATGACATCGTATATATATACATACATATATACATGTATGGCACCTATCCAGCAGTTTCGATGTATGCACGCACCTACCTGATACTCCTGATCCGTGAGCTTCGCACCGGCGAGCTGGTAGCCCAGGCTCGTGGAGGAGGCGTTGCCCAGGCGGAGATCCTTGAAGAAGTTGTTGGCCATGGCATGCATGCCTTTGACGGCCAGCTCCAGTTGTGCGCTGGCCTGGGTGTCGCTTGTGTCCTTCGGCTTGACCAGCGCGTGGCCCATGGTCAGCTACGTAGGTAGGAGGGAATGTATGTAACGACCGTGCGGAACAATCAACTAACACAAATGAAAGCAGAGGCTGATGTATGTATGTAACTTCGTTACAAAGTAATGAGCTAGTAATGCTTGTCCCCACTTAAGCGCCGACCCTAGGCATTTTTGGGCGGGGCCCCAGCGCGAAGCGCCCAGGGGGGCCCCGCCCTGTAGGATTGCCCATGTCGCCGTAGCGCCTATAGCGTAGCTAGAGAAGCGGAGGCCTTACCCCGACTGAAATGTCCGTGCGATGTAATGTCTTATTTTTGGCTTTTCGCTTTTCGTTTCGGCATTTCTCATCGCAAATTGCATTCTGTATTGCAAGATATGCATCCGTACGCATGTTCATGCATGTTTAAGTTTGTGCTAGTTTCCGCTGATCGCGGCCGAAGTCGCATCAACGCCTTCGCGCCCGGAAATCATCGCAATCGCTATCAATCGTTTTATAGTGGAATTGTGACATGGCGGCGCGATGTGAATCGTATTGCTATATCGTGAAGTGGAATTGCTCGGCTCCGAAACCCCGACGCGTAAAGGGCGTATATTTGTTTTGCGTCGCGGAATGTGCTTCTCGCATGTAGATATATCAAACATATCATTTATGTGCGATATCATAGAGTTAGAAAATGCGCTCGTGCACGCGCGCTACTTAGGATGCTGCATAGCATAGCGGAGCGTAGCGGAGCGTTGCATAGTGTTGCGTAGCGGATCGTAACGAAGCATAGCGGAGCGTATCACGGAGCGTCGCGTAGTCGGCGATTAAAGTCGTGCGCGCCTGTGCAGCGCTCCACTACGTTCTGCTGCGCTTCGCTACACTGTCGCTCGCTCGCTCGCTCGCTTTCATCGCTTTAACGCAAGTCGGCAATTAAAGCCGCGCACGCTCCGCTGCGCTCGGCTCAAAGTTAGTCGCCGCTCGTCGCGGCTTGTCGCCGCTCGCGTCGTCGCCGCTCGTTATTCGTTGCTGCTCGCCGCCGATCGTCGTCGTCGCCGCTCGCCGCCGCGCTGCGTTGCCCTGTGCTTGGCTATGCTGTGCTCCGCTGCGCTCGGCTAGCGTCGCGAAGCATAGTGCAGCACAGCGTGCACGATCGCATTTTCGGAGTGTATGTAGCAGACCGTAGCGTTTCGTAGCGGAGCGTAGCGTAGTGTAGCATAGCGTAGCGTAGCATAGCGTAGCATAGCGTAGCATAGCGTAGCATAGCGTAGCATAGCGTAGCATAGCGTAGCATAGCGTAGCATAGCGTAGCATAGCGTAGCATAGCGTAGCATAGCGTAGCATAGCGTAGCATAGCGTAGCATAGCGTAGCATAGCATCGCATCGCACCGTGTAGCATCGCGTCGCGTACTATAGTGTAACGCAGCGTTGCATAGCGTTGCGTAGCGTTGCATAGCGTTGTGTAACGGAGCGTAACGAAGCATAGCGGAACGTAGCGGAGCATAGCGGAGCGTAGTGGAACGTCGCGTCGCGTCGCGTCACATCGTGTCGCGTCGTGTAGCATAGTGCAGTGCAGTGTGCATAATTGCATTTTCGGAGTGTAGCGGACCGTAGCGTTTCATAGCGTAGCGTAGCCTAGCGTGCACGCGACTGTAATCGTGCACCTGTGTTCCAACACTCATACTCGCATGCACCCATGCTTCACACACATACTGAGATTTGCAAGGAAAATGCGATCGTGCACACGCGCTACTTAGGGCGTGTTGTGTAGTGAAGCGTAACGGAACATAGCAACGATATAGTCGCCGCTCGCCACCGATCGTCGTCGTCGCCGCTCGCCACCGCCGTAGACTAGCATAGTGAAGCGTCGCGTCGCGTAGCGTAGTGTCGCGTAGTGTCGCGTAGTGTAGCGTCGCGTCGCGTCGTGTAGCGTAGCGTAGTGTAGCATAGCGTAGCGTAGCGTAACGTAGCGTAGCGTAGTGTAGCGTAGCATCGTGTCGCGTACCATAGCGTAGTGCAGCGTGCACGATTGTAATTCGCACGTCACATTTCAACGTGCACGATTGAAGTCGCGCACGCGCCTTCTCGCGGAGCATAGTGTAGTGTCGTGTCGCGTCACGTCGTGCAGCGCAGCATGCACGATCGCATTTCAATGCTACACAACGCAACACAACGTCGCGTCGTCGCGTCATGTAGCCTAGCGTAACGTAGCGTACCATAGTTTAACGTCGTGTAGCATCACGTCGCGTCGCGTCGCGTCGCGTCGCGTCACGTCACGTCGCATCGCGTCGCGTCGCGTCGCGTCGCGTCCGCATCCGCAAGGGGCGCTACGGCAGCCCGCGGCCCAAAGGGCGCGCGCTTGTCCGTGCGTGTGTGGGACGTGGGATCTGGGATCTGGGATGAAGTAATTGGACAAGTGTAGACTTTCGGCCAACGGAAAGGCTGCAGAAGTAAAAGATTACATTCCTTATTGCACGGTAAATTTATTATTGGAACCCAACATCGCATGAGTACAAACCAGTTTGGCAGTCTCCATGGACCGCGGCCGAGGTCAAACCAACACCTCTCGGCCTATAATTCATTCCAGAAGATTCATCGTTCCTTAACGTGAAATTCTGACATGACGGCGTGAAATGAATCTTCGTTTCGGAAACAAACTATGTGTGCATTGCGAACATTCTTCCCGCAAGCCGCGACCACACCACAGCAGCTCTGCTTGCCGGTCCGATCGTCTTGACGCATACTACTATTACAGAGGTTGCAAGGAGCAAACCATGAGGGGCCAACTGCTGGTTGTTGGACGCCAAGCCGCCAATGCACGCACGCACGATGCAGCGGTCTTCTGCGGGCCGCCCAACAAGTCCAGTCGGCAACCTAGGGGATGGACTTCTACGTTCCCTGTCCTAATGTTAAAGCAGTCAAGCCTCCTTTACGGCGAATACCTCAGTAGCGAAGCCTGTGCACTCTCGTCGGCAACTGCACTTCGTCGCAACCCTCGCAAACAGTTCCGCTGTCCTTCTATTGGCAAGTCAGCCTGCGTGATGTGTAAATGATACACTCCATACACTCCATGTCTACTGTCATGTAACTTCAGCCAATGCGCTGGCCGGAAGAGTTGCACAGGTAGGCGCGCGATGCTAAACATGGGTCGGATTGCTGAAGCCGCAGGCATTTCAGATATAAAGCTCTGGCTGCCTATCAGCAGGAATGTCGACACTCTCACAGTTGATGCCCTCGCCGCTCGCTTTGGAAATGCCGTATTTCGGTCGATGCGCACATGCGCTCATGCACCCGACGGGATGACGCGCTTCGCGCGGCGCCGGCAGGCCTTGCTAACGACTCGGCTAGCAGGCATTTCGGGAAAAAGCTCTGGCTGTCTATCAGCAGGAATGTCGACACTCTCACACTTCACGCCCTCGCTGCCCTAGCACTCAACTTAACCCGTACGGATTTAGTGGGGCCCCGCCCTTTTTTCCGGCTTCAAGGAAGCCGACACCAACCCCTTGTATATACCCGTAGGGCATGGGGCCCATCTGTCAATTTTATTTGCTGTTCGTTCCACGCCACGCAGGACCGCAAATCCCGTTTCCGACGAATTGAACAGAACAGAACCACATACGTACAGAATCAAAGATACCACATACATTGAGCGCTCACGGAGTTCTGCCCGTTCAGCAGGTTCTGCCGGATCATGCCTGGATTCTGCCCGTTCATCAGGTAGGTCCCCCGCCGTTGTGCTACGTATCATTGGAAGATGCCCGTACGTGCAGGTTCCCCGCTGTTTCATGACGTAAATATTAATTAATTAATTACAGAGGAGCTGGATAACAGCTTCATAGTGCGATCGCACGACTCTGTGGGTCTGATGTTCAATAGAACATCTAGCTAGACCAGGCCACTAACCAAATCACCGGCTAAATCGCCTCATTCGAAAGGGATCTGACTCTGGGAAATGAATGTCTTAAATTACGTGTGCCAAACGCTGTAGGCCGCGACAAAGCGAGCAACTCCGCCGTCTATGCCGGACGACGACCTACCGTCGCACCTACCTATCGCGAACAAAGGCCCGAACCCGAGACAGGCCTTAACCCACAAGTTTTAGCCAAAGACATAAAAATAAAAAACACATGCAAGTAAAGTAACTGTGTAGCCATCACGCTACAACAAACTGCCTAAGCGCAGGAATGACACATCGCCACACCGCTTGAAGGAGGTACGGGGCACGCAATTGACCGGAGCACAAAGCTCGCCCCCACCTGCTCCCACCTGCCAGCGCTTGTGGCAGCTTGCATTCGTGTGCCGTGCATCTGTGTCATTCCTGCTGCTTGCGCTTGTTGGCTGATGGCCCCGGCTAGCATGGACGCAGTTACGTGGGCGTGCGTGTTGTGGCGCCGGTGGTGTGAGCCCCCACAGCACGGCCCCGGCGCTTCCGCCCGCCTACCCCGCGAGCCCCTGACGCCTCATCTGACCCCCACCCACCCGCCCATTCCGTGGCTCTTTCAGATGGATGCAGTCCGGAGGGGTTCTGGGCCACTGCCAACCAGGACGAGGGATACGCTGTTCGTGGGGGGTTCAAGCCAGCAAGGGGTCGCATGGGTGGGTCATCTTACAAAGCCACGCTCGTGGCATCGTGTTGCCAACTCCGTGCGAAACCCCCTCTCCCCCCACGGTTTCTGCGGTGGGGAGAGAGGCTCCGTGCACAACCTTTACGGGGGGACGGCGTCGCGGACGCGCTTGGCAGCGGCAGTTTTCTTGCCGCCGTGCCGTCTTGTCTGAAACCGTGTAAAGCTTCCCCCTTCAAGCCACAGCTGATGCCAGTCCGTCCCCCCCAAAGCCCAAACCAATGCCGTGTGTGTTTGGGAGGGCGGGGCGCACAAGGCTGCGCTGGAGGGCGGTCCTTTCGGTGTGGCATGTGCCCGACCATATGCCCTATGTCACAGAGAAGATCGATAGAGCCGCACAACGCAAAAACACGGCTGCGTGGCTGCCGGGCTGCGACCAGTCTCCCATCCGCGCCAGATCGTCCGTCCGTCCGTGCTTTTAACCACTCACAGCCTTCCTCGGATTCCTTGTTTGGCCCCAACACCTTCCATGCCCCTAACGCCCATCTGCCCTCTCCCCGGCCGCCGCCGCCGCCGCCGAATCCGCCGGCGCCCTCTTCCGCCGCTCGCCGGTGGCCCTGCCCAGCGAGCTGCCGTACTTGACGAGCGTCTCGTACCCCGCGTGCGTGTGGCGGCGAAGGTCGTCATCGAAGGCGATGGAATCACCCACAAACAGCGTCGCCATGAGCGAGCCCCCGTAGCCAAACACCGCCACCTCGTCGCCCTTGGCCACCGCCTGGCCCTTGGCCACCAGCGACTGAACACTGCCCACCTCGCTGGCGCCAATCATGACCTGGGGACGGACGAGAGTAAGTAGGTGCGTGCGTGGCGGATGGCCAACAAGTCGGTGCGTGGGGGGGCCATGACGGGTGGAGCGGCGGAAGTAAAACGCCCTTCGGGACGCACACACACAGGAGGAGGACGTGCTGGGCACACGTGTACAAGAGGAAAGCGCCAGCCCCACGGGTAAGCCCCACGGGTCGGCCCAACGGGTAAGCCCCACGGGTCGGCCCCACGGGTCAGCCCCACGGGTCAGCCCCAGGGGTCGGCCCCACGGGTCAGCCCCACGGGTCAGCCCCAGGGGTCAGCCCCAGGGGTCAGCCCCAGGGGTCAGCCCCAGGGGTCGGCCCCACGGGTCAGCCCCATGGGTCGGCCCCATGGGTCGGCCCCACGGCCAAACCCCACGGGTCAGCCCCACGGGTCAGCCCCAGGGGTCAGCCCCACGGGTCAGCCCCACGGGTCAGCCCCACGGGTCAGCCCCACGGGTCAGCCCCACGGGTCAGCCCCACGGGTCGGCCCCACGGGTCAGCCCCACGGGTTAGCCCCACGGGTTAGCCCCACGGGTCAGCCTCTATAGGTCCCATTTGTCCTATGCGTCCCATGGTTCCCACGGGTCCCACTAGCCATACGGGTTCCACGGGTCCCGAGGGTCCCATGCGTCCCACGGGCCCCATGGGTCCCATGGGTCCCGGTCCTCCCCTCCATCCGCGCTCCCACAAGCTCTACCCCGCTGGCCCCCTCCCCCCCGCCCCGCACCCTTCAGGTTATGCCTCCGTACACTGCCGTACCACAGCGTCCGCACAGCGCCTGATCGCACCACCCCAATCTGCTAACGGTACCACCACCACCACCACCACCACCACCACCACCACCACCACCACCACCACCTCTGTTCGACCCGGCGATACCCCGTCAAGTAAGGCCATCGTTCCCATGATCCCCGGCAGCTCAGCAGCTCAGCACGCGAGCGCAGTCAGCCCAGCCACGTACCCACCCCCAGCAACCCACCCTACGTCCCTCCGCTGCGGTATCGTTTTCATCACACCCAGCCAGCCAGCCACCCACGCACCCACCCAGCCACCCAGCCACCCACCCAACCAGCCACCCACCTGCGCCACCGGGCCGAAATGCTCGCTGTCGAAGTGCATCACCAGGCGCTCGTTCTCCGTCATGACGTTGACGGCGCTGTGTGTGGCGGCCCACTCGCTGCCCATGAACTCGTGGCCGTGGGTCTCCACCAGAGTCACCCGACCACTCACGGAGGCGTGTAACCGGTGGCAGTCGGTGGGGGACAGCCTGGGCAGGTTTGGGGTTTGGGAGCTGGGGTTTGGAAGCTGGGGAAAGAAAACAGGAGGGGAGGGCTGTCGCGGCGGCGGGGTTCCGCGGCGACGGGGAACTCCATATCAATCATTTGCGGCACGGTAGAGGGGTCGTGAACGGGGTTTTCCGCACCGCCCACTTGCCTCTAGCCGCCGGCCAGCCTCCCCAACAACGCGACACCAAACCTCACGCGCGCCGCCGAGCGCCGACACACACACACCGGTTGATGGCGATGGCGCAATTCTCCTCCCAGGGCGTGGCGGTGCCGGGCGGGAGGCCCAGCAGGGCCGCCACGTTGAAGTTGCGGCCCTTGATCCAAAAGGTACGGGCGGCGTCCACGTTGTCGTACACCACCAGCCGCGAGTCGGCGGGCTGCACCGCGATGCTGTCGTCACTGCGGGAGGCCCCCCGAGGAGGAGGCGGGTGTTGTACGGTAGCGGAGTACGACATTCATCAGCTCGAGTTGTACGACACATTCATCTTGGCTTGGTTTGATTTGGCTTCATCTGATTCGGTTTTACTTCGTACTTTACTTGGTTTGGTTTGACTTGGGCCTCGAATCAAACGAATGATGTTGTCGGCCCGCTTGACCCGCCGACCCACTCATCCGGCCCGCCCGCATGAACCCCTCTCTCCACGCACCAGCTCCCTCCAGCGCCAGTCACCCATACAACCCCCTCCCCCCCACCCCCCACCCCCCCCACACACATATGCGCGTGTGCGCGTGCGTGCGTGCCCATCCACGCACCCACCCCGGCGCGTAAATGGGCCTCAGTCCCGACTTGAGCCGCCTTGCGAAGAACTCCTGCAGCGTGCCGTACTGATCCACCGGCTTCTCCGCTTCTTCCTCGTTGATCTTGTAGCCCTGCGAGTGCGCAGCGCGCCCTTGCGAGCTGTGTTCTGTGTGCTGTGTGCTGTGTGCTGTGTCTTGGGGGAGCGATGTATGAAGGGCTTGAGCATTTGTCGTGAGGGCGCCAGCCCGCCCAATACCGGTAAGTGGACATGGCCGTGGGTGCCACACCACGCAGGCCGCACGCACCTCTCCCAGCCCAACCCCCCTCGCAGGTCGTAGCCCCGCCCCACCTCGCCCAAGCGAGGCCAACCCTAGTCAGCCCCGCCCCGCCAAGACCCTAAACCCTGCCGCGCCCTACCCTACAGCACCCGGTGTTTGCCGCACCTTGATAAGCGCGGGGATGTCCTTCTTGCTTTCGGGGCTGTTTGCGTGCTTGGCAATGCCCTTGTGCTGCCAGCCGATGAACCACCAGGTGGGGGGAAGCTGAAGGAAGATGCGGCCGGGCAGCGTCTGGTACAGCCACCACATGCGGACCGCCCGAATGAGGGGCATCTGAAGCGGGGGCGGAGCGGCGGACGGCGGACGGCAGGGGGCGAATGGCGGGATGAAAGAGGAGGGCGGAGCGGGGGCAGGGGGCCGGGCGGCCGGCGGCGCAGCCACACGGTCGTTTGTCGCGTCGACCTGCGAGACCCGTGGGACGGTTCGATCGGCAGCTCTAGCTCTAGCTGCCGGGCCTAATGACTAATGTGCGCGTGACTAATGGTGATGATGATGGCACCCAGTGGCCCAGAGCAGATGAGGTCAAAAGCATTTGGGAGACCGCGAAAGGTGGCGAGCCTTCGCCCCCGATCCAGGACCGAGCCGACAACCGAGTTGCTGGCCGATGGGTCGCGTACCGGTTCGGTGGTCGGCAGCCCGGTCTCCCTGTCCAGCAGGCCGGGGGTGGTCTCGTAGGACTCAAAGGCCTTGACGATGCCGCTGATGGCGTTGCCCATCCTCGTCTCGTGTGATGCCGCTGAGGGACGGGGGTGAGGGCCACCCGCAGGCGAGGGGTCTGTCGTCAATGAAAGGGGCAACCCTGGTCTGGGTCGTGGGTCGTGCGTCGCTGCTGCTGTTTACGAGGTGGATTGGCGCAGCCGCGCAAGGCTCCCGAGCCCAGAGGGTCACCGGAACCGGAGAAGGTCAATTGCCGTCAGCTAAGTTCCAACTTGCAAGAAACCCATTCCGAATGCTAACGATTTCTGTGTATGAACTGCTGCTGCTGCTGTTTCTCCTGGAAACGGTTTGCGCCCGACCCACGGTTCGGCGTACCTCGCGGTTGTATTGGATGAGATTCTGGGGTAGGAATTGGGCAGGGTGTCCGCGCTCGGGATAAATTCGAGCTGCTTGGTGTAGGATTTATCGAGGGACGCTCATTAGACGGCTCATAAGTCGGCGGATGATATTCCAGGGCAGCCAGGGGTTTCGTATACACCTTGGGAATGAGGTCAAAGGTGACCGGGATACGGCAGAGTGAGTGCCGAGTAGTGAGTCGTTGCGCATTGGCGGCAGGAAAGGATAGCACACAGCAACAACAAAAAAGACCTCCTCCGGCAAGAGAAACCCCGCTTGTGACAGGCATTGAGCGCGCCGGGCCCACTTCCTCACGATTCATCAACCTCATCGGCGGCGGCGGGGTTGGATGACCGCGGCCCGGCCAACCTGGCAGGTGATGGGCCCCAGGGGAGGCCTCCCTTTTGCATGACCTCAGCCTGAAATCAGGAACCCCCATACGACTACCGGTACGCGCCAAGCTGGGAACACACACCTTTGGTGGTCCGGCCGTGCACATATGCACGTGATGGCCCGGTCGGTGGCAGATTCCCACTGCCGTCCACAACCCCATACACCACTCGCATCATTCGGTACACTGCTATGCCGTGCGGCGCCGCGTCACAGCCTCACATGTCAACCGGCTCCCAGCCAGCGCCGAACCCCACGCCCTCCTATAACCCGAAGCCCACATTCCCTCAACATGCGTTTCGCTGCAACCCACATGGGCTTCGCACACGCAATTGTAGCGGAAATCGCGGAAATCTCCAAAAACTCAACTGTAGCAGAAATTTACAAAACCCAACTCTAGCGGAAATCCCCAACTCATCCCAACCCCGGAAGGCTGATGCCGCCCTCCCTCGGGCCCCTCATATACCTCTATTGCAGATCAGCATCCAGTTCTGGTGCGTCACACGTTCATGGGGGCATTCCAATGTGTAGGTCCAGTTTGAATGACTGCTTTGCAGAGCAGCATACAGCGCCGCATCCCAATTCCAATCAACATCCATTACCTCTCTACTGAACCCAAAACCCTAAAACCCTAAAATTCACGAAGAAAAACAGAGTCAGATGCCAACCTGTCCAGCCACCTGTCCAGCCATCCTGAACGCCCAAACCCAACCCAGCCCAGCCCAAACTCACTCAAGCTCCCCACCACCACCACCACCACCACCACCGCCACCACCGCCACCACCACCACCGCCACCACCACCACCGCCACCACCACCACCACCGCCCATACCACACACACGCCACACAACCCAGGCCTCCCACACATACGCACATACATCCCTGCATTCCACTCCTCACACGAACAACTGGGTTCCAGGTCTATTCGCTAACGCCGTCTCCGTCCCTTCGCTGCGGTATCTTCTTTTCTTTTGCACCCCTCAGCCCTCACACGAAGAGCTCCTCCAGGTCTCCCACCACCTTGCTCTCCGCAATGCCCGTATTGCTCTGCACCACCAGGAACACGCAGTCCTTGCAAGGCGTGGCGCGGCCGCCCGGCCGGCTCCACGTGCCGTTGCGCCACAGCCCCCGGTACAGCGCCGGCGCCTCCTTGCCCTTGCCCTTGCCCCCACCATCACCGCCCTTGACCTGCACTGCGTGATGCGCCTGGATGGTCCCATTACCCAGGTGGCACTCCGCCACGAGGTGGTAGGAGCAATACTCGGTGAAGAAGGGCCGCCGGCGGGGCAGCATCGCGCGAAGCGTGCGCAGTCGGGAGCCCGACCCCAGGCGTGCGTCCCAGAAGGCCGCTGCCGCGGCCGCGAGCTCGGTGCTGAGGATGGCGGGCGTGACGCCAAAGACGCGCGTGTCGGGGTGGGTGGACAGGCAGCCGCGCAGGCCCAGAACCTCCTCAGTGGCGTCCCACCAGCGCGCGTGTGCGAAGCGGCGCTGCGGCTGGTACAGCGACTTGCCGGGTTCCGGGAAGAGCCAGTGGGCGGTGGCGGGACCCACGTGGCGGACCATCAACACATCGCTGTCCTGTTGGTTGGGTTTTGGGTTGGTGGCGGGCGGTGGGGGAGGGATATTTGGGGCGCGTGGATGGCGTGTTGGAATGTTGTTTGGTTGGTTTATTCTCTGTTGGGGTGGGACTCAAGTCAGCGTTCGGGTCGCTGGACAACTATGTTGTGGCACTCGGCGGTCGGACACGGATTGGGAAGGCACGATAGGTGTGCCGTGCCGGCGCAGCAGTTTCAACATCAGAAAGAGAACCGATCAACGAAACAAAAAAACAGCCGAAACAGCCAGGGGATTGCGTGCGTGAAGTCGTCCCCGGCCTATGCAGTGGAAGGACCAGGGCGGGGTCACAGCCCTGGGAGGGGAATCAGGGGGGAATCAGGTGCTTGCTACGGTTGGCTTGCTCAATGCCCATTCGCTGCCAATCTCAGATCTCACCAGCACTAGGTAGTGGCTGGTGCTGATGAGGGCGCTGGCCATCAGCTTGAGAACCATCTGCGGCGGGAATGTACGGCAGGGAGGTGTACGGAAACGTACGTTTCATCAGAGGTGAGCGCGGGACTCGCACGACCAACTCACTGACCCGGGGTCGACCCGAAGCAAGCGCACGAGACGACGCCATCCGACGATCAACCCCCGACAATCAACCCCAAACGCACCCCCGAGCAGAGGTACGCTATAATACATCACGGAACGTGTCATTAAATAAACGCACAATAGGTCAACAGCTCAGCGGCGCCGTGCACAAGCACGCACAGTCACGCGCAGGCTCGCGCAGGCCTCTCACCTGTAGTCGGTAGCCGTGTATTTGGATGTCAGCCAGCTGCTTCCGCTCCACCCCCAGCGCCAGGTGCTCCGGAACCAGCCAGAGCGGCGGACCGCAGCCATCGCAGTCCTCGGAGCCGCTGTTGCTGCCGCCGCCCGGCGCCGCCGACAGCAGCCCGGCGGCCTGCAGCGCGCGCGCCACCTTGCTGCCGCCGGCGGCGGTGTCAGCCGGAGCGCCGGGGGCGTAGCAGGCGAGGTTGCAGGGGCGGCCGCCCATGGTGGGAGTGACCGCGTGGCGCAGCGCCAGGTACTCCTGCACGCGGGCACAGGGCAAAGTGGGTTCGGGGCGTTGAGGGCTGGTTTACCGGTAATACGGTTGGCAACCTTTCTTTAGAGGAGTGGACCAGTAACGCTTCCCCTGTGGACTGGGTCCCACGTAATGGGCATATGGGATGCATCCGAGGCTGAGTGCGGCGTTGTCAGTGGGCCCGTTGAGAGCCTGGACCCTGGGGATACGGACAGGTTGGCGCGGCGAGGGCACGCCGGGCCAAGTGCAAGTGCAAGTGCTCACAGCCCGGGCTGCGGACAGCTGGAGGCGCAGGGGGATCCTGGCCGCCTCATCTCGGATCTTGGGCGTCGGATTGGGTGTTTGGAATGAACCGCATGAAGTCGGAGAGGGCAGCGCAAATGTCCGCGAATCCCTCGACGGCACGCACCCTTGGCCACCCCCCCCCCCCACACACACACACGCACTCACACAGGCGCACGCACACACACAAACACAAACACAAACACAAACACAAACACACACACACACACACACACCCGCACCTGCCAGGGTGTCAACAGTATGCCCTCGCGGATCAGCTGCGGCGCCAGGTGCAGGCGCACGGAGGAGATGCTCGCCAGCGCCCGGGCCATGTCCTTGAACGTGCTCAGAAGCAGGATCGTCAGCTGCGGCGGCGGCGCCCCTGCCGTTGCCGTCGCCGTCGCTGTCGCGATCGCCGCCTTCGTCGACTGCTGCTGCTGCTGCTGCTGCTCCCCCGGCCGGAGGTTCTGCAGCAGGCGCGACCGCGGCAGCTGCTGCTGCTCGGTCGGCAGCTGCTGCTGCTCGGTCGACTGCTCCTGCCGCTGCTCCTGCCGGTTCTCTGCCACCGGTTGTCGCTCTTGTTGCTGCTGAGCCTGCTCAGTCTGCTTCTGCGTCTGCTTCTGCTTCCGGTGCCCCGGCTGCTGCTGCTTCTCCTGCGTCGGCTCCTGCTGCTGCTGCTCCGGGTGCGAACCGTCTGCTGCGGGCGGGCGGGCGGGCGGGCGGAGGGCGACACCGCGGCGGGCGGGGTTTATGTGGGTTATTTACGTCGGGTACTATACCAGTACCAGCGCCAGCAAAAGTGGGTACCATACATCAAGCAGCAGGCAGGCAGGCTGGCAGGCATGCCAAACAGGGACGGCGAGACGGCTCAAACACGACAACTATTGTGCTGTGCTACCGCGCCGTTACACGCGCACCCAGCCGCAGCTCGCAGGCAGCTCGGCATCCCACGGACACGGTGTCGGCCTCGGGGGCTCACCCCAAATCCATTGACAGGGCTGCAACGCCGGCGGATGGATGGAGGACAAACGCGGAGTGCACACACGCACGCGCGCGCGCGTCGTGAGATTTGATTTGGTGCGTCGCGGTCTCGCGATGCGGCTGCGAGCCCCGCGGCTTGGTTGCGAAGCGAATGAATGAACGAATGGGTGCATCGGTGGACCCTCATTCAGTAGGTCCCACTTTCTGCGGCTCCCGATGGAGGCCTCCCTCACCTGATGCGGCTCCCAGGTCCACCAGGACCTCCTTCAGGGCGGCGTGCGTGGCAGCCTCCGCCTCACGGTCAACGACAGCGCCGTCGGCGGCAGCGTCGGCTTGCTGGCCGGCGATCTTGGCCTGAACCCCGGCATCGCTCTGGGAAGCGCCATCGGAAGCGGCGTTGACTGCGAAGAAGACGCGGTGGTCTAGGGCCGGGAGCTGCTGCTTCGGGTCGTGTTGCTTGTGGTGTTGTTGTTGCAGGCTGTGCAGGGCTCCGTCAGCGGGGGGGTCTGTCCTGGCGAGAAGCCCGTGCGGCTGCTGCAGCGCCAGCGCCAGCACTAGCAGGAGGTTCAGGAGCATCGAGGCGAGCGTGACGAAAGTAGTGAAAGCGGTGGGTGAGGTGGGGGGCGATGCGTCGGCAACCAACTGCCACCGGGTTTTTACACTTGACTTTTGTGTAGTACTAAACGAAATTCTCCATTATATAAGCGGGTTTCGTGCGCATACAGCGCATCTCATTCATGCGTTAAGGCTTTATCCAGGTTCCGGCCAGGTCGCCCGGCCGCTGCGGCCCGTCCACGCAGCTTGCTGCTCCGAGGGGTCGGTCCCGTGGCCAGGTCTGGAGGGCGCGCCCTTGGACAAGACGGATGCACGGGATAATCCTCAGCATCTTGTGAGTGCCACTTGATTGGTGCTGTAACTATTTCATGGAATGCCTTGCTGCTGTCAACGCTTACGACGCACTTCGATGACGGCAAATGTTCCAGTTCGACGTCGACAGCTAGCACACGGTACTTAACCTGCTTGGTAGGCATGGTAGTATGGGAGAGGTTTATGTCGTGTCCATAAAGCATTTTATCATCAAAACGAGCCGGACAAATGCCGGCAGCGGATTATGCATACAGGCGGGAGAGGCGGGCGCGCGGGCGCAGATCTGAACACGCCTGAGGCACCATACTAATTTCGTTCTGGAAATTGCACTTGTTTGATACGCTTCAAGCCAACATAAATTCAAGCCATTTTCCGAGAAGCAATTTGCCACAACAGGGACTACAGCTGTATCTAGGCAGCGCACCATCCCAATTTTATAGCACGCGTATCAAGTAAACCAAAATAAAACAATCTGGAAGGCAGGTTTATAATAACGGTGATTATGACGGCTAGCAACCTCGCAATTACGTCGCGAGGGTGTACACAGTACACTGAGGCACGACTCGGGTGGGCGCATCGAGGGATAATGCAGAAATCTTGATATTGGTACCTTTAAACCCAAGCAAGACGGCCGTTCGCTGCTTTATTACGGCTTCCCTGCTTATGTCGTTCAAGACACGCGTGCAGCGTGCAACTAAGAGGACGCGACCACTAGCGGCTTGCATTATTTTTTTCATTATTACGAGGTTCCTTTGTGAAGGCCGAATCGATGAACCGACTAGTAAAGTTGTTGGCAACATCAGCATTAGCCACGGCAGCACCAGAGACTGCCCAAACGGCATCCACCCTGGACAAGACAGGTGTCAAACTGCTTGTGTCTTAGAAGGTGGGGCACGGGTGTTCACAAGAAGCTTTGCGGTCCCCAACCTACCTAACCTACCTGACCACCATGTCAGCACCGTACCAAGTCCTCGCATTGTCCTAACGGCCTCCCAGCTACTCAGATGACCCTTGATCTTGCAACATGTCTATCTTGCGGCTATATGGTTCATTGGTTCATTGAACGGGTGGTAAAACCTAGGGCCAAGAAGCTGGCGCAACACCCGCCCACCCTGCCCAACGGCCACACCCTACCCATCTTAGCCCCTTCCTTCCATTAGCCCATCAGCGCCACAGCTGCCACCCACACCTCCTCCAAATCCCTCTATTCCGGCTTGCGGCTCCCAAGCCCCTCTTTTCCCGATTGGGGGCGCCGATGCATCCACCCTCCCCAACTGCACTCCGCCCCAGTCCCGCACGCCGCCAGGCTGCCTCACACCCTCTTCCCCCTCAGACCCCCGTTTTCCCAACATCACCCGTCGCCTTCCACGTCCGCATCCACAGGACACCTGCTGCAGCTTCGCATTGGCTCCACGGATCATTTCCTGTTGCAGCCCCTGCTGCAGCCAGCTGCAAGCACCGATGGCGGTGTAGCCGCTACCACCGCCGCTGCCACCACCGCTGCAGCCACCACCGCCGCTGCCACCACCGCCGCTGCCACCACCGCCCCTGCCACCACCGCCGCTGCCACCACCGCCGCTGCCACCACCGCCGCTGCCACCACCGCCACTGCCACCACCGCTGCGGCCGGCCCGCCGCTGCGCCTCAGACTGGACCTGTCCCACCTCACGTCGTCGCCGCTACCGCTGCCGCCGCCCAGCGCCGCCATACGTGTGGGTGTTAGGCCGCCCGACACGGGATGGCGCGCAGCTGCAGCTGCGTCCGGCGCTGCCGCTGAGGTCGGCTGTGGCGGCGGCTGCGCCGGAGATGACAGCAGCGGCGACGCGGCGGCGGTCCCAGCGGGCGCAGCAGCGGCACGGCTGCCGCTGGCCGTGGTTTCGGGGCTTGCAGCGCGTGGCGTGCTGCTGCGTGCAGTGTGGCTTGAGGTGATCCCGGGGGAGTACGGCGCGCAGCATTGGGGGGAGTTGCAGGAGCGGCAGGGGCGGCAGGGGCGGCAGGGGCGGCGGCGGCAGCAAGAGCAGGCGGCTAGTGGCGGCGAAGATGGAGTGTGGGTGGGTGGAGGCGGCTTGATGGCCGCGCTGCCGTCGCCGCGTTCTCCGCCGCCGCCGCCAACATCACCGCCGCCGCCGCCGCTGCGGCCGTCAGCGCCTTACCCGCTGCCGTCTCCTCCGTCCTTACCACCGGTGCTGCCAATGCCGGCGCCATTGCCGCAACCTCCTGATGCTCAGGCGGCCCAGCTGCCCAGACCCCCGTCAGCACCCCCAGTCGCATCGCCGGTATCTCCGCCACAGCTGTCCAGGCCGACGCTGCCGTCGCCGCCTCCTGAGCTGTCTGTGCCTCCCGTGCTGTCGTCTCCACCATTCGGCGAGCCGCAATCTCCTTCACCACCCCCACCCCCACCCCCACCCCCACCATCACCCCCACCATCACCGCTGCCCTTGGATCCGGCGCTGCCGCCGGTTTTGGGTCTTGCAAATCCCACAGCACCGCCGCCGAAGACGGGTTCAGCGCCGGCACCATCTGGGCAGGCGAATCTAGATCCAGATCCGGATCCCGACCCGGATCCGGAACCGGAACCGGATCTGGATCCGGATTCGGATCTGGTGCGCCTGTACACGGACACCCAGGTGCCTGGCGGCGGTGAGCTGTCGGTGCTGTTCATCATTGTGGACTTTTGCGGCCTGGGGGGCGGCCCCGCGATTAGCCGCCAGGTGGGGAAGGTCGCTGGGTACTGGGGAGGTCGGGGACTGGGGAGGTGGGAGGTGGGCAGCCTCTCGCGGGGGAGCCGTGTTGGGAGGTCGAATGCGCGGACATTGTCGATTGGGGGGATTCAAAACCCGCAGACGTTGGGGTCGTTTGCACTTCGGACCTTTTTAGCTGACACGACACGTTACGACACGACCTGAGGGTGCTGCTGCTGCTGATGGGAGCGCTCACGTCGGTCGCCGATGGACTGCTTTACAGAGGACTCTGAAGGATCAGATCTCCGGCGCTCACAGCACCTAACATTGCTGATGGCACTGCTGGTGATGGCGGCCGTCGGGCCGTATGACGGTGGTGGTGGGGTGGGGGGTGGGGGGGTGGGGGTGGGGTGGGGGGTGGGGGGGCGTGGCTGTAGCTTCCTCTCGTCGTCTCCTGCGGGTACAGGCCACCCACCACCACCACTGGCCGCCAACCCCTCCCTCCTTCCTCAGGAGCTGGAGGAGCTCGTGTTCGGACAAGCGGAGGGCGGCGGCGGCGGCGGCGGCGGCGGCGGCCCGGCCGGGCCCACCCCCGCAGACGCCCTCCCTGCCGCCTTGCCGTACACCGCCCTCAGCTTTCAGCACTACGTGGAGACCTGCTCAGCGGGCGCCGCGCGGCTCAACCGCAATAACTCCAGGGTGGTCGGGCCGTACAGGCTACCCTGCTCGTACACCGCGCCGCCGACGGCGGCGGCGGCGGCGCCGCCGCCGTCTTCCAACGCCGTCGTCACAGTTGCCACCGGCGGCGCCGTCGCTGACGCGGCGGCAGTGGCCGCCGGCGGCGGCGGCAGCGGCAGTTGGACCGCCTTCGGCTGCAGCGTCGCTGACGTGTTCGGCTGGGCGGAAGCCGCCAGCGCCGCGGCCGCCGCCGCCGGCGGCGACGGCGGTGGCGACGGCGGCGACGTCGACCTGTCACGCTACGCGCACCGCGTGGTGGTTTTGCCGCCGGGCATGCGCGAGTGGGCGGGGCGCAACTGTTCCTGGTCGGGCATGGCGACGGTGGGGCCGGCGGCCGTCGGCGCCGACGGGTCGTACGGCGTCGGCTACGCCTGGGTGTCTGGCAGCTACGCCGCCAGCCCGATGCCGTACCTCCACGAGCTGGGGCACAACCTTTGGTTGGGCCACGCGGCCGTCGGCGGCTGCGCGGAGTGCGACTGGTCGTGCGCCATGGGGCTCTGTTGCCGTACACGTTGTTTTAATTCCGTACACTCGTGGCAGCTGGGCTGGGCGCTGCCCGTGGCGGCTGACAGCGAAGGCGACGGTGGCGTCGGCGGGGTGCTGTCGGCGGCGTCGCTGCCGCCGGGCGCGCGCCGCCGTGTCGTACTGCCGGCGGCGCGGCTGGCGCGGCGGCGCCTGCTGGTGGTACGAACGGACTGGGTGGCTCCGATCAACGTCACGACGCTGTTCCTGGAGTACCGCCCACGGTACGCCCCGTACGACAGCGACATTCCGTACACTTACGCCGGCGGCGTCACGGTTCATTCGTACAATGGGACGAGCCAGCGTGACGCGCAACCCAGCCGGCTGCTGGCGCGGCTGCTGCCGGGCGAAACCTGGCTGGACAGCCCGCCGCCGCCGCGACCGCCGCCGCCGCCGTCAGGGGCGGGTACGGCAGGGCCGGCGTTTGGGAGCGTGGTGGTTGGGGGCGGCCTGACGGCGGGGGGGTCCACGGCGGTGCCTGGCGGCGTGGTCGGCGGCGGCGTGACGGGGTCGGGCCTGACAGTCCGGCTGCTGCGGGCCAATGCGACGCAAGCCGAGGTGGAGGTATGTCGCGACTGCGGCAGGGACAAAGCGCCGCCGCCGCCGCCGTCGCCGCCGCTGCCGCCTGCATCGGCACCTGCAGACCGGGTTATCTCGCCGCCAAAACTGCGGTCGCCGCTGCCGCCACCGTCGCGTCCGCCGTCAGCGCCTCCGCCGTATCCGACCGCGGCTGTTCAGCCGTCGGTGCCGCCGCCGCCGGCAACCCTGGCGCCCTCGCCGTCTCCCTCGCCGCCGCCGACGCTGCCAAGAGGCACCCCGCTGCAGCCGCCCCGACAGGCCCCGACCTATCCCCCGACCTATCCCCCGACCTATCCCCCGTCAGCGCCGTCAGCGCCGTCAGTGCCGTCAGCGCCGTCAGTGCCGTCAGTGCCGTCAGCGCCGTCAGTGCCGTCAGTGCCGTCAGCGCCGTTAGTGCCGTCAGCTCCGTCAGTGCCGTCAGTGCCGTCAGTGCCGTCAGTGCCGTCCGCGCCGTCAGTGCCGTCAGTGCCGTCAGTGCCGTCAGCGCCGTCAGCGCCGGCGGCGCCGTCGGCTCCGTCAGTGCCGTCAGCGCCGTCAGTGCCGTCAGTGCCGTCAGCGCCGTCAGCGCCGTCAGTGCCGTCAGTGCCGTCAGCGCCGTCAGTGCCGTCAGTGCCGTCAGCGCCGTCAGTGCCGTCAGTGCCGTCAGTGCCGTCAGCGCCGTCAGTGCCGTCGGCTCCGTCAGTGCCGTCAGCGCCGTCAGTGCCGTCAGCGCCGTCAATGCCGTCAGCACCGTCAGTGCCGTCAGCGCCGTCAGCGCCGTCAGTGCCGTCAGTGCCGTCAGTGCCGTCAGTGCCGTCAGCGTCGTCAGTGCCGTCAGCGCCGTCAGTGCCGGCGGCTTCATCAGCGATGCCAGCACAGGCGGCGCCGACAGCACAGGAGGTGCGGGTGGCGCCTTCGCCAAGGCGCCCTCCACGGCGACTCAGGGCCGTGCCGCCGTCACTGCCGTCGCCACCGTCGCCACTGCCGCCGTCACCGACGCCGCCGTCGCCGCCGCCACCGTCTCCACTGCCGCCGTCGCCGCCGCCGCCGTCGCCGCGGCCGTCGCCACCACCGCGGCGACGGCGGGTTGAGACGGTGGCCGGAGCTGGGGTGGGTTGAGCTCAGCCCTCTCGCCCACACCCGGGGAGACAGAGCCAGCGAGAACGAGAGATATAGAATGAGTGAGAGAAAGAGAGCGTGTGTGTGAGGGTGTGTGTGAGTGGGAGAGGGTGAGAGAGCTGGCCGATGGCGGGCCGGGCAGCGCGAGCCACCCAGTTACTCAGACAAGAACGAGCGAACCCTAAACGTGACCTGTGTGTATACGTGCGTGCGGTTGCGCGTGGGAGTACAGTATGTGCGCGCATCGGCACCTCGCCATCTTCTCTGCGCTGTGTATATGTGTGTATCTATGTGTGTATGTATGTATGTGCCCTGTTTTCGTTTTCGGGCGGGTAAGAAAGGGGGTCGGGGGGGGGGGGCTTCCAGCGTTCCACACGAAAAAACAACACAACTGTTGCCGTTGACTCTACGTTGACTTGCTGACTGGGGGACATTCACGTTGCGATCGCCCCATCGCCCCATCGGCCAGCGAGGTCCAGGCTCCAGGGTACGGTAGTTGTTGCAGTACGGTGTCCGTTAGTACGACTGGGAACGCACCCCACCTGTGGCTGAGTCGCTGGCGATCGTCGTGCTTCCTTTCCATATTCCGAATCGTTTCAGGCCTTGCAGCAAGCGCCTTGTTTTTGATTGAATGAATTCGTTCAGATTTGGGAGTTCTGCTTAAGGTGGCGTGACTGTGAAAGCCCGGATAGGCCCGGAGGACAGCCCCTTCCGAAGCACCCTCCCTCTGGGTGCACATCTGGGTTGTGACCCTCCCCTTCCCCCACCTCCCCCGCCCCCACCCCCCGCCCCCACCTCCCCGGCTCTTCGGAAGCAGTGCACTGGTGATACACGCGCCATCGGTACAGCAACGGTACGGACCTCAGCACAACCCTGCCCCTCCCCATTGCCTCCTCCTCCAAGCCTCCTCCGCCTCGCCTCGCCTCCCTCTGCGCATCGCACCACCGTCCCCTTCTCGCAGCTCCCCCCCGCCTATACGTGGATCACCCCTCCCGCCAAAACACAAACACACACACACACGCATCATGTGCCTGGTTCCACCTGCGGCAATCCTCATTCGCCCAAATCCACCAATTACTTCGTTATGCAGCCATCAATCACTTCGTCCGGTGGGGTCAGGTGGGGTCAGGCCAGGCCAGACGGGGTCAGATGGGGTTAGGTCAGGCCAGGTGGGGACAGGTGGGGACAGTCAGCTGAGCGACTCGATGGTCGAAGCCACCAGCCAATAGGCCGCCGCCAGCATCAGTACGACACTGATCTCCGGGGTGTACGGATAGCGGTACACCGCCCCGAGGCCCACGGGGGGCCAGGAGGGAGGGTCGTAGCCGCGACCGCCTGCGGGGGACACCCACACACGCGGGGGGGGGATTATCCACGTATAGGCCGGAGCCCGTGAACGGTAACGTAACAGAAGAATTCCGTCTCATCTGCAACAGAACAGCGAGGTAAGCTTGCAAAACAGCAGAGGACGTTATATACAAACCGAGAGGGGGGGGCGGAGCGGAGCGGGGGTAAGGGAAGGGAAGGGAAGGCTGTGTTGATAGGGTGATCAGGTTGTAGTGTGGGGGGAGGGGGAGGGAGAGGGGGAAGGGAGGTATCGACGCCCTGGAGTGTGGGATAACAGAACGGGGAGCGGTGGACTGCGGTCGGGTCGGGTCGGAGCGGTGGCTGGTGGCGTGCGTGCGTGCGGAGGGGCTAGCGTATCAGGCAGGGCGTCGAGGGAGGCGGGACAGGCGGGGACGCGTGTTCGTTGGGGGGGGGGAGGGTGCGGACCCGGAGGAGGTGGTGGTGGGCGGCGTGCGTGGGCGGGCGGGCGGGCGCGCTCCAGATGAAGAAGGAGGCTAGTGCCGTACTGCCGTACTGGCGGACAGGACGAACGAAGGGGCCCACCGGCAACCGAAGCAACCAACGCCCTCCCCCCCTTCCTTCTAACTCACCCCAGGGGTTGCACCGCAGCAGCCGCCAGGCGGTGAGCACCGACCCGCGGGCCACTCCTGAAGCAGGCAAGTACGGCAGCAGGGCATTACGGGCAATGGAGCAAATGCGGCAGCAGGGCAACAGGACAACGGGGCAGTAGGGCCCCAGAAAACGTAAAAGACAGGGGGCAAGGAGGCGGAAGGGCGGGGAGGGCGCCACACGACGACGGGTAACGACGGCGGGCCGCAAGGGGTGGGGTGAGCAGCGCCGCGTTTCGGGGTCAGCGCGACAGAGGCATCCGGAATGGCCGCTGCGCTGCGCAGTCCCGGGTAAGGGCCTATTACCCTCCCCTCACCCACCCATCCACATACACACACCCCAAGCCACCCACCCAGCCAGCCAGCCAGCCAGCCAGCCACCCACCCACCAAACCACCCAGCCAGCCAGCCAGCCAGCCACCCAACCCCGGCCCCAATCCAACACCAATCCGACCATCCCAGGAGCTGCCGCCAGCCTTAGCCCCACCCCAGGTGCCACCCAGCCAGCCACCCAACCCACCCCACCCCACCCAGCCAGCCACCCAACCCCACCCACCCACCCTCCCACCCCCCTCACCGAACTTCTTGTAGCTCTCAATGGAGTACACCGAGCAGGAGGGCAGGAAGCGGCAGGTGGAGGGCATCAGCGGGGACAGCACTCCCCGGTAGAAGGCCAGCGCGGACAGCGCGGCACTGCAGGGCGTGGGGCGGGGAGCGGGAGGGAGGAGGGAGGCGGGGGGGAGAGGACGGGGCGGGGGAGGGCACGAGGGTCGCGGGGAGGAGACAGCCGGAACAGGCAAACACTGAGCGAGAGGGGGAAAGCGGAAGATGTGGGATTGTGAGACCGAAAGCAGTGTCCCCCTCCCCCTTCCCCCTGGACCACTCGCCCCCTTCCTGCCCCTCATGCGGACGGACACTCACCGCACTCCGAGGCTCGGGGGCGGCTCGTCGCTCCCCTCGCTGCCAGACGTCGACGTCGACGGCGCCTCGCCCTCCTTCCCCTCCTGTCGCTCCCCCGACGGCCCCTCCACCGGAGTCCATGCCGGCCGCCCCTCGGAGCCGCCCTCGTCCTCGTCACCACCGCCGCCGCCGCCGTCGCCACCGCCTCCGGCGGGTCCGCCGCTGGCGCGCGCGGCGCGCGCGCGGCCGCCGCGGCCGTAGCCGCCGCGGCTGCCCGGGTAAACCACCCGCCCGACGCCTTCTCTGTCGCCGCTGCCGCCGCGGCTGGCGGCGGCAACGGCGGTGGCGGCGTGCGCGACAGCCGCCGCCGCGGTGGCAAGGGCGGCGGGACCGCAGCCGGCGGCGGCCGCAGCGGCGCTGCAAGGCTCAGATCCAGATCCACATCCGGATCCAAGATCCCAGACCCAGCGGCTCGGGTCCGCTTGGGCGATGGCGACGGCGCCGCCGCCGCCGCCGCCGCCGCTGCCGACACCGGCCCCCGGCAGCGTCACGCCCCCGCGCAGGAACTCGACGCCGCGCACCTGACGGGGGATTAAGGGTGAACAAAGGGGAAGGTAGGGGGTAATTAGAACGGCCCAGGTAGGGGGCGGGGCAGTCAGTTAGGATTGGGGATCCAGTCAGGCGTGATGAGGGGGCAGTGGGGGAGGGAGCTGGTGGGGAGGTGGGCAGGGACCGCTTGTGCCGGGTGCAGGGTTCGAACCCTGTGGGGTGCGGTGCGGTGGTTGCCTGCCTGACGCCTGACGCAGCGGAACACAGGGTCATTTGGAAAGTGGACTCGTGGTGGTGGGTGGTGGCGGTGGTGGTGTGAGGATGGGTGGCCCGCGGGGAAGGGCCAGACTCCCCCCCACGCCCCGCCCCGGCGCGCTGCGTCGCCGGCAGGGCGCCCGCTTTGCGGACGAGGGGCAATCTGCGGGCGAGCCGTGGAGTGGCTACTGCTGCGGCTCCGGGGGGTTTCGGCAGGCTGGCTCTCGGCTGGCTCCCCCTCCCCCCAACCCCCAGCGCCCTCTCCCCCAACCTCCCCCGGGCAGTGAGGCTTCCCTTCCCTTCCCCGTCCCCGTCGGTCCAGGGAGGGGCGCTGTGCGGGACGCCTCTCGCGAGGGGTCTGGCCACGAAAGGGCGCGAAAAAGTCCCAAGAGGCTGGTCAGGGCCCTATGGCCCGCAGCTCGGCTCATCGCCTGGGCCCCCTCCCTGGGCCAGGCGATGGCCAGGAGGGTTGGGGGCTGGAGAGCGGCCGAGCTGGCGCCCCTGCAATCAGCATCATGCGGCGGGGTGTGGTGTGATGCACAGGGCGGGTGGTGTGCGGGTGGGGTGCGGCGCCTATGCATCTCACGTAGCCGGACTGCCGGTTGGAAGCCCCGAGCGCAACGAAGCAGGGGGGCCGGGGGCACAGGGTGCCGAAGGACTGCTGAGGACTGAACGCCCGTGGGGGGGGAGGGGGGGCGGTTTGCACCCCCAAGCGTGGTGTGCCAGGTGCGGCTAAGGGTGCGGGGAGGGGGGCCCAAACTTCTGCTGCTGCTGCTGCTGCACCCAATTAGAATAGTAAAGATGATATCGCAGAGGGTAGACGTGTGCCCGCGCCGAGTGCTGTCTTCGGGGAGTGATTGGAGAGGCGGGGAGCGAGTGCGGGCGAAGTTGCGCACGAGTCGAACCCGAGGGGGGTGCGGGTCAGGGCCGCCCACCAGGGGGCTGCCCTGCCCCTGCCCTGCCCTCCTTCCTCCCCCAATACAGGGGGAAGGAAGAAGGTGCTGGAATAGTGGTGGTAGATGGGCACCTCGCAGGATCACCAACGGTGTGCACAAGCTGCTGTGGTGCTCTTCATCGCGGGAAGGGGGGAGACGTGGTGTGCGCGTGTGAAGGTGCGTTAAGCAAGCTGCCGCAGGGACAGCATCGGGCAACAGCGTCTTTCAGCTTCCCGGGCATCTCATCCTCACATGCGTCTATTTGGCCGATTAGAGAGAGTCTCGGATTGTTGCCCACTATCGAACTCAATGGCCCGAAACATTTTTCCGGCCGCGGGGCTGTGCAAGCGCGACGATAAACATGTATCAAATGCTCGGCATGGTAATTGGGCCGCCTGTAGACCTTATGCTGCATCAAACCCGGCCGGTGAGTCGCGCTACGCACCACGCTTCATGCGTCACAGCAGAATCCCCAGCTCCCCTCGTAGCAGCACGCTTCTACTCGCCATTTGTAGCTCTACAAGCGGGCGCGGTTTCGGCGGCGTCAGTGCGGCCTGCCAGCAGTTCCGACACATCGTTGCGCCCAGGGCACCATCCATTCTCCCGGCGCCCCGGCATTCAATAATTCTTATCGACATTGCATGCAGCTTTTGAAGATAGTTGATTGGCTTGGGAGAGAGAGACGCAACTTGCAGGTACAAAGAGCACTTTTCGGTGTAGCCCAGGACCGGAAGTAGTACAAGGTAGATGTTTTGGGTCTTTGGGTCACTCACGAGCCGCGCACACGATCTTCACTGCAGATGCAACTGGCGTTTGTGTCATCAAATGCAGAACTTCCGAGGCCGTATGGGCGCCCAGAAAGTAACGCTTGGGCTGGCGGTTTCCATGTACGGCGATCAAGGGGTCCATCAGGCCCGTACCCGCGATGGACCCTTAAGCTTGCGTCCGCGCTTCCAACATTGCCAGTTGCGGTGCTTCTGTGTTCCCAATCGGCCACTTTGCCTCTTGCTTTTCCGTAGCGATCAGCAGCCACCATGCAGACCGTTCTCGCCAAGTCGTCCTTCATGGGCGCTCGCCCGTTCGGCGTGGCCGGCAAGGCCAAGTGGACCATGGACAAGAAGCTGCCGTTCTCTCTGCCGTCGTTCGGTGGCGAGAAGAAGGCCGGCACTGTCGCCGCTAAGCCGAAGGCCGGCACCGCGACGACTAAGCCCGCCCCTAAGGCGACCATCAAGAAGGTTGCCTCGCCTACCGCTACTCGCTCGGGCGGTGTTGGTTACCGCAAGTACCAGGGTGACGCTCTGTGGCTGCCGAACACCGTGCGCCCGGAGTGGCTCGATGGCAGCCTGCCCGGCGACCGCGGCTTCGACCCCCTTGGTGAGATCATCTGCAGTCAGCTGGCCCCTGTAAATATGATTGATTCGTTGCAAGATGTTAGGGTGCACCGATCTTGTTGAAGGGTGCATATCGGGTTTGGTCGGCCCAACATATGCATGCTCGCAGCTCATCTGGAGATCTGAAGTGCCTAAAAATGATCTAGCGCAGTGATTATTGTTCGCTTCTCATAATTTTACTGTCCTTCATTTGTGCGCCCAGGCCTGTCCAAGCCGTCGGAGTTCGTGGTGATTGGCGTCGATGAGAACGACCAGAACGCCGCCCAGAACAAGAAGGGTACCGTGGAGGCCGTTGTTGCTTCCAGCCCGGATGAGGTCAGCTCGGAGAACCGCCTGGCTCCCTACTCGGAGGTGTTCGGCCTGGCCCGCTTCCGCGAGTGCGAGCTGATTCACGGCCGCTGGGCTATGCTGGCGTGCCTGGGCTGCCTGGTGGCTGAGGCCACCACCGGCGTGTCCTGGTGGGTTCCTGTTTCTGTACCTGATGGGGAGCCCCGGTTGTGCGAAGGCAATGTGGGCAGCCAGGACGTGACCTGGGGTTTATGCATGCGGAGGTGTCGTAGCAGTTCCTACGCCGGGAATTCCCGCAGCCATTGTACACATTCTTCAGTTCACACCTTCCTGGATTGCACAGTGGTTGTATCCTGAGCTGCTTCTTGACTTTCCTGGCGCTCTCACGTCACCCCCCTCAACCCTCCCTCACTGTTCCCCTCTCTCTTGCCAGGGTTGATGCCGGCAAGGTGGAGCTGGACGGCGCCTCGTACGCCGGCCTGTCTCTGCCCTTCAGCATCACCCAGCTGATCTGGATTGAGGTGATCCTGGTCGGTGGCGCTGAGATCTACCGCAACACGGAGACCAACCCCGAGAAGCGCTGCTACCCGGGCGGCTTCTTCGACCCCCTGAAGCTGGCCTCTGAGGACGAGGAGCGCGCTTTCCGCCTCAAGACCGCTGAGATCAAGCACGCCCGCCTGGCTATGGTGAGTGGGTTTGTCCTTGGGACAGTAACTGGCGGGAACTCGGCATTGGAAATGGCTCACGATCCAACTGCGTAGACCAACATATTGCGATGTTAGGCGTGTCTCTCCGTGACTTACCATCCTTCGTTCCTTTTTCGCGTGCCCCAGGTCTCCTTCTTCGGCTACTCCGTCCAAGCCCTGACCACCGGCGAGGGCGCTCTGGGCTCGCTGGCGAAGTTCGCCGATGGCCTGAACAACGGCAAGGGCCTGTAAGCGCCCTGACCGCTTCATTTCGAACCTTGCAGCCGCTATTTTGACCGGACCCTTCCCTCGGGAATCGTTCCGATTTCGGAGGGTGCACTGCTGGTTTAGAGCGGGATGGTGTGGCTCTGGGCTTAACTGACGGCTCGCTGTTGTTGCCTTGTCCCTTCTGAGGTGCTTGCACGCCTCAGTGTGTGCTCTCGCTTTGGGGGAAGGTAGCGCTTGGGAGGTTTTTGCGTGTGTTTTGTGTGCTACAGAGTTGGCGAGTCGTCCGTTTGGGCGGGCGCGCTCGCCGCTCAAAGTGTAAGATACGATGAGAAGAGCGCTCGCGTATCGTGGCGTGTGTGTGTCTATCTGACTGCGGAGATCCTGACAGTGGATTTTGTTGTCACGATGGCACATTTTATCGTGTGGCTTATGCCGCACATTTCGAGAAGACTATCCGCCTGCATGGGCAATAACTTCCAGAACCCCAATCCGTACGGGTTTGGGCCTCGAGGATCTAGAGATGTGTAAATCGCAGCTGATCGGCTGATATCATCCTCATCTCCGTAGGACCTGACCACCGATCAGATTTCTCATACCGTAACGCTGCTGGGTGGTTCAGAGCACGTCTGCATGCCACGACCTAGCATCCTGAGCTTACACACCTACTCGACAGCTTACCGTTTCACGGCACTCCGTTCCGCCTGCTCCGGGAGTCTCCGGGATACTCGGACGCAGCCAGTATCCTTCGTCATCCAGGACTAGCAGTGAACGAGCTGGTAACTCCGTCTCCAGAGTTCCGCCCCGCCCCGCTTCGGGTCCGTGTGCTTAACAATGCTTATCACCACGGGCACATCCGGCGAACAGCTGTCTGAAATCTTACCCCCGAATTCCCCCATCGGATCGCAAGTCAGCGATCCGTTGTCCGTCCGACCGAGCAAGCGAAAGCACTGCCCGGCAGCAAGCGAATGCCCCTAAGCCAGCAGCTGTTGGCAGGGATCCACGCTCCACAGTCGCCTCCCCGGCACGCGCGAATGTAGCCCTGCCCTCCAAACGCGCGCACGCAGATATATCAAATGAGCGAACGCGCCTCCTGCCACCGCACCGCACCCATCCGACATCCGCTGCGGTAGTTCTATGGCCTGCGTCCTATAAAAGCCAGCACGGGTAACGTGCCGCTACTCGGTGATATATGCCGCTCTGTCAGACTGTCAGCCTGCATGTCATTTTGTCTTTTGTCTTGTCATGTCGAATTACGTCACGCTCTCCAGACCGCCTCCGCCGCCGGGAGCCCTTTCTGCAACTCAGACGCCCTCCCTGCGCGCGATCCCATCCCGCCTCCGCCTCGGCACTATCCAGCCGCAAATCAAAGGGAATAAGAACGAAATAGGGGTGGCGCCGCGCCCAAGCCATACATGCCTTGAATCGATGGTATGGCGCCCCCCTTCCTGCCCGCCGTGCTCCCACGAGTGCACCATCTGTTGCGTCCGTGCGCCAGTGCTGCCGCGTACCGCATCCGCTGCAGCACCGGCCCAGTCCGGCAGGCCGGCCGACCTGCCCAGCTGCTCCCTGTTAACGTCCCCCCGTCCCCCCTCTTCCCCCCCCCCCACACACACACGCAAGTACACACATACCGGTGGTCCGGTAGTCACTCACACGCTCAACCCTCACACCCTGCCTGCCTGCCTGCCAGTGCCAGTGCCACGCCTTCTGCCGCCCTCCACACACACCTACACATATGTACTGGCACATTACGTGGCCGCCCGGAGCAAGTCAACAGAAACGGCCGGCCGAGCCGGCCGAGTCGCGCCCCCTCCTCTTCCCCTGCTCGCCCGACCCAGCAACCCTGCTCGCCTGCGGAACTTCTCCAGAAGTACGCAGGCATTCGCAGTTCAGCACACACACCGTCCTGCGCCAGCCCGCTTTCCTTTTGCAGACGGAGAGACCTCACTTGACCTCAACCTTCACTGCGCACGTATCTGCCGTCCGCGGGCGCCGGCCTGTCCGTGGACCCCACCCCCAGCCCCATCAACCGGTGCGGACTCTAGGGGATGAGGCGGCTCCCCACTGGACCCCACCCGCCCCCCGAGCCTGAATCCAGGGAGGGCCGAGGGGAACGTGCAGGCGGATACGGTAGCATGACCCCCTCAGCCCTCGGGGACCAGGTGCGGGCCCTCTCGGGGGTGCCCCTCTCGGCGGCTGTGCTGCCATCATCCTGCCGTCATTCCGCCGTCATAGCCAGCTGTGTGGTGCGGGTGCGAGCATGGTGTAGCGGTGCACCAGGCCCCACATCAGCAGACCCACGTATAGCTGGCTCTCGATGAACTCGATGTGCGCCGTCCTGAGGCGGAGGCCAGGAGGGAGGGAGGGAGGGAGGGAGGGAGGGAGGGAGGGAGGGAGGGGGGTATCCACGTCGGGGGGGGGGTAGGGGGAAGGGGTAGGGAAGGGAGGGTTTAGGGAGGCGGAGGCGGGGGAGGTACAAAAGATGACCCCCTTCCCCCTTCCCCCTCGCCTCCCCTGCCCCTTCCCTACAAACACACAAACACACACAGCGCGCACCCCTACCTCCCCGCCCGACCCCACCTGCCCACGAGCTTCGAGAAGCTGAAGCTCTTGGACCGCAGGCTGAAGTCCACCCCCAGCCGGAACAGATGCGTGCCGGAGCCCACACCCGCCGTCAGCGCGCGCAGCATCTCGCTGTAGCAGCGGCCGCGCCGGCTGTCTCGCTCCGCCTGCGCGCACAGGTACCGACCGGTAGCAGGCAGCAGGCAGCAGACAGCAGGCAGCCAGGCAGCAGGCAGAGGGCCACAACAGGTACCGTAAACAACATGCGCCTGGCCTGGCGAGTGGCGAGGTGCTCGGTGCGGTGTACAGGGCACCGGGGGGGCCACCCTAACCTCATACCTGCGGGCAGGTGGTGAGAGCCGAGGAGTGGTAGGGCACGTATCGGTCCTGGGGGGAGGACACCACCAACACCAGTTTGAAGGCGGAGAGGGGGCATTCGTGCGCCAGGCGGTAGAGGTAGCAGTCGGTGAGCTGGGGAGCGTCGGAGAAGGTCAGCTGGTGGAGGCACTTGCCTGCAAGCGGAGGGGGAGGGGTGGGGGGGGGGTTGGGGTGGGTGGGGGGGGGTGAGGGTGAGGGTGAGGGCGGGAGATGGGGCGGAAAGGGGGGAAATAAAGGTGATGGCCCTTTCCCTCCTCCCTCGGGCCCTTCCAAGCCCGCGGCCCGAAAGCCCGCCTGTCTTCCCGAGCCGCGTCACCGCCACATCCCACCGGCCCCCGAAACCCCACCTCACCCCCGCCTCCCGGCCCCCCATTCCCCTTCCCCCTTCCCTCCCTCCCCCCCCCTCCCCCTCCCCTCCCCCGCCACCCGCGCACCCTTTCCAATGGTCTTGAGCAGCATGAGCCCCGTGTCCACCACCGCATTGCTGCCGTACAGGAAGCCCAGGTGGGGCCCGCACACCGAGATGTAGAGCCACAGCAGCGGCTTGAAGGGCGCGAACTCGGGTTGGGTGAGGGCGGCGCGGAGGATGAGGTTGCCGATGGAGTGGCCTGGAGGGGGAGGGGAGGGAGGGAGAGAGAGGTGGGAGGGGTGGGGCGTGGGGGCGGGGCCCGTGCTGGGGGTGGCACGGGAGAGGAGAAAATGGCCCAGGGCCGGTGTGTGTGTGTGTGTGTGCGAAGGGAGGGTTCAAGGGCTGCACCGCCTCGCCCCTGACCCGTAAGTAGTCCGCTGATGCTGCGAAGCGAGGCGGGCGCAGTCCTTAGCCGCCAGGCCCCTTCACATGCACTACCGCATATGCCTGCGGCGCCGCCCTCACCCCTGCCCCTGCCCTCACCACACCCCGGACAGCCGCCCAGCCACACACCGCACCAAGGTGCCAGCCACCAACCCAACCCCCAAGCCCCCCCTCCCGCCTCCCCCCTCCCGCCTCCTCTCCTCCCGCCTCCTCTCCTCCGCTCACCCACGAGTGTGATCTTCTTCAGCGGTCTGCGGGTGGAGCGGCTGAATGGCGCCAGGAACTCCGCCATCTCCGCAGCCAACCGCTTACCCATCTCCTGCAGGGAGTCGTGCGTGTTGCCCTGCAAGGTGGGGGGAGGGGGGCCGCATGGCGGGGAGGGGAAAGAGGATTAGCTTGAGAGTGAGTGTGGGGGGCATCCCCCCTGGGTGAGTGTGGGGGGCAAAACAGAACACACCCTCCCCCCTCCCCCCTCTCCTCCCCCGCTGCGATTTCTCTTTATACCCCCTCGTCTCCTCTTTACCCCCCCCCCACCTCGTTGGTCTTGCTTGAAAAGCACTCCAGGTAGGGGTACATGAGCATCAGATGCGCCTTGACCAGACACAGGTCGGTGGAGGCGCCCTGGAAGCCGTGAACGAAGATGGCCACATGGGCCTCGTCCTGGGGGGTAGGGGTAGGGGGAGGGTAGGAGGGGGAGAGGGGCAGGAGAGGGAGGTGGAGGAACGGAGGATAGGGGTAAGTCCGACGATAAGAAGCAAGCTGACAGGCTGGCTGGCATGCGAAGACGAAAGCAGCTCAATAGAAGAACCCGAAGGTACCAGAAGATCGACAGGAAGGTGAGGAGGGGGGGAAGGGTGTCAAAGGCAGGACAGCTCTGGGGACTTGGCAGTTGACAAAGACACACCCCATCAGCCACACATTGCCTCACACACACACCCCATCCACCAGCTTGCCTGGAATGTGTGTTTTTACCCCCAGCCCCAGCCCCATCCCCCATCCCCTACCCACCCACCCGAGGTCGGAAGCCCTCCCCGAAGTAGGTGTCGCTCTCAGCCAGCCACTTGATACCCTGGGTTCATGGAGGGGAGGGGGTTTGGGGGGGGGAGACGGTGAGGGAGGGAGGGTGATGAGAAGAGGAGGTTGGGACCCAGGGGCCCGTCAGGCCAGGTGTGGGAAGCACCATCGCGGACCCTAGCAGGCAGGCAGGCGGGCACTGAGTTGCCGGTGCGGCTGCAACAGCGGCAGCACCTGGGGAGGGCGTGCACTTGGGGGGGCGCCGCTGCGGCGGCGACAGCGGCAGCAGCAGCAGCAGTAGGCGTCAGGAGTCATCGGGGCGTGAGCCACCATCGAGGACGCAGTACTCTGCCGTACAAGACGACACAATGCCGTACATCGTACATACACACATGCACACGCACCTGCGAGTCGTCCACCACCAGCACCGGCTGCTCTCCCGGGGAGCCCCACAGAGAGCCGGGCTGTACGGCAGGCAGCCGGAAGCGGGGCACCCGGAGCTTCTGCGGGGCCGAGGGGGCCGGAGGGGCAGAGGCCGGGGCCGAGGGGCCGAGGGGGCAGAAGGGCCGAGGGGGCCGAGGGGCCGAGTGAAAGGCGAGAATGGCACTGATTGGGGCAACCAGCCATTCCCATTGACAGAAACTAGGGTGCGAAGATCATGATATGGCAGCCAAGGCGAGCAGCAGGGGGTGGGAGGGGGGGGGGGTAGGGCGCGAAAATGGGCGCCCTGTCGTTTTTGTTATTATTACCCCCGCACATCCCTTCCCTCCCACACACACGCGCACGCATACCTGCTGCCGGTGCGCCGCCGCCTTGGCCGCTATGGCGTCCCGCGACGGGGCGGAGTCCCAGAGCTGCACAACGACGCGGAGGGGAGGAAGCAGGGAAACGCGGGGTCGTGATCAGGATCAGGAGCAGGAAAGCAGGATCAGTCAAGGGAAGGGAGGAGGGCCGTGTGTGGAAGGGCGTGTGTGATGTACGCGGCGCCGCGGGCCGCCACTGCCACTGCCATCGCCGCGTGACTGCCCACCATCAGGCACAGACGCAGACGCAAGTGCAAGGCCTGCAGGCGTGGAGCCCGGGGCTGTGTCCAGAGACCGCCCGGCGCCGCCCGGCCATCCTACCCTCCCCATGCTGCTGGTGGTGGTGGTGGTGGGGGGGGGGGGCCGGGCGCCCGCCAGGCTGCCATGTCCCTCCGTCAACCACCCCCACCACTCCGCTGCCCAGCCCGGCGGCCCCGCCTCCGTCCCTTCGCTGCGGTATCTCTCTTCTTACCCCTCCTCCCGACGTCCGCCCTCCCCTCCGCCTCACGACCCTCCCTCCCTCCACTCCGCTACGGCATCTTCTTTATTACCCCACGCTCGCAATAAGGCGTCGCGCGCCCCATCCCTTCCCGCCCATCCGTCCCTTCCCGCCCATTCCTTCCCGCCCCTCCCATCCCGCCACCCACAATGAACGGCAGCACCACGTCCGGCTGCGCCGCCTCCCACCGCAGCTTCAAATGGCGCATCAGGTCCCGCGGCACCGTCCGCATCACCCAGCCCAGCACCGCCCAGTCCGTCCGCGAGTCCGCACTCAGCCCCACCAACAGCCCATCCAACTGCTGCAGCGCCGCCGCCGTGGTGGGCATGCGGCGGAGCATGGACATGAACACAGGCACGGAAGGCACGGCAACGTGGCCGGCGCCTGCGGCGCCGGCGCCGGCGGCTGCGCCGCCGCCGCCGCCGCCTTCGGCGGCGGCGGCAGCGGCGGCTCCGCCGCCGCTGCTGGCGCCGGCGCCGTGGCTGAGCCGCGCCAGCGGCGCCGCCGCGGAGGCCCGCGCCGCGGCGCCGCGGAGCAGACCTGACATGGTGGCGAGCGACGCGGCGGCGGCGGCCGCCGCCGCCGCCGCTGACCCCGACGACATCACGCCCAGCGACGGCGCCGAGCCGCCGGCGGCGGCGGCGGCGGAGGCGAGCAGCGCTCGCAGCACATCGAGGTTCTGGGGCGCAAAGCACTCGGGCGGCGCGCCGCGCATGAAGGCGGCGAGGCGGTCGCGGCTGCGGCGGTGCCCTTCCGCCAGGACTTCGTAGGCGGCTGCCAAGCGGTCCAGGCGCTCTGCCTCGGAGGGAATCTGCGGCACGCCTTGCTGCGGGGCGGGGCAGGGCGGGGCGGGGCGGGGCGGGGTAAAGGTGGGGGGTGGGTTACGGGACGGGTCAAACGCGACGTTGGTTCTGAATCTGGATCCTCCTCCAGAATTCAAAACCAAAAACCAAAATCGAAAAAATCGACAAAAATTAACGCACTACCGCGCCGAACCCCACTCCTCCCCACCATACCGCCCCCTCCGCAGCGCCCCTTATAAACCGGAAGCCGGAATTCGGAAACCCGGAAATCGGAAATCGGAAACCGGAAATCGGAAACCCGGGAATCGGAAACCCGCCCACCCACCTTGATGCTGGGCGCCTCCACTACGTGATGCAGCATCCGGATCACCTTCTTCCGCAGCTCCTGGTCACTGAAGTCCAACACAGCCGCATGCGGGGGGAAGGGGGCGCGCAGCCCGCCGCCGCCGCTGCCGATGCCGCCAGCCGACGAGGCGGCCGACGAGGCAGCCGCGTCCAGCCCGAGGTGGGTGTGGCGGGAGACGCTGGGCGTGGCGCTGCCGGGCGCCGAGGCCCCTCCGCCGGATGCGGATGCGGCCACGCCGTTGGGGTCGGACCTGCGCGCGGGGGGGGGGGGCCGAGCGCGCAGCGGCGACGTGCGTTGCGCGGGGCTGATGTGGGCGCGTGTGCTTGTGTGGGATTGTGTTTGTGTTTGTGTGCTTGTGTTTGTGTGTGGTGGGGTAGTGGGAGGAGAGGGCCCGGCGTCGGACGGGGTCGTGCTCGCGCGTGGAGCCACCTTTCGAGTCCCCCAGCTGCCACACGCCTTGCGCGCGGCGTCTAAGCAGCCCTTCGCCACCCACGCCTCCGCTCGCACCGCGCCACGCAAAGGGACGGAAGCGTGGCACGGACAGCATCCCCGCGTGCCGGCCCCTTTCTCGGTTTGTATCTAACGCCCTTGCTGCTTGCAAGTTTACCTCGTTTTTCTTTTGCAGACAGGAAGGACTCTTCTGATTTCATACCGTTCACGGGCTCCGGCCTATACGTGGATAACCCCCCCAACACCAAGAAGAGGAAAGGAAATAAAACCCCACGCCCCCTCTTCGTGTGAGCGCCCATACCCACCTCAACCCGCCAACACCCCCTCCCCCTCGTCCCTCACCGGTAGTGTTGCCCGGACTCACGGCGGCTGCCGTCCCCCATCAGGTGGCACAACCAGCTGCTGCCGACGGCGTCCGCGGCGGCGTCCGGCGTCCGATGAGAGTGCCTGCATTCGGCCGGAATCGAACCGCCGACCACAGGCGGAGGGGTTGGGGAGGCCCCACCGGATTTGACAAGCCGACCCGCACCCACCCACCCACTCACCTCTCCAGCAAGTCCTTGGGGGCGAACCCCGCCATCCCCGCGAACAGCCCCGTGCTGCACAGCCCAAAGTGCTCGTCGGAGAAGGTGCATCCGTAGTACTCGGCCAGGCCCCCCGACAGGCCGCTCAGCGTCACGCTCTCGCGGGCCACAGTGCGGAGCTGGAACTCGTCCGGCACCGCAGCGGGGCTGCGGGGGACGGCGCACGGAGGGTAAAAAGAAGATACCGCAGCGGAGACGGAGGCGTTAGCGAACGAAGGGAGGGAGGGAGAAATGTTGAGGGGGGGGGAACACCTTGCGCGGTACAAAGGAACAGAGGGAGGGGGAGAAGGGGAGGTGTAGGGGGACCGAGGCAGGCTGAGGCAGGTGTAGGTCGAGGCCGTGGGCGGTCCGGCAAGTGCCGTCGACGTCGTGCACCAGCAACACCAAGGCGCCAAGGCCGCCAGCCACAGCCAGACACTCCCGGGCCCCAAGCCACTACTTTGCCGCCGCCTTCAAATCCCCTCATACACAGCAGTCCTCCTCAGTGCCCAGCGGGGTCTTGCAGCCCCAGGGCTCAACCCTCCCTCCCTTCCCTCCCTCTCTCCCTCCCTCTCCCCCCCCCTCTCCCGCCCGCCCCCCACGCACTTTTCCAGGTTCGCTTCCTGAAACATCAGCTCAAACTCCAGGGTCACGGACACGGAGGACAGTCCCTGCACGCGGGTCCAGGGGCGGCGGGGGTCGGTTTGGCTTTGGCTCGGCTTGGCTTGGGGGGGGGGGGTGCCGGCCCGAGGGCTCGGGTGCCGACAGTCGAAGGTACGGTAATGGGCGGGCCGGGCCGCTCCTGCGTCGTCCCGCCTTCCACACGTGTGCCTAAGATCGCAAGGGAGCGCCCACAGCCCAAATGCGCCCACCTCCCCTCAACGCCGCCCACCGCTGCCCCGCCGACTCTTTCCACTTTCCATCCCCAACCCCCCAACCCCACCCTCTCCACGTCACCGCGCCACCGCCGGCCCTCGGCGCCGCGCCCTCAGCCTCCCGCCGCGCAGCCTCCGACCCCACCCCGCTCCCCCCCGCACGGCTTTTCCTCACGGGCATTCCGAGGACCCGACCTTGACCCTGGCCCGACCCGCCCCGCCCTGGCCCTGGCCCGGCCCGACCTGCAGGTTCGTCACGAATATGCGGCTGAGCACCGCCGTCTGCAGTTTGACCTCCTCATAGCAGTAGCGGATGCGGAACACACACGACCGGAAGCAGCACCCAGACTCCTCCACCAACCAGCCAGCCTGGCGCCGCGCCGCCGCCAATGCGTCGCCGACACAGCCACCGCCGCCATCGACTGGAATGGAGTCACGATTGATTGCAGAAACGGCGGCACACGGCCCGGGGGTGGGTGGGGGGACGTTGGCACAACGACAGAGCTGAGCCCACAATGCACTGCGTGCCGCGGGTGCGCGTGCATGTGTGCTTTGTGGGAGTTGGGTGAGTTGAGTGCGTTGGGCGGGGGGCGCCGTCGCCTGGCCTGGTGGCGCGTTCGGCCCCGGACACAGCACCCGACAAGCCTTGCCGGCTCGCTGCCCAAATGCGGCCAGCCCGCCAGCCTGACGACCGGCGCCGCCTGCAGCCCAGCCAGGCCACCAGCCAGCCAGCCAGCCGGCCAGGAAACGCAGAGGTTGTCTGCTAAACAGCGGACCTCCAGGCAACTTGCTGCCAGGACTGGCCGGGCTGACGGCACCAGGGG
Source organism: Pleodorina starrii (assembly GCA_030267565.1). Classification (NCBI taxonomy): domain Eukaryota; kingdom Viridiplantae; phylum Chlorophyta; class Chlorophyceae; order Chlamydomonadales; family Volvocaceae; genus Pleodorina; species Pleodorina starrii. Next base: position 7,498,728 of record BRXU01000003.1, read on the forward strand.
GCCTCCGGCACGGCCCAGGTCCGCCAATCCCAACCCAGGCAACACGAGCGCCGGGCGCAGCATCCAACGAGGCGTCAGCCACCCATCCGCCCCTTCCGCACCCTTGCCGCGCCCCTGCACACGGGATGCCCAGAACCCAACGGTCGCTCCCTGGGTCCGTTCGCTAACGCCGTCTCCGTCTCCGCTGCGGTATCATCTTTTTACCACCCCCCCCCCCCAGTTCCTGCTCCAGCTCGCAGCCGCGGGCGCTGCCTTCCACGCCGCCCCCGCCGACCCCACAGCGCTGCTGCGCCAACTGCCGCCTCCCTCCCGCACGCCTCCCTCCCCCGCACGCCGTGAACGCGCCACATGGAGAAGCCACGCGAAGCTGAGAAGCCTCGCCCGAGAAGCCCTGCCACCTCGGGGCCGGGGTGGGCCACTCACCGCTGCTCGTAGACGCCCTGGCGCCCCCTCCGCCGCCGCTACCGCCGGCGCCGTTGTGTCCGCTGGCGGCGCTGCCGCCGGCCGAGGGCTGGTAAAGCGACGGAACGGAGCCCGCGGCGAGCGAGCCTGGGGCCAGCCCCTGCTGGCACTGCAGCACCGTCGTCGTCGTACACACGGCCTCCGGCCCCGGAACCACCCGTACTCGTACGGCATACCAGCCCTGGCTGTGCAACTCCACATTGACGAACTTGTACAGCGCCACACACAGATCCAGGACCGCCACCAAACCCACTCGCGAGAGAGCCGACTCCATCTCGCTACAAGACACGGACCTGCCGCCGCTGCCGCCGCCGCTGCCGCCGGCGGCGGCTTCGCCGCCGCCATTGAGCACCCTCCCGCCGGCAGCGCCGGAGCTTCCCCGGGTGGCTTTCGCCGAGTGACTGGGGCCGGAGGCGGCGGCGGCGGCGGGTAAGCTGATGTTGGCCGCTGCGCTGCTGCCACCGCCGCCGCCGGAGTGGCCGTTCATCAGGGGGCGCGACAGGGAGGCCCGCGGCGCCTGTACCGGGAGGGCCATGTGGGGGTGGTGAGTGAAATGCGCTGTTGGTACGCGTTGCAGAAGGCTTGGGAGAGGGGGTCCTGGGTTGGGTTTTCGGGGTCGGTGGCTTGGGCGGAGGAGGAGGGTGTTAAGCTGCAGGCGGCGGCGGCGACTGGCGGGAGGGTGCTGCTTGTGTGGCTGGCGATTGCTGTGCACCGCACCTGCCGGATGCGTACATGTATGCATGCATGTAGGTACCTCGGCGGGCGGCATTTTGCCCGGCAGGGCAAGAACAGCAGGAGATTTCCGCGGCCGGAGCGAGCGCCCCGCGGCGGCAGAGTGGGTCGTTGAGGTGGTGTGGTGGTGGAGGATTGGCGCGTTGCGCGCGGGGCTGGGGCCATCGGGCATCGCGGTAACGCGAGGGGCCAAGCCGAGGCCGGAGGGCCACCCGCGCTGCCCGTCCGGGCGGCCGATCCCTGCACCACGCGCAGTGGTTTGTTGTACGCGCGGGGCTCCCGTGAAAGCCGTGCGAAGCGCTGGGCCACGAAATGGCAGCGTGCTGCGGAAAGCTCTGGACGACCGGCGAAGTCCCGGTGTCCCGTATGCGCCTGTCCTGCCAGTCAGCTGCCCGCCTTTCAAGACACCCTAAGCAGAAACCCGATAGAAAAGCAGCTCTTCGCTCTTAAAACTTCCCACAGTGATTTAGAAGGGACCGCATGCAGTTGCCGTGCCCCCAAAACGTTGACTCCCATGCAAGCGAGTAGAGTTTCAACTCCTGGCATATAACTTTCATAAATACCTCGCACCTGACTGCGATCACGCTTTCTGAGCGTGCGATGCAACTCACCTTCTTCCGCGACTAGATAGCTACTCCTCCAGAGTTGTCTGCATTCTGCCTTCAGCTACAAAATCTTGGATGCCGCTGAACACGATTCAATTAGGCTTTGCGACGTTCGCGACCTGGTAGGCAAAACCAATTGTATCGTAACTGAGCGGTGCCAAGACTGTAGTTATTAATTTGGATGCCCAACACTTGTAAACTTCTTTGCAAATGCTTTGCATGGACACATCAGAACGATCCACCTGGGCCCTGGGGAACACGTCAACAAGGACGGACCGTACGAGCTTCAATACACACGGCACTAGGGCACTTACCTGCTCCAACCTGTGTTTTAACCTTAACCATCACGATTAAACGCTTCATACTTGACGTGTAATATACACAATTCTGAAGTCTGCTTGTATTATATGCGCTGCACTTTCGAACGATGAACACGTTTCTCCAAAGTCCAAACCACATTCAACGATCATTCGCCCGGATGAGGAAGTGTGCAGATAGAGCATGTTCTTTACAGAAAATTTGTAAGGCGACTCAGTCCACTTGGCGCTTTTTGCCCCGCCAAAGGACCCTAGCTAGTCTTGGCTGGACATGCGTTGCGCGACTTCCAACCTGCAAGGCGTTGTCAGCCACGCACCGCCGCATCACCTGCAGGGCGGCGCATGGAGCCGAAGCGCTGCAGAGCCGCATTTCCCAGGGGGCATGGCAATTGCCATCAGCTTCCGTGTGGAGTGAAGCCTGGGGAAGTGGGGATTGAAGACACACGTTCATACCCCGCCCCCCCTCCATTCCCTTCGTCACAGGTTCTGACAGGATGCCCTCACAAGAGCAGCGCAGTGCAGTGCAGTGCAGCGCCGCCGCAGTGTACTGCACGCACGAGGCGGGGTCCGGGCCAGGGCGCTGCCAGCCGCCCAGCCCTGCCAAAACGCGTTCGACAGCAGGCTCGGGACATGGCAAGTTAGCGGGTGGTACCGGTGTAAAGAGAATTCCGCAGCGGAGAAGGAGACGGCGTGGTGGTACTCGCGCTGCCTGCGCGGTGAGCACGGCTGCCGGCAGCACTAATGCGCCGTGTCACGCGGAAGACGGCGCTGGACGGGTGGGTGGGCGGTAGAGTAGCGAAGGGCGCCGGACGCCTGCGCCTCGGGCGGCGGCCGGCAGGGATGGCAGTCGCGATGGCGGGCACCGGAGAAAATAAAGGAACTGGGGAGTACTGACCGTCAGGGAGATGAGCGAGGCTTGGCGGTGTGGCGCCTGGTGGCGCACCCTAAAACCCGAGTTCAACCACCGGTGTGCCCGCCTAGGGGCCTGCGTGTTACAGCTTACAGGCGGCGGACTGGGTGTGATACCGCCCGGCAATGGTTCCGGAGCCGCACTTCGGCCTGTCGTCACACAGGTGCATGGCCCGCTGGCTCTGCCCACCTACCAACCAGGCCTGGAGCCCTGTTGTTGATTGTCGTACCAGCCACAACAACATGTCGTACAAGTCGTACAGCCCAGGGCGCTGTGTCACGCACGCGGCACATCGTGACAGGCCCAAGGGGCTTGGCATGTCCCATGCGTGTTGGAGGCTGGTGTGGCGTGGCTTTCGGGTGCGGGGCGGAATCGCGTACTGGCGTGCAGTGGCAGCTCCTCGCAGCGAGGCCCGTCCGCCTTTGTGAGGCGAAGGCCGGCTGCGGCCCGGGCTGGAAGACACGATGGTGGGTTCAATGCGGGGCTTGGAGAATGCATGTGCGCGTGCGTCGAGACGAGGCGGAAAGCTCCGGTCTGGTCTGGTCTGGTCTGCGCTGTCGTATTTTGGAAAACGGCTGCGGGCTGGGCAGCGGCTGCAGCTACGGGTGCGACAAGTCTAGCGAGGCGCACGGGGGGAGGCGCACGCGCACCTATCCAAGCGAGCGACGCGTCCAAGGGAGTGGCATGATTGCACGAGGCCGTTCAGTGCATGCCTTGTTCCGCAAACGGGGCGACCGTGCCTACGGCGGCCGTTGCCGGAATACGAATGAGCGTACCTGACAAGTTTGCGGCTCGGCCCGTTCTTCGCATTCTACGCACCCGTGGGGATCAACATCATGTCGTGATAAAAATTGACAGTGTTAGTTTCCTGACATTTGGTGCTGTCGAGCCTGCGCACTGTCGCACCGCGCAATAGCGCGATGTCGTAAGTTTACGTGGCCGGGCGGGCGTGCATCGTACTTTAGTCTATTACTCAGCATTTTCCTGAACGTCAATGCTGTGGAGAAGATTCCGCAGCTCCTTACTAGGTGGGGCCAGGGAGAGACGAAACAGGCGATGCTCAACGGGCGGGGCTCAACGTACCGTGCGTGATCACATACGGAGGGGCCACTGGTCTAAATGCCATGCGAGTTACTCTGGCGGCGCCTCGACAGGATACAGGCGCCGTTGCTAACGTCCTGTATGCAGTGCGTTCTCCGTGGTACACGGCATACATTTTAGACCTTTTCGTACAAACCTGGGATTCGCAAATCCACGTGTCTGCATTTGACATCCAACTTGCAAAAAGTATAAAGCAGCCGATGTTCACCTAGCGTCACTCAATTATACTTTGGTTAGAAGATTGCTTACATCGCTTTGCGGCGCCGGGCAGTTACATCAGCCTCACAAGCAACCAGCGGTACCAAAATCCGCAACAGCACAAGCATTGGACAGGCTAGCCAATCCGAGGCTAAACTTTTAAAACCCATTAATTCTCGCATTGAGTTCTAAGTCTAGAGTACAATTGTCACTTTTGTCTGTCGAGGAGAGCAGCAGTCGTACTGTACTTGCACTTGTCGTTTTAACGTTTAACTCTGCCAGCCTGCAAGGCCGCACACAGGTATTTGCTTGAATTATTTATGGGTGGTCTGCCGAGTAAACAACCACTCAGTCTGTGTGCACTGAGCTCCCAACAACGACAATACGGTATTGGTTTTGAATCTGTTCGTCGTTGAACGAAACACAGGAAATTGCGTTGGTCTTCTCCTCGGGACATTACGCTAAATGGCCGCATCTATGGAGGGCTGCAGGCATCCAGGTGCGAGTGGGAGTTTCGGGGTTAGCTTCATGGGTGCCTTCAGAACTACTTCCTGAGCCGCCGCGGTCACTGCTCCCTCTTTCCCTGCTTTGACAAATTAAGTGTGAAGCGTGGATAACACTCATCATGGTCCGCATTTCCACTTAGGCCTGATGCAGCACTAGAAATTGTTCGCAATCGCCCCCACTCTGTTCCCGTGCTGCTGGGGAATGCCGAAGAGCAACTGTGCCTTGCTCTGTGTAGGGAGCGGCATACTTGTGGGAGGGCGTAAGGATCGCCGCGCTTCGTTAGTCATCCAGGCGACAGCAGCGCAGCTTGCCGACCTACACGCGGACGCAAATCGCAGCAGCGCGCTAATGTCGGAGCTGGAGATGTTGTTGTCGGCATCGCAGGCCGCCTCTGGCTCCGTTGGCTCCGTGTTTGCCTCCGCAAACTTCATCGCAGCGCAGCCGTTGGAACTCTCAGACCCAGACGACGACGACGACGACGTCGACAATAACGCCGTCCAGGAGTACGACGAAGATGCCATGGACGCTGCCATAGAGGACGTAAGTGTCAAGTCGGTTGTGTTGCGTGCTCTCGCGGGGACTTCGAGCTCACGGCGTTTTAGCGTGAGGCATCACAACACACTCCTGTCGCCGGTCTCCCTCCGGTCCCTATTGTTGTGGTTGTTACAGAGGGTCCTTATGTGAAACTGATCCATCAGCTTGTGGAAGCCTCGGCAGGGGTTCGCGGGAGCGCCACTATGTGGCGCAAAGGTGTCGAGATGCGGGGAACCGAACCGACCTATGGGCAGCCCAAAACCACAGGATTCACTTGCCCCTCGACAACTACTATCGAGCCACAAGTTGCAGTAACGACCAAACCCAAGCAGCGGCGACGCTGAAAAGCAACCCCACCTTTCCTCTCCCGTGCTGCTGAACCGCCGCCGGTGCCGCTCTCCACGATTCCATTCCCTTCCATTCCACTCCCTCTACCCCCCACTCCCCCACCCGCACTTTCCGCGCCACGATCCCCGCGCCATCCCCCATCCTCCGTGCCTGCCACCCCACACCTCTCCGCCCCCTTCACGCTGCGCAGCTCTCCCGCCTGCGTCTCAAGACGCTGATCAGCAAGGGACGCACTTCCTCCGTCATAACCGTCGGCGGCGGCAGCGGCGTCCCAGATGGTCCCCTCTTCATCTCTGGCACACACGCCAGCATGTCCGCCCGGCCCGGCTATGCGCCGCCATCACCGCTCACCTACACCGCCGCCGCCGCCGACAGTAACAACAGCCGCCGCTCGCTGTCCAATTCCAACATGCGCGCCGCCTCGTTCAACGCAGCTCGCAGCGGTCCCTCCCAGAATGGTCTCAAGTCAGTCAACAGCTCCGGCCCGCCCAGCGGCGCCGCCCCCCGCAACAACACTCACAGCGGTTGTGGCGACTCACCCGGGCGGGAGCCCCATTCGCCGCGGGTCCTCCAGGCCCCCGCGGCGGGAAGCGGCGAGCGCCGGTCAACCTTCTTTGCGTGGGTCTCCTCGCGCTCGCCCACGCGTCGTTCGTCGCGCACCACCGAGACGCCGGCAGCGGCAGCGCCGCCGCCGCCACCGCCGCCGCCGCAACCGTTGGTTGCGCACATTGTGCGCCGCCGGTCTTCGACGCGCGATGTGACGGCGGCGCCGGTGGCATCGACGTCACCGACGCCGCGGAGCCCGTTGCGCATTGAGCGACGCGCGTCGTCGACGTCGTACGGCAGCTTCCTGCCGCGGCTCGGCCACCGCGAGTCGGACTCGTCTGGGGCGGCGCTGTACGGCAGCGGCGGCGGCGGCGGCAACGGCACCAGCTTCAGCGGCGGCGGCAGTCGCACGAGCAACAGCGGCACCGGCAGCGGAGGCGGAGCCGCGCCGTCGGGCACGGCCGCTGGAGGCGGTGGTGGCTTAAGCGTCAGGTGGGGCGGGCTGATTGGCAGTACTCGGTCGGCTCGAACCCTCAAGGGGTAGTGTGGGCAAGGAGCACCGCAGCCGCTGTGCCCTTCCCGTTGTCGGGTTTGCAGTAACCGCGCCACGGCGACGTTTCAGGCATTGGCACGGCAGGGATTCAGAAGTACGGGGAGCGTGCGGGGGCGCCTGGTCGTCTTGTGGTGGTGGTGGTGGTCTGCGGGGTTGGAGGAAGGGATTGGTGGTTTTCGGTTTTCGGATTTGGGAGGTCATCAGTTTTGGGGAAGGGGTGGACAGACGAATGTATGTATGGATCGATGGATGGATGGGTGGGTGGGGAGATTAATAATGGCCATGGGGGGCGGGGGGGTTGGGGGGAAGGACAGAGATGGACTCGTTCGTGAACTGGAGTAGTTGTTCACTTCACTGACTGCAATGGGGTTCTGCACTTTCCAACGCTTTCCAAATCAGGTGGCTAACTGACACTCACGCAGGGACGCACTTGCTAACAATGAGAAAAAGAGGGTGGACTCTTGCTAAGCTGATTGCGCCATCAGGCGCATGTTCGGGGGTGGTGGTGGTGGTTGGCGACGACGTGCGAGCGGAGGCTGTTAATGGGCGGATAGAGGGCGGCAGGCGGTCTGACGATCTGATAGGATCTAGCGCGGCCCTGGATGGCCCCCCCCTTGAGGCTGAGGACCCCATATTGGGCAATGGGGCTGCGGCCCCGGCGTGATGATGAGTCGTTTCCAGAATGCCCGCTCGGTGCTTCATTCATTCTTCTGATGCAGACAGACGATGGGCGTTGTGGGTTTTGTGGACAGCGCCCGTAGTAAAAGGAGCGCTGGACGATGCTTTGCGGGAGGAGGAGTCTCCGCGTCCGTTGTCAAAAAGTTTTGAAGCCACGTGGGTCGGAGATTCGGTCCAAACGTGTTTTTTTGCGTGGATGGGAGGAGGGGGGGGAGGAGGGGGAATCGCAGCGCGGCGCGGGGCACGGGGGCGGATCCCCGGGCCCACGTGATTTCGCGCGACGGAGTGCAGACGCACACGGGTGGTTGTCTGCTTGCCTGCGTAGCGCCTCTGCGGATGGCTTCTGCTTAAATACGCCTAAAGCTCGACCAAAGACTCGGCTTTATCACTTTTGCATTTCATAATAATGGCGGGGTCGCTTGTGCGGCTTTTGTGTACATGGATGCGCCTGTTATTAGTTCTGCAAACTTCTCACATCGCTGATAGAGCCGATGGTGCATCGCGATTGGGGAGAGCTGCACTATAAGTAATTAGGTCATTCATCTTTTGGATTTGGATTTGGATTTGTAAAGTTTGAATTTGGACAGGGGCATTCATGGACAGCTGCAGTCCGCCAGGTTAGCGCGTTAGTTCGGTAAAGGAAGGACGTTTATGGTTAGTATTGAATGGCTTCATCCTGGTTTGGTTGCGGAATGGTGAGAGTGATTACAGCTGCGAGTTTGGGGGACTTTCCCCCGTGTCTGGTTTGGCAAGCCTCTGTTGCCTCTGTCTTGGGTACTGGGCCTTTGCTTTATCGAGCGCACAAGCCTCTTCACGTGGCATTTGACCAAGTGGAGAGGCCTGTGTGCACGACAATGGTACGAGCGCATTACGACACTTTTGCGGGCGAGACCGATGCCGTTCGGGGCAGGTGGGGCTCTTCGGCTACGCGGATTATTCCACGTGCGAAAAGGCGGGCAGGCGGACTTTTAACGGACTTGAACGGAGGAGGGCTTGTCTTTTCACGGACGAAATGTTTACCATGGTGCGGTGCGGTGTGTTGCGCTGTGAGTCGGCCGCGGTGTGCCGCCTTAACCCACCCACCACGTCGTGCGATCGTCGGTGGCAGCGGGTGTAATGCTTGGGCGGAGCAAAGGCTACTCGCCGCGTTACAGCGGGCCAGAAATGCGTGGAGGCTTGGGGGATGCCGCATCGATGGGCGGTCGGTAGCAGAGCTGTAACAGTGGTTGCAGTGGGCCTAGTCATGACCCCCGAAGGTTCGTTTGGTGGGCGCAGCCAGCGGGCCTGGTCCGGCGGGAAGCAGCGGTGAGGCGTCCCGTCCTGGGGCCGAGCGTCTGCGCTCTGCATTACCCAGCTTTGCGACACCCAGCTCTCCTGCGGCGCTTCAGGAACCGGACTCGGGACGTTTTTGGCCGCAAGTGATATAACATTATTCATTTTGGGTTGATCTCTCCTTGGAAGTGGGGTCCGTGGTTGCCCCTTGCTTTTGTCCTTTCTGCTTCTCAACAGACCGACCGGCCGAGATGGCTATCGGGCGGGCTTGCGTCGTTTGGGTTCGGTCCGGTTGCGTTTCTGACATCGTCGATCTTCATCTCCCGACTGCCATCTCTTTTGCGTACCGTATTTGGCCTTTTGCCATCGCTGTCATCGCTGTCGTCTGCGTCTGCGATACTTTTTGCGACCGTACGGCTGCAGGCCACTACTCAATAATTCGGTTTGACAGTTCACCAAGAGTACCGCTGTTTGTGTGTTGAGTTTTTGGTAGCCGTTGTTGTAGTAGTAGCGGTTGTGATACGTTGAGCTCTAGAAACTCCCGTGGTGGTTACAGTAGGGTGCTTTTCGTGGGAATCTGTGGATGCACGTCCGCGCATGGGTGCGATTTTGCAAACTCTTCGCGCGCGCGGCCCTTGAAACGAGCATTCAAACTAAGCGGGTCCACACACCGCATGGGGCGCATTCCTGGGGCATCAGATCCTCAGCCAGCGAATGGGCGGGACGCTCTCCGCCTCCGCGGGCCCCGGCGCCCGTGCGCCTTCCGACGCCTCAACGCCTCTTGCCTAAAGGATCCCTCTTCGGCTCTGCGTTTTCGGGACACAGGGACAGAGTTTTGGTGCGTGCGTTTTGGATGGATTGGATTGGATGGATGCGTTGGATTGGATTGTGTCTGCTGTGTGAGGGTTACGTGACCAGGTGGCGGGTGATGGCGTACGGGACCGGATGGTTTGGGTGCCGTGCCGGGCACAGAACCGTGCCGTGAGGGCCAATACCAATACACGGGTTGGGTTGGCGGGGCAGCGGGGAGCCGTGATGGTGGGGATATGCCATCACGTGGGCGATCAGCGGGTGCGGCTCCTTTCGTTAAGCCGTTTACATGTCGGATCAGTCGTAGCAAGTCGGTTATCTGTCATCACTCATCAGGCATTTGTTCTTGCCACCATGCCATTGCGCAGCATTAAGGGGGCGAACACCCCCGCCCGCCTCTTCCTGACCGGGCGGGCTGTGGCCGGCCTTCCTCTCTCGACAGCGTTTGGGACACCAGGATGGCACGCGGCGCTTGGGCGCCTCGCGCTCAAGCAGTCAAGGGAGGGTGAAAATTCACCCGCCCGCCCGCCACCGTACCGGTAGCTCTATCAACAATGATCCGTCCATGGCCGCCCTCCCCGGGCGGCGGCGGCTTGTACGAACCCCACCTCACCCGCTCTTATGCGGAACTTGTAACGCACACACACACACACACGGACACATACCCATACACACACGCAGCCAGGCCCTCGCCCCTGCCCCGCGTGGCTGCGGCCGGAACCCAGTCGGTACCGTTGCCTTCACTTGCTATCCTGGCTGTGTTCACCAAGGTCTAAAAGCGCCGGTGTCGCTTCTTAAGAACTCCGGTCCTTGCCCCTCCATGGCGCTGAGAGGGCGGTCCTCCGCTCCTTTCGGTGTGTTTGGTGAGTGCTGCTGGGTCCGTTTGCCAGCATCGCCTCCGTTGCTTGGCTGGCGTCCGCTGCGGTTCGTCCCATCCCCGCCCCTCACGTCGCGGTGGCACGCCCACGACTGCCATCGCCGTCTGCCCCTTAAAGTCTTAAAAAATAAGACGTTGATCATGATTTGTGATGTGTTCCGTTTACAAGATCCATACTGACCATACACGGTCCTTGTCCATACAAAACGGTACACAGTCCATACATGAATCCATACACGACCGACCAGGGCTGGGCTCGCGCCGTACATATGCGCGCCAAGCAGCCAGAGCTGCCGGCTTGCAGAGCGCCAATACGGATTCGACTGGACGCACTTGCTCAGATTAGGTCTGATTGAGTGCCCAGTCAGGTCCTTGACGATATCGCCTATCGGGGTCCAGTACGATACACAGATCGGCCGCGACTATCGGTACCGCTTGGTAGCGCGCACACAACCTTGTCCGTTGGATTATCTGCTGCGCCGCTTCCATCGCGTATATTTTTAGGCATCTTGGCGGCGAAGGAAACCTTTTGAGAGCTTGTTTTCGGCGCACGTGTCATCAGAAATGCCGTTGTCGCTGTCGTTGTAACTGTTTATCGCAACGCTGCTCTTCCTGCGCGGTGTCCATGTTCACTTCGAAACACTTATCGGTCCGGCCAAACTTCCTAGTGCCGAGACCGGCCCCGCAAGTTCCAGTCCTACCCCTACTATGTAACCCGAAGGAAGCGCTGTGGACAGGAGTGGCTACACGAGTCGCATCTACGAACCGTGTCATGGAGAAATGCATACAGGGGTCAGCAGTTAGAGGACCGTCTTTGCCAGCGCTCGCCATGGCGCGGCGCTTTGGCCGTCAACGGAATAGCAGCCCGGCGCCAGCATCAGCTTGCAGTCATAAACATCTTCAATGCGCCATGAGGCAGCACTGTGGCGATAAGCTTGGGCTGCGTCACCGTTGCGCGGCTGCAGCTGTGTCGGGCGTGGGGAATTCCTACAACAATCATCACCACCACCATCATCACCATCATGGCAATGACCGTGAGCATGATGGTCATGGCGGCCACAATCATGGCCACTGCCATGCTGGTGGTCATGACCACGACCATTACCCGGACAACTGGGCGACGCGTGCGATGCGGCGCATCGGGCTGGTTCAGCTTGCATCTCGCATTGAACACTCGGGTCCACTTGCTGGTAGGTATGGGAAACCCCGTCATGGCTCCAACCATGCCGTCGGTTGCCATGGACTTCGCCAACCTGTGGCCAATTTCCTGATACTCTGGTCGGGCTTGAATGGGGGCACATTAGGCATGGCCTGGCTGGGAGGGAGTTACTTCCCCGGGGGACTGGAAACGCGCCGTTGAATCCGTTGGCGAGAAGGGGAAGGGGCTGGCGGCACGGCTTGTGCGGCAGGAGCCTACTGGGACTTCGGAGGTTGTGCAATGTCGCATGCGTGTGGGCGCATCGTGTTGTTCTCGTCCGGGGATCGTAGTCGACAGGCGTTGGCGAGTTTGAGGGGCGGGGGGGGGGGGCCCGCACGGGGCATAAGCTCGGGGGGGAAGGAAGATCTTGGGTTGGGGACAGGACCCGGCACACGGCGCACGGCGTGTAACACTCCCTCCCCCGGGCCACTCCTGGCGTGGAGCAGCCGTGGTGGTGCCTCCGCTGCCCAGGCATCACCCGCCGCCCCCTTTCCCAGGCCCCCTCCCGCACCCCAACCCCTCCCACCCCTCCCCCTCAACTCTTCCCTTCCCCCCCTTCCCCTCCCCCCTGCCCCCCGCTGCAGTTGCCTCCATCCTGTGCTTCCTGCTGTCGCTGCTGGCCTCCCTGCCCCTGGTTTCGGAGCTGCTGAGCGAGCGGCTGGCTGCCGGACTGCACGCCGCCGGGCTGGCGGGCACCTACCTGCTGTCGGGTCTGCCCCAGGTCGTGTCCTCGGTGGCACTGGCGGCGGGGGGGCAGCTGGACACACATGTGCTCATGGCGCTGGCGGTGGTGGCGACACTGTACCTGGGGATGGCGCAGGAGGTGGGGCTTTTGGGGGTTGGAGGGGTGGGAGTTGGAGGGGGGAGAAGAGTGTGGGAGTTTGAGGGGTTAGAGGTGTTGAGCGCTCGAGCCCCGGTCTGCGTCCTGTCCGTGGGGTGAGGTTGGGGCGGGGAGGGTGTTTGCAGGGAGGGTGGCTTGCTGCGACACCCGTCGGGGCGCCGCTCGGCCCGGAATGAGGCAGCGGGAGCCGTGTCGTCGTCGTGTTTGCCCGCTCGACAACGACGACGACGACGACCCAGAATGTTATAAATTGACCCATGGGTCTGCTGTGCTGCGTTCATGCTGTGCTGCAGGGTGCGCTGCTGCTGCTGCTCTTCCAGGTCTCACACTTCCTGGAGTCCAAGGTGAGGGGGTTGGGGGAGAGGTGGGGGCGGGGTGGGGTTGGGTGGGGTGGGAACGCGGGGTGGGTTTCCTCCGCGCTGACGGAGGCGTAGGGAGAGGTGCCCGGGAAGAGGAGGAGGAGGGGGAACGGAAGGGGGACGCATGGTGCCGGGGCGAGGGGGAGGGGGTGAGAGGCGGGGAGGGGGGGAGGGGAGGACACCAGTCCACCTGATGTCCAGTCGGGGGTCCGCAGCCCGCAGCATTCCATTCCGACAATACCCGCACGCGCATCTGACTCCCAGGGATAACACCCGGCCCCCCGTCCCACGTGCCCCCGCCCCCCGCGCAGTTCACCTCCCGCGCCCAGGGCTCCCTGGAGCGCCTCCTCGCCGCCATGCCCGAGCGAGCCACACTCGTGCAGATGAGCGAGAGCCAGACACACCAGCACCAACACCAGCACCAGTCACCGGCTCCTGCCGCCGCCGCCGCGTCAGGGCCCGGCCAGAGCGAGGGCGGCAGTGGCCCTGGCGGGGGTGGTGGTGGCGGCAGCGGGGGTGGTGGCGGTGTTGGTCCCGACCTGTCGAGCTGTGTGGAGGTGTTGGCGGAGGAGGTGGAGGTGGGGCAGCTGGTGCTGGTGCGGCCGGGGGAGCAGGTGAGGAATGGGGAGGGGGGCTGGTGCGGAGAGGGGGGTGGGCCTGGCGGAGTGCGGGAGGTGGGGGGCGGGGGTTGGCTGCAGGAGGGTTTGAAGGCTGGCTGCCCCGCTCCCGTCGCCCGCCTGCCCTGCCCTGCCCTGCTAGACCGTTCCTAACCTCCCCGCCCCTCCATTCCGTCCGCCCCCCCCACCCACCACCCCCTTATCACTCCCTGAACCCCCTTATCAAGGAGCGTATCACTCCCTGACCCCCCCTGAATCGACCTACCTACCTGCCTACCCGCAGGTCCCCCTGGACGGCGAGGTGGTGTGGGGTGTGGCCTCCGTCTCCTCGGCGCACATCAGCGGCGAGAGCGCCCCCGCCCGGGTGGCCCCGGGCGACTGGGTGCCCGCGGGGGCCCTGTCTGCGGACGGTGCACTGGTGGTGCGGGTCACGGCGGGGGCGGAGGACTCGACACCGGCGAGGATTGCCCGCATGGCCACGGAGGCGCAGGTGGGAGGGAGGGGGGGGAGGGGGGTGGTTTGGGGTGGTTTGGGGGGGGGGTTCTTGGGGGGGTTTGGTGATGCCGAGGATGAGGTACTGGTTGGGATCCATCAGTGCCCTGGGGTGAGGGAGGGAAGGGAGGGAAGGGAGCCCCCATCGCCCCCATTATCTCTTGGGTAACTATCGGTCGGGAGGGACAGACTCAACACTCCGTTACGCGCTCTGTATTCTTTCCGGTCTGTACGTCCACCCCCAACCTCTCACCCCCCAACCTCTCACCCCCCCACCTGTTTTATAAAGGAGCATATCACCCCCCAACCTCCCAACCTCTCCCACCCCCCTCACCCCGCAGGCCTCCAAGCCCCAGCTGCAGCGGCTGTTGGACCGCATCAGCTCGTTGTGGAGCCGGGGCGTGGTGGCGGCCACTGTGTTGGCGTTGGTGGGCCTGGTGGCGGCGGGGGTGCCGCTGCTGGGGGGCCCCGGGGAGAGGGGGGCGCTGTACCGGGCACTGGGGGTGCTGGTGGCGGGGTCGCCCTGCGCGGTGGTGCTGGTGCCGCTGGCCTACGTGTGCGCGATGGCGGCGGTCACGAGAAGGGTGAGGAGCGAGGTCCGGGGGAGCCGCTGGGGTGGGGTGCGTGTGTCTGGGGGGAAGGTGGGGGGTTGTGTGGGCAGGGCGGGGATGGCTGGGGCGGGTGTGGGCAGGGGGGGCGGGGTGGAGGGCTGCTGCCCCCTGGAGGGCGCTCAGGAGGTTGTCGGCGCGGGGTTAAGAGAGGGCTGTCGGGGGAGGGCTGTCGGGAGGGCTGTCGGGGGAGGGCTGTCGGGAGTGAACTCAGCCACGGTTGGATCGAAGGCGCGTGTACCCGGAGGTCGGTGACGGGTTGGGGGGTGGGGAGTGGGCCGGTGGGTGGGGGGGGCTTGTATCAGCGCGTCAGCCAACCGCAAACCCAACCGCAAACCCAACCGCAAACCCAACCGCAACCGCAGGGTGTGCTGCTCAAGGGCGCCAGTGCACTGGACGCCCTGGCCGCCTGTACGACAGTGGCCCTGGACAAGACCGGCACCCTCACCACCGGCGAGCTGCGACTCACCGAGGCAGCCCTCCTACCCACACACACGCACACGCAGTCGGGGCAACACCCGGGGCCAGGAGCGGAGTCGGCGTCGTCGCCGCGAGGACGGGACCTGCTGCCGCTGCTGCAGCGGGCGGCGGCGGCGGCCGCCGCCGCCGCCGCCGCAGCTCCGCCTGCGGCGGCGGCGGCGGCGCCTGGCGGCGCCGCCGGCATCACCGGCAGCAGCAGCGAGGGCGAGGGGTGGGAGTGGTGGCAGTTGGAGCCGCAGCCGCAGGCGGAGGGGGCTGGTGGGAAGAGAGGTGGCGATGGGGGTGAGGCGGAGGCGGAGGAGTGGTGGGGGGAGGTGGCGGCGAGGTGCGCCGTGGCGCTTTCGCGGGCGTCCAGCCACCCGGTCTCCCGCGCGGTTTCGGAGGCGGGGCCGGGGCTGGCGCGCGGGGTGTCAGTGGCGGGGCTGGAGCAGGTCCCCGGCTCCGGGGTGCGCGGCGTGTGCCGCCTGCGCGGCCGCGCCTTCGACGTCGCCTTTGGCTCACGGGACTTTGCGGAGGCGGCGCTGGCGGAGGCGGTGCGAGCGGGCGCGGCGGCGGGCGGCGGCGCAGCGGCGGAGGCGCAGGCGCTGGCGCGCCTGCGGGCCGCGCTGCCCGGCGCCGGCGGCGGAGGCGGAGGTACTGGCGGCGTGGAGGCGGCGGCGGCGGCAGTCAAGGCGGTGAGCCTGCTGGTGGTGACGCCGCTGGCGTCACCGACCCACGGGTCATCAGCCGCCTCCGGCGGCGGCGGCGGTGGAGGTGGAGGCGGGGCGGTGGGGGAGCCGCGGGTCGCTCTGTTTTGTTTTGAGGATGTGGTGCGGCCCGGCGTGCGGGAGGCGGTGGCGGCGCTGCAGGACGGCAGCTGGCGGCGGCGGGCGCGCGGCGCTGCGGCAGCACCATTGGAGGCGGCGGCGCTCCGGGTGGTGATGCTGACGGGTGGGTTCGCGGGGTGGTTGGGTGGATCGGGCGGACGGGTGCAGGGTCGAGGGTGTATGTCAGTATGTGCCGGTATGGCTTCTGCGGCCGGTCGTTCGCAAGATCGCAACACTCCTCGTAAGGGTACATTACCCAGGAGGAGCGCGACGATGCGGTTCTCGTCCAAAGCTCCAAAACCACGCAACCACGCAACCACAACCCGGGCCCGGGTAGCTGTGTGTCGGGTGGGTGAGGAGCGATGCCGGCGGCGGCCACGGCGGCTTCCCTCCACCTGTGCCTTCCTTCCTGCCTTCCTTCCTTCCCGACCACCGCCCTTTCCGCGCTGAGGCCTCCCGGCCGTGCAGCCTAGCTACCCCGCGCTCCCCTTGGCCCCTCGTCCCCGTGGCCCCCCCCGTCCCCGTTGCCCCCTGATCGAACCAAGCTCTGAAATGCTCGCCCCACCCCACTGTCCACCCCACCCCACTCGGACTGATGTACTCCGCAACCCCACTCAACACCCCCCACTCAACACCCCGCACTCCACTCCAAACCTCCAATCCATGCTCCTCTGCCTATACGTGGATAACCCCACCTCACACAACACACCCACCCCACACATACACCCCACACATGCCCCGGGGCTTTCGGCCAGGTGACAACCCCGCGGTGGCCGCCTCGGTGGCTGGTGGTCTGTCCATTCCGGACTTCCGTGCCGCCATGATGCCCGGAGACAAGCTGGCCTACGTGCAGCAGGAGCAGCGCCGACTGCAGCAGCAGGAGGCGGGGCGGCAGGAGGGGCGGACAGGTGGGGGCGGGGCGGCTGGAGGGGCGTGGAGTTAAGGGTTGTTTCAGGGTTTCAGGGTTATGAGGTTCAAAGGGTTTTTCCAGGATTTGTAAGGTTTTGAAGGCCGGGCGTGTGCACCGGGTTTGCTTACCGCACTATACCCGCATCCTGCTTACCCCTAGCCCTAGCCATATCACTCCCTGACCCCTCTAGCCGAGGCCAGCAGGACCAGTTTCGTATCGCACTCTAAAACCCAACCCTAAAAAAACCTTCAAAAAACCTTCAAAAAACCTTCAAACCCTCACGGCTTCCCCGGCCCTCCCCTCTGTCCGCCCGTCGCGCCGTCGCACGTCAGTCCTCGCCGGCCTCCTCGCCGGTGACAAGACCGCTGGCAGCAGCGGAGGCAGCAGCGGAGGCAGTGGCGGCAGTGGTGGTGCGGTGTTGATGATGGGCGACGGCATCAACGACGCGCCCGCGCTGGCCGCCGCGCACGTGGGTGTGGCGGTGGCCTCCTCCCCTCGGGACCTGGTGGCGGCCGCCTCGGACGTCATTGTGCTCAACGGGCAGGGAGCCGCGGCGCTGCCCTGGCTGCTGAGGCTGGCGTATCGCACGCAGGTACAAATGGGGGGGGAGGTCGGGCCTGAGGCGGGGTGAGGGGTGATGGGGTGATGGGATGGGGGTGAGGTGAGGGGTGAGGGTTTGAGGGTGGGGTACGCAGGAGGGGTGGTGGTGTGGGAGGAGGAGGGGGGGAGGAGGGGGAAGCGTGCGCTTGCGAGCTTGGTCGAGCTCGAGCGGGACGGCTGCGCGGGTGCGTGCGCCGCGCTTTCCCTTGCCATCGCGCGCTTGCCCTAAATACCCAAAATCCCCAAAATTCCCCAAACTAGGGAATTTTGGGAATTTGGGGAATTTGGGGAATTTAAATACCCAAAATTCCCTAAATTTCCAAAATTCCCTATATTCCCTAAATTCATTAGATTCCCTAGAATCCCTACACCTGTCCCTTCTCCGCATTCCTTCAAATTACCTTCTCCCTTTATATCTACGTTGGTCACCTCGTTCGTGAACTGCCTTTGGATGAAAACTACCATATGCTTTCTTCCGGCCCCGTCTCCCACCCTCTCCCGGCCCTCCGGCTCGCCCCCACCCCGTCCTCTCCCACCCCATCCTCTCCCTCCCCGTCCTCTCCCTCCCCGCCCCGCCCCGTCCTCTCCCGCAGTCCGTGGTGCGTCAGAACCTGAGCCTGGCCCTCATCTCCATGGCCTTCGCCACCCTACCCACCGTGGCGGGGGCCTTCCCTCTGTGGCTGGCGGTGCTGCTGCACGAGGGATCCACCCTGGCAGTGGCGCTCAACAGCCTCCGACTGCTGCTGCCGGAAGGGCCGGACCAGGCGACGGCGGGAGCAGGGGCAGCAGGGGCGGCAGGGGCGGCAGCAGGGGTGGCGGCAGGGGCGGGTTTTGGGCCGCGGGCGGCGCTGGCGGAGGTGTGGCAGGGGCTGTGTGACCTGGCGGCTCCGGAGCCGCACGGCCACCACCACCACCACCACCACCATGGGCATAGCCACGGTCACAGCCATGACCATCACAATCACCACCATCACCACCAGCATCAGCCGCGGCAGGCCAAGGCACAGGCGTGCAGCGGATGCGACCACCACCACCACCACCACCACCACCACGACCATGACCACCATGAGGGCCACCACAAGCACGACAACAGCCAGGCCGCCGCCGCCGCCGCCGGCGTTACTAACGGTGACAGCCACGACCATGACCACGAGCACGAGCACAAGCACGGGCGCAAAGGCCCCAGCAGCAAGCCTGTGGTGGTGGTGGAGGCGGTGGCAGAGGTGGAGTCGTCTCAGCCGCTGCCTTCCGAGGCGCCGGCCGACGCGGCGGGCGGCGGCGGGCCGGGGGTTGCGCTGGTGGTGCGCGCCCGCGGACCCACGGGTCGGGACGCCTCTGCGGCAGCAGCCGCGTCGACATCGACAGCGGGCACGCACGCTCACGGGCACGGGCACCTTCGAGGGCACGTGCGCGGGCACGGCGGCGGCGCAGCGAGCAGCTGCTGCGGCGGATGGGGCTGCGGCGGTGGCGGCGGCTACCCCCGCGTCTGGCACAGCGCCGTGCGGCTGGGGCCGCTGCAGGCGATGGCTGGAGGCGGCGGCGGCGGCAGTTTCAGTGTGGTTGCGACCAGCGGCAGCACCAGCGCGAGTGGCGGCGGCGCGGCGGCCGCCGGCGGCGGCGGCGGAGACGCTGCGTTGGGGGCGCTGCGCCCGCGGCGGCGGGCGGCAGGTCGGCTAGCCCCGGCGGTGGCGGTGGCCGCGGCGGCGGCGGCGGCTTGGTAGCCGCCGCGAGCGCAGCGGCGGCGCCGGCGGCAATGGGGCAAACCCCGGGGGTGGGGGGGAGCTTCCCTCGTCGTCGAGCCCCAGTCACGGGTTGTGCACGTAGGTCGGTGTGATGGGCGTTTCATGCTGGGAAGCTGGGAAGCCCCACACTGGCGCCAACGGAGACGGCGAGAGCGGCGACGAAATGTCGTGGGATGTCCGGCTCATTCCTTTTTTTAAGTAAAGGGGGGACTGGACTCGAGAGATCGCGCATGGGCGGGTTTATTGGGGGGGGGGGTGCGTAGAGGCAAAAGGATCTGCAGGGGCGAGCTACCGTAATTGGCTGGCAGACGAAGGCGAACGATGTCCAGTAGCAGTAACGCACAACGAGAACGGTGATGGTGATTATGACCGAGGTGTAGAGTGGGGACTTGGGGAAGGGGGTGGGGGGAAAATAAGGCGTGACGACTCGTTTGGGTGTGTGGTTTGGTTAGGTAGGTTGGTTAATCGGCCCCGAATGTTTTGGTTGTTTGGTTGGTTTTAAGAATGTGTAAGTTTTTATTTTCGTTTGATATGCGTGTTTCACCTTTTTCACCGCGTTGTAATTTCGAGGCGGGGCCAGGCGGGCGGGGCATCGTAGCGGGTCAACGGCTGTTTTCGCGCTGTGTCTGTGTACTGCTGCTGCTGCTGCTGCTGCTGTGGCGCTCCTACGGTTCCTGTCCTCCCGCGGGTCCTCCCGCGCGATCCGCGGCTATGCGTGGTGGGGTCGACAATGCGTACCGGTGTCGAGTCACTCGCTGCAAACTTTCCGCCGCGGCCCGCAGTCCGCTCCGTGCCCTGTTTCTTTGTTGTTGGCGGGTCAACTACCCCAGTGTGCATGGACACGTAGACGGCTGCTTGGGGTTATATGTGTGTATGTGTGTGGAGGGAGGGAGGTAGGGAGGGAGGGGGATTGCGCATGTGGTTGTTCCTATGTAGCGGCTGTTGGGGAAATAGGGGGGGGGCCTGACCGGTTAGGGAAGGGAACGGGGCCGGGGGGCGGGCCCCTCGGCACCGACAGGCTGTTTTGCCGTCCTGTTGCGGGTCCCGAGGTGCCGCTGCCCCCGCCGCTGCGAGCGGGTGGAGGCCGGTGGGATGGTGGTGAGGAGGTGCACGTCTAAAAAATTGACATGGAGCGAGGGACATTGGGGGACGCTGCAACGACGGTGGACGAGGAAAGGGTCGGGGCGCACTACAAAGCTGGTGCGCCGAGCAGGCTGTGCAGCCGAACGTTGAGCCCATTTGGAGGCGAGTGTCGCATCGTACTATCGACTACGCGATTACGCGATTACTAAGAAATGGACAGGGCTGTACTAAAGGAAGTGGGCTCTGCTCACGAGGCCTCTCGGCCCCTGCCTCCAGCCTCCCACCTCCAGGCTCCAGCCCGAATCCTCCGTTAGCCGGCTCGTCAGCCGGCCTGTCATGAAGGCGCAGTTCCGCCGCTGTCCGCTGCTGGCCCCTCCAGTTAAGTGGACTGAAGATGCAAGTCGCCTGGGAACATTTCCGTGCAGAGCCGTGTAACGGTTTGTGTTCCTTTCAGAAGAACAGGAGGGGAAACTGCCCTACGCAGGGGGGGTTATAGGGGCATCTTCCCCGTGGTTGGGGGGGGGCGGTTGGCGGCGCATCTCCGACTGGGAGGAGGATGCATCTCGATTGAACCGCGCAGCGAGGCCTTGTTCCACGGCTCACTGTTACGAAACCTCGCTCCTCTCCACGGCAACCTTGTGAGAAGGCTGCGCGAACCCCCTAAACCATGACGTCCGGCCCCTAAACCCCTAAACCCCTGGGGCTGCTGTCAGTGCGCCCGAAGTCCGGAGATGGAAACGGGCAATGAGCTCATGAGGCTTTAAACAAGATGACAATATGATAAATATGGTTGCGAAAGGTTGAAACCAGAGCGCATCATGCGCCAGCAGGCACAGTTCTTTCAGTGGAAAAGTGGTGAGGTAAAACCGGTACGAGCTTGTACGAACGCAACTTCCGTCACACTTATCACAATGTTCAAAATGCCCCTTTGCCAATGGAGCCGACCAAGCTCCCACGCTTATTTTACCTTATCATAATGTCTTTGTCTTCCAATTTGAGGCTTGTAAACTTGCCTTGCGCTTGCGAAATGTCCGAAATGTCGTTCACCGAAGTTAGCCTCGGCGACGAGATCGACGATTCCAACACCAGCATCTACCATGATGATCTCTACAGCTGTATCACTGGATCGTATCCTTCTTGCGGAGGCGTCTTCCAACAATGGGCCGTGCCCGACGGAAACCCGAGCCCACCAAGTCTGCGCCCCTCAGAGTGAGTCAGTTTCGGCAAATCATTACTGCTATTTTTCAAAGCCGACTACCTCCTCCTGCTTGGCACGCGTTCGGGCCTTTCGGACAATTGGGCTTGCGGCGACGGGCCGCTGGTTTGCGGTTTTATGGTGCGCGTTGTTGACGGCTTGCATATAATGTATTAAATTGTATTTTATGATCCAAACTGAAGTGTTCAGAAGAGAGATCTCAGATGATGTATGACTCATCCCGTCGTCTGGGTTGCACTTTTTGCGCGATTTGGCCTTTTCCTGTCGCAGCAGCTTTACGGTAGACGGCATTGCTTGGAACCACTATCCTTCCTGGGGTGCCATGGTAACCGCGACGCCACTTGCTGCTCTCCGTGCCGGACAGCAGCCGCCAGCGCTCTGCCCAGCTGCCTACTGCCCTGATCAGCCTGCGGCAGAGCACACACCCCCAAGCAGGAGGACAACACACCGCACCGCGGCCCGCGAATAAACGGCCCCAACACAGAACAGCAACGACTGGCCGCAACGCAACCGAATGGCAATACATCCACCAACAGGCACGTGCACCACTCTGATTCCCTCGAGCGAAAAAGAAAACGGTGCCCAGGCAAGCGATGGGGGAGGCAGAAGGGAGCCAGAGTCAAGGCAAAAACTCCCCCGCCGTGAACCGGCCTAAACCCGAACCCAGGGACAGACACACACGGCACACCATAGACACGCGAGCGCCCGCACGACCGCGCGGCCCAGGCGCGAGTGCTACGAGAACCAGGGGAGGGCGGGCGGGCAACGAAACCGCGGACTCGTGCGAGGAAACAACAACGAGGCCGACTGCCCTCTAATTAGAAAAAGGCCGCAACGAAAACAGCTAAACCTCTTTACAACGGGAAAGACGAGAAAACAAACACCAACTCGGAGCTCTGCGGACACGCTGCACAACTGCCGTACGAAGTCACCCGTACAGCTAGACTCTAGAGCTAACCACTCCCCGTCGAAGGTCTACCGCAAAAATTAGGCTTGCCTCCCCTTGCGCCACAAACAGCATTTTGGGGAGGGAGAACCCAAAATAAGAAGTTGGAGGGTGGCGCTGCAGGTGCCGATCTGTTGCTGGCGTTGGTGCGCGTGGCTGCGCAGTTGGTCTGTTGCTGCCTGGCGAGCAGCAAGGCTACCAGGTGGGTTGGCCAATAGCCATCCATGTATCGCTCGCGAATGGAGGCCGAGCTGGGACTGGGAGCGCGGGCCGTCTAGCAGACAGAGCATTTGCGCACAACTCGTTGCTTACTTCATACTTTGGGAACTGATCGATCGCCGTCCTCACCTCCTTCCCCTGGCGCGCTTCTGGCGGGCTCCTGGCGCGCCCTGCTCCTTTGTGACCTGACCTAAGCAACCGACACGACGCTTCAACCCACCTGCCCACTTCCTTCTCAGACCAACCCATACCGTAACCGCCCACCTCACCCCACCAACCAAACGTCCCCTCCACCCCTTTACCCAACCCGCTGCGCCCCTACCCAAACGCAGCGGCGCCTCCTCCCATTGCGGCGCCCCCTCCGCTGCCTCGACGTCCCCAGCCGCATCTCCCACGTCATCAGGTTCCTCCAGAGAGGCCCACCGGCACTCGATCGGAATCTGCGCCGCCGCCATCTCCGCATCCATCAGGTGGGTGGGGCTCCGCAGTCCGCACCGGCTACCAGCAGCAAGGAACCGTCGTCACAACTGCTGTCTAGTAGCTAGTGGCATCGCACCCGTCCTGACACGCGGATTGGCATCTCTCGATAGTTTCATTCACATAACGGTACGCACACGGTAGTAATGATCGATACCGGCCCGCAGCCTCCCTGCCTGCCGTGCCCTTCCCCGCGGGCCTGCTCGGGGCGGGGCCAGCTCTGATGGCTCTCGCTGCAAGCCACATGACAAGATGACATCTCACCCCGCCCCAACCTCTTGCTCCCCCTCCCCACTGCTGCTGCTGCGTAACCCGCCCTCTCTCTCGCTCTTTTGCAGTGGCGCTGACTCCTCCCAGTGCGGCTACCAGTACGTCGCCTCCTCCCCTCTCCCTCGTCGTCCCTGGCCGCCCCGTCTCTGCCTCTGCCTCCTCCTCCTCCTCCGGGCCGCCCCCGCCACCCGCCGGTGAAGGGGGCGCTGCGCTTCAAGGCCGCCTGCGCGCAACTCTGCGCCGCAGTCGCCTCCTCCCCCGCCAAGCTCGTCCAATCCGTACAGTCCAAGGTGGCAGCCCGCCGGGATAACCACCACCACCACCACCATGATCACCACCACCACCACCATCAGCACCAGCACCACCACCACCATCAGCAGCAGCAGGCTTCGTGTTCGTGGGTTCCTCTGCGCAGGGAGATGGTGTGGCAGCCCGCCGATTGCTCTATGAAGGCGCAATCCACATCGCAGCAGCAGCAGCAGCAGCAGGGGTCACAGTCGCGGCCGGATCTTGTTGAGCCAGTCCCCGAGCGGATGCAGCCGATATGGCCGCCGAGGTGGACGGTGGAGGAGCAGCCGGCAGTGAGGAAACAGCAGGAGCAGGAGCAGGAGCAGGAGGAGGAGCAGCAGCAGGAGGCTCTGTCACCGCCCCGCCGCGCCTCCGCCGCGGCCATTCCCGGGGTGGAAAGTTACCCCGCTGCCAGCAGCGCCTCCGCCCCGTCTCCCTGTGGCGGTGCGGCGGTGTCCTCTGGCTTCCCGGTGCTTCGCCCCGGCCTGGTTCGCTCCCTGCGCCGGGTGCCCTCCCAGGCCCGGGAGGAGGAGGGGGACAAGCGCCAGGGGGGGGATTGGAGGAGCGAGAGTGGAAGCAGCGGGAGGTCGAGGCGGTGGCTTGGCAGCTCGCATGCAGCGGACCCCGAGCACTCTGAAGGGCGGGGGAGGGTGAAGGGCGAAGGGGGAAGTGGGGGTCCTGCGAGCTGTCTTCATTGCGCCTTGTCAGTTCGAACGCTCCGCGCTTGACAATGGGAGCATTCTGACCCATGGGTCTGCGCGCTCATGCGCTGATGCGTGCGCTGCCAGCGCAACTTGAACCGGGGTCTTGTCAGTGTTGAAATTGCATTCTCGCTTTGTTGTTGCACACTTGGCGAATGGAAGACGCGGCCCTCACGCGATCCCACGCAGCGCCATACCCACTCACGTGCTCCCCGCGCGCGTCCACTTTCGAATTAAACTGTCTTCATTGTCGTCCAACGTCATATTATAGTAAATAAATGCGGCCGTCGTCTTCGTGACCCGAGTGTGTATTGGCGATACGCCGCAATTGGGGGGCGGCGTTGCGACCGGTGGCGGGAGGGCAGAGCTCGCCGTCGTGGTTTGGGATCCGGGGATTTCTCGTACCGGTTTTGACGAGCGAGGCGACGTGCGTTTTGACACTGAGAGACCGACATATGTTGACAAGATAATATTTGTACAGTCCGTTCAAAGTTGAGGTCAACAGGCTCGTAGACTGCGGCTGCCTGCAGATGACGGTATGATGACGGGAGGTGACCGTTTTGGGGGGCCGGTCCAATCATCCAGGGCGCCTGCAGCCCGTGCGCCACCGACCTTCCAGGGGGCCTCGAGCTCTTAGCCCGTCGTGGCGATGGCTCGACGGCGGGCGGGCGACGATGGCGGGGTAAGGCACAAGTGGGGCGCGATGGGTGGCGGATGTGCGCATGGAATGCTGCCGCCAGGGTTGGGTTTTGTCGGTCGCGGTGTGGGGAGATGTTGGCATGTCGCGCGGGTTCACGGCATAGATCTAGGTTGATGGCTGGTTACGTGGGTGGATAAATGGGTGGGTGAGTGAGTGGGTCGTGGGACGAGAGTCAGTCGCGACAGTGGCAATAAACGGAACGAATGAATGTTGACCCTTGGTGAGGGAAGAGAGACGGGAGGGATGACGTGTGCCCCGCATCGGCCGAGCCTTGATTGGTCGGCCAAACGTTTTACCGCTCGTGGTGGATTGTTGTCGCGGCCCAATAATACCCGATAATAACGCAAAATTCCAACATTTCAAAATTCCGACATCTCAGCACGGAATACCTACTGCGCGCGCTGTGCACGGCGCGGACGAGCTAGCTAGCGCGCGCACGCACAATAAAAGCATGCGGCAATTGTTTGTAAGCAAACGGGAGTCGTTCCCAGGAAGCAGGATGTGCTGTCATCTGCTTATTAGAACCATTCCTATAGGTAATTGAAGCTTTGTAATACGGTTTGGTAATTACTTGCTCTCACACCTGCGCACGTAACTATCTATTTACCTGTACGATCTATGTTTGTTGCTGCACAAGTGCACAACGCAGGTTGGCGCGCACCGTCAGCTCCACCTGCCAAGTGTCAACAGAGCAAGTCCACCTACCAAGCCTACCAACATGCACGCCTAGCCAGCTGGTAACTTGCGAATAAGTTCGATGAAGTCCATACTTTATTTCAGCAAAATAGCGACTAGACTACCCCTAGCAAGCAAGTGTGGCGAGCGACGATGCAATGCCGCCAATTCACAAAAGCACGCGCTCGGGCCACAAGCCACGCACACATACAGTGCTGCAGCGCATCAAAGGAAGCAACAAATCAAGGCACCTAACGGCCTTGCGCGCACCCCTGCTGCCCCGCCCCCCTGCCTTAAAGTGGGATGACTAATAAGCTCAAACGCGGGACAGTTCATTACCAATGGGCGAAAGGCTCCTTCTGCTGCCCGCTCCGCGGAAAAACAGGGCACGTAAAATAAATTGATTATTACGGCGCGAACCCATTTGCCTCCTTCGATTCGATTCGGCACCCGATTCGGCCCGCGCGGGCCCATGGCGGATCATAAAGACGGAACGAACAAACCGGCAACGTCAGCAGGTGGCCAATGAGGCATGCGCGCCGTCTTGAGTACCTACGGTGCTTGGCATCGCGGCGGCTGGGTGCGTGGTTTATTTGCGCACCCCTCCACATACACGTGCAGCCGCTGTGCGCGCCCCGCCCCGTCCCAGACACGGACACGGTAACATACATACAGAAACGTACCAGGAAAGCCAGCAAGCAAAGCGGCCTACCCCAGTATGTAGTGCTCAGCATCATCGCGAAGCGCTCCGACGCGGAAAGCGTCATCGGTAACAAGCAGCGACGGACGACGACGGCGGGGTGTTCTGACCGGGCGAGACTCAAACATACACACACACAGCCAAGCCAGGCTAGGCCAGAGACCACACGTCCTCCTACCTCACACACGCTTTCCCTATCCATCTTTCGCACACGCCTCCAGCCAAGTACACCCCACCGACCCCCTCAAAGAAAACCGCGCCTCGCTCGCCCCCAAGCAACGAGCTCCATCCCTCGCGCAAATAAATGCTGCAGTAGCTATAATTCGGTCCTCCTTGCATGATTATTACTCGATCCTCATTGCATTTCAAGTGGGCGTAATACGTGACCTCAGCTTCCGGTTGCGTCGCACGGCCACCACCGCCGCCGCTGCGGCCACCAGCGCAATCACGGCCAGCCCGCCAAAGACGCTGCCGAGAGTGACGGCCATCTTCGGAAAGGCCGTCTCCGAACGCGCAGTATTGCTGGCAGCAGCCTGGCCCCCACCGTCAGAGGACGTAATGGCAGCGGCGGCCTTGAGCTGGTCGTTGGAAGCGGCGGCGGCACCCGCCTCCACTACTGACGTTGACGCAACGCCCTGTGTAGCGCTGGTGGTAGGGCTGGAGTCGTCGGCAACGCCAGCCGCCGCCGCCGTCGTCTCTTTGGCTGCTGCGGAGCGGGAGGCATCCCCCGCTGCGAAGGATGGGTCGCTGATGGATCCGGACAGAGAGACGGATGCGGCGGAGGTGCTGATGAGTGGAAGGGGCGGCGCGGGCGAGGGCGGCCGACGAGGCTGCGGCGAGGGTGGGCGAGGTGGCTTTGGTGGCGGTGCGGGCGGACGCGGCGGCGACGAGGGGGGCCGAGGCGAGGGCGAGGGCGGGCGAGGAGGCTGCGGCGAGGGCGGTGGAGGTGGCTGCGGCGAGGGCGGCGGTGCGGGGCTAGGCGGCGAGGGCGGGCTAGGTGGAGGCGGGGGCGGTGGCGGTGCGGGGCTAGGCGGCGAGGGCGGGCTAGGTGGAGGCGGGGCCGGAGGCGGTGCGGGGCTAGGCGGCGAGGGCGGGCTAGGTGGAGGTTGGGGTGGTGGCGGCGGATAGGTGAAGCTGCCCATAAAGCCCACAGAGGAGGGCGTGCAGGCAGCACCGTCCACCAGCAGCGAGCCGCTCCAGATCTGGGAGAAGCTGCCCACCAAATCTTGCCCGATGAAGACCAGCGTCGTCAAGTTGAGCTGCTTGTCGGCGGCGCTTCCGGGCCACCATTTGGAGCAGATTTGATACACCGCAATGTCGGGGGCTCTGCTGGCGTTGCGCCAGGTCACGGCCTCAGTGTTGACGCGCGGGGTGGCGGCCGAGTTATCGCCCCCGTAGGTGCCGCCCGCAACGTCCCGCGAGTTGTATGTGATCTTGTATTCGGAGCCCCCGAATGTCCACGCCACGAAGATGTCCAGGTCCACCGCTGCGGCATCAACGACGGAACCTGCACGGCACGGAGCGCACATTATTACAAGCATGCATGGCGAGCGCGACGTAGCTATGTAGGCAGGTAGGTAGGTAGGTAGGTAGGTGCGGGGCGTGCATGCGTCGGAGCAATGTGCGTGGTCAATCATCATGGTCGGAGCATGTGGTCAATCATGTGGTCAATCATCAAGCCGGAAAGTCACAGTAGATAGCAATGGATTATTGCTGAATCGAATGGATTGCCACTTAATACTTGCAAGCGCCTGTTGCACGTGCGCGGAGAGTTTGTATGTATGTGTGTGTATGTGTGTGTACGGTATTGTCTGACTTGAGCATTCCACCTTACAGCGCCGCCCTCACACCAGTTGAAGATAGATCTGCTTCAAGACCGACAGGGCGTTGCGCACCATAAGCCAGGCCCTGCCGAAGATATAGACATACGGCTACGCTGCTGCTTGCATATGCATGTGATCCACGCGCCCTCGATCGATCGGATCCTTCCGTACTTCCGTACCTGTGCCCGTGAGCCACGTGGTTTCGAAGCGCAGCCACGGCATGGATGGCCCGCTGCTGGTGCTGGCCGTGGCATACAGAATACCTCCAATATAGCTTGGCGAGCTTGAGGTACAGGTCAGCTGGTTCGAGAAACCGGACGCCGTGTTAAACGTCCGCCAGGCGGTGCGCAGCACGCCGCCGCTACCGGAGCTCACGGTGAGCGTTACGTTGTAGGTGGGACCGGAGCTGTAGCACTGGAAGCAGACCCGGTACTCTGCCGCATCCGGCAGTCGTGCGCTGTTGTTCCACACGACGGCCTCCCAGTTTGGAGCCGGGTAGAAACGGATGTTGTCGCCCTCGTACAGCGCGCCCGTGGAGCTGCTGACGGTGGTTCCGGAGCTGATGACGTAATTGGTTCCTGCCGCGTCGGTCCAGGCCACGACAATGTCCAGGTCCGACGTCGTGATGTTGCCTGCGCGCGTGCGTGCATTAGTCGTACGTTATTCGTACATTAGCCGTACGTTGTTCGTGCAAAGTGGCGATTGAGCAGCCGGGGTCGGTGCGCATGCCCGTCTGTTCTCTCTGTGCTGTGGGCGAGTCGCCCACAGGGTAACACCCCGTCATCAACACCAATGGAAACATACAGTAGTGACGGGCTGCAGAAAGGTCCACGCAGAAATAAAGTGACTTGTAACGGAAGAAGAAAACCGGACGAGGAAGAAGAGGTTCAAGGCATATCAACGCTGCACTACTGCACAGAACGAACGAACGAGCGAAGCCACGCAAGAACCTAACGCATGGCACACCTACCTGAGGTAATCGTCCATTTGATCATGAGCCGTAGCCACGGCATAGAGCCAGCCGGCGCAAGAGGTACTGGCGGCTGCGGTGGTGGCGGTGACGGCGGCGGTGGCGGCGGCGACGGCGGCGTCGGCGGCGGCGGCCTCGGAGGGGGCGGCGGCGGCCTCGGAGGGGGAGAAGGAGGGGGGGACGGCGGCAGTGGCGGACGCGGGATCGTCGACGGCGGCGGCGGCGGCGGCGACGGCGGCGGCGGCGGCCTCGGAGAGGGCGGCGGCGGCGACGCGGGTGGGCTCGATGAGTAGGCAAAGCTTCCGAGGAACCCGATGGACTGTGAGTCGCAGGAGGAACTGGCGAGCTGCATGGTTCCCCACTCCCTCCAAGTGGTGTTGACGACAAGGCCGCTCGCGCTGGTCGTCAGGGTCACGTTGTAGGTGGGACCTGTGCTGTACCACCTCACGCACACCCGATACGTGGCGGTGTCAGGCGGCAAGGCGGTGTCGTTCCAAGAGACGGCTTCGCTGTTGGTGCGCGGCGACTGCGCAATGTTGTCGCCCTCATACCGGCCGCCGCGGTTGCTCAACACGCTGTAGGTGAGGCTGTACACCGCACCGTCAGCGGTGGCCCAGGACACAAGGATGTCCAAATCAGCGGTGCTGGGCACTGCCGTACGGACGTCGTAGATAGCACGTGGATCGGGGGGGGGGCAGTGGATAGATGGGTATCAACATGGAAGGAAGGGAGCGAAACAGAAAGTGTATGTGGCGGAGCTTGATTGGGACGTGTAACATCCCTAACATGTGTATGTAAATCAATCGGCATCGATGCATGGGGTTGGCAGGAGGCGGCAGGGGATGGCCTGGGAGGTTGGGAGCCAGGACGTACGGGAGGGCTGTCTGGCGGGGCTGGCAGTAGTACGGCAGTGGTGACGGGGAATGCAAAGGGTACACTGGTAGATATTTATGTAAGTGCACCGTATGCGTCCGGGTTGCGTGTGGCAGGTAGGTAGGTGGCTACATACACGCACGCACGCACGCACGCATCGCTACTTAAATATGCGAAACCACGCATACGTACGGTACATTCAGCCCGCTGTTCGCTTTCACAACCGACTCTCACGGAGCAGCTCACCGGAGCCGGTGAACCAAGCAATACTGAACCGCAGCCACGGCATTGCATACTGGCCCTTCGGCGTCGGCGTCGGCGGCGGCGGCCGTGGCGCCGGCGGCGGCCGGGGAGGCGGCGGCGAGGGCGGCGGCGGCGAGGGGGGTAGCTGTGTGCTGGGCGGGGGGCTTGGCGGGTAAGCGAAACTGCCCAGGAAGCCAGGCGAGCTGACGTCGCAGCTGAAACCTATGCTGTCGTACAGTGTCGTATTCCACTGCCGCCAGGTCGCGCTGACAGGCACATTGGAGCTGCCGATGAAGGTGGCCAGGGAGATGTTGAAGGTGGGTCCACGGCTGTTCGCATACCACCGAGCACAGACGCGGTATGTTGCCTGATCAGGCTGCCGCGCGGAGTTGTTCCAGGACACTGACTCCCAGTCGGTCCGCGGGTTGGCGACGATGTTGTCGCCCTCGTACATGCCACCGTTGTTGCTGGTTGTGCTGGACGAGATGTCGTACGAGGCTCCGCCGTACGACCAGGAAACCAGGATGTCAAGGTCGGCCGTGTTGGTATCTTGGATGGAGGGGTATGCATCGAGCAAGGAAACGGAGCGCATGGACAAACGTGAGGATTGCGTTAACGAGCTAGCTAGGGGTTGGGATGGGGGCGGGGGGGGAGGGGTGTTATCCACGTGTAGGCCGGAGCCCGTGAAGGGTAATAACGTATCAGACGAAACCTCTCTGGCGAAAAAAAAACGGAAACGGAAACGTTTCGAACTTGAAAGCAAGGCTGCCTTGGTTTCAAAATGTGCAGCACTATTAAGTGCTCCTGGTTAGTTAGATATATAGCGCACAGCCGCGCGTGCCTATGTATGCAGTGTCGGGCTGAAGCCCGTCGGCTATAGTTTAAAGGCTGTTGTTCATGTACGCTCTGATTCATTATGTCAAGGTGTCAAGGTCAAGGTTGTACCACAGAGTGTATATGTGGACGCTGCCCCCGTGCCCTTTAAAGTCACAAGGCAGCAACGGAGCTCGATCTTACCAATGCCTATGGCCCATGACATTCGGAACCGCAGCCACGGCAGGGGCGAGGCAGGAGGCGGCGGTGGGGGCGGTGGTAGCGGGCTGGGCGGAGGGGGTGGACTTGGCCGGGGAGGCGGCGGTGGCGGCGACGGAGAGGGCGGTGGAGATGGCGGCGGCGGCGGCGGCGGCGGCGAAGGAGGAATCGGGGAGGGAGGGGGTGGCGGCGGCGGCGGCGAGGGAGGCGGCGAGGGAGGCGGCGGCGGCGGGCGGGGGGGTGGGGGTGCCGGCGGTTGTGGCGACGGCGGCGGCGGCGACGGCGGTGGCGGCGGGAATATAGGGGTGACATCCGGAGGGGGCGGCGGCGGCGGCGGTGGCGGCACCGGAGGAGGAGGCTTGCTGGGAGGCGGTGGCGGCGCGCGAGGGGGATACGCGAAGCTGCCGATGAAGTTAGACGAGGCGGCGGTGCAGGTGCGAACGGTGTTGGACGCGGGGTTGATGAACGCCTTCCAGCTCGTCCGTACGACAACGTCGCTGATGGCAGCGGTGAGGGTAATGTTGTACGTGTAGCTAACTGAACCGTAGATCAGGACACAAATACGGTACTCAGATGTGTCTGGTGGGAAAGTGGTGACTCTCCAGGAGACAGCCTCGTCGTTGCGCCGAGGGCTGGTAGCCGTGTTGTCGGACTCGTATGTGCCGCCTCGGATGGACTTTGCGTCGTACGTGATCAGATAGTCCTTGCCGTCGACACTCCACACAACCAGGATGTCCAGGTCATCGGTGTTCGGGACTGCGTGCATTCCACACATACATAGCATACACGTGTGCAAGTATACGGCATATAGGCGGCGGATCAGCAATGAACGAGGAATGGTAAGCGAGGTATACATATGTGTACGTTGATCTATCGATCGGGCAGCGGGAACGCGCGCAAAGCAAACAAGATTCGCTCCAGACTGGCTGGATACGACGCGCGTTTAGCGAGGACGGAGGTCGTACCTTCCGTATACCTGCGGCTGCACCGACGCCAATGTTTCCCGTTGAAGCAATACTATTAAACGACTTCGAAATGCGCATTTTTATGGCAAGTACGAACGACCGACAGCGAACAAGACACAATATATGATCAACTATATCAATCGAACAAACTAGCTCATGTTTGAAGATTAAAGCGATCTATCGAGCGAATGAAATAGTCGCAGCGTCCATCCATGCACGCACGCACGCACCGTTCGCAACGGTCCATGCAATCTGGAAGCGCAGCCAGGGCATCGTCGGGGGTGGCGGCGGGGCTGGCGACGGTGGCGGGCTGGGCAAGGCGGGCGGCTTGGGTGGCGGCCTGGGCGGTGGGGGTGGCGCTGGCGGCTTTGGAATGGTCGCTATCTGGATCAGGAAGGCCTGATCCGCGCTGTCCGCGTCGCAGTTGGTTGGCTGGAGCCCGCTGCCACCAGCGGCAGGATCGGTGACGGCTTTCAGACACTGCCTTGCGGTGGCGCTGCTGCCAAGCAAGGCTTGCGGCACGAGCTGCCAGACCATCTTCCTGCGTGCGCGCATGACCGTTTATTTGGCGGGCAGCGGCGACTTAAATACGTAGTTAAGTAAGTTATAAACTAACTCATCAGTTACAGTTGGTGCCGCCGGTCGTCGGGAAGCATGTGATCCTATTCAGTCCTATTGAGTCCGTCGACCCCGCACGCATACAATGATGTGTCCTGGACGGAATGCGTGCGGTGACCCAGCAGGTATGGAAACGAACAAAGGGGTAAAGGGGTAAAGGTATGGGAACGAACAAAGCATGCGCTGCCACATAATAACATGATGAACTATACTCACTCAGTGTAGAAGGTGTTCCGGAAGAGCGCTAGACGCTGACTGGAAGTGGGGCTTGAGGCGCAGGTCGTAAAGGACATGGCCCCGCCCCCGGTCGCGAGCGTCAGGCAGCGGCCCAAGAAGTCCTTGACGACGTAAACATAGCCGTTCGCGGAGGTGTCTGCAGGTAGACGAACACGGATGGATGGACAAACCGCCGCAAACATGCTATATAGCTATCTAGGCCTCAATGCATCACGCAGGTGCCCTGCTGGGAGCTCAGGACAGCTCGGGGAAAGTAAGGCCTTCCGTTCACATAAAGCGTGTAGTGCTTGGGCGGAGCAAAGGCTACTCGAGATGTTGTGCGACACCTTTCTTAGGCTTTATGCTAGCCGACTGTACGGCACCTATGACCTCGGCGTTACATTCCCCCCCCCTCTGAAGGGAACGTCCTCGGTCCTCACTGCGTCCTCGCAGAGTCTGTGCACAGTCCACTCCGCCTTTCACCACCTTTGCATGCCTGGGGTCTTAGCCAGGTCTTCCGCATTGGGGTGGACAACTTCCCAAGTCAGGTCATGCCGCGGCATACATGCCTCTAGCCTTATTTTGCAGGATTTTCTGGAGTGGAAGCCTTTCCGCGAATACCAGGGATCGAACTGACGACCTCTGAGAGACTTTACGACAGTACTGGTCTCGATACCAATGTAGTGCTTGGGCGGAGCAAAGGCTACTCGAGATGCTGTGCGACACCTTTCTTAGGCTTTATGCTAGCCGACTGTACGGCACCTATGACCTTGGCGTTACAAAGCGCGTCGGTGTCACCTCGGTCATAAACTCGGGTCATCATGAATCGCGCCATACATGAACAAATTATGTACTACGGCGGCCAGAAGCCAACGAAACTGTGCAGGCGGTGTGCCAGTTCCGCCGGAAATGAAGGGTGAAACGGATGCATGTACGTAAGTGCTGCCTGCTCGCTGCGTGCGTGCAGCTAAATGATTGGCTGGGATGGGCGGGCCGCTGGCTGGTATATATGCGGTGGCTGGTGGGATTCAGCAACGCTTACCGTACAACTCGGTCAAGGTGAAGTCTGCGTTGGTGTTACGGTAGCAGTTGGTCGTCAGCTCGGGTGCGGCGGCGGCCTGGAGGGATGAGATGCAGCCGCTCTCGCTAGCTGTCCAAATCATGTAAGTCCACACAACGGCGCCATCGACCGTGACAGGCTGCGAAGGAAGGCATGCACGCATGGGTGGGTAGGTTTGGGTTTGGGTTTTAGGGTTATTTTTTAGGGTTTAGGGTTTTGGGGTTTTTAGGGTTTTAGGTATATGGGGTTAGGGCATGTTAACCCGTCATATTACCGATGGGCGGAAGAACGACGTACAGCAGGACCCACGGGCCCAGTCACGACCCACAGGCCCAGGCTCGACCCACGGGCCCAGCCTCGACCCATGGGCCAAGGCTCGACCCAAGGAACCAGTCTCGACCCACTGGGACAGGATCGACCCACACGCCCAGGATCGACCCACGGGCCCAGCCTCTACCCCCGGGACCAACCTCGACCTACGGGCCCAGCCTCGACCCACAGGCCCAGGATCGACCCATGGGCCAAGCCCCGACCCACGGGCCCAGGATCGACCCACAGGCTCAGGATCGATTCACGGGCCCAGCCTCGACCCATGGGCCAAGCCTCGACCTATGGGCCCAGGATCGACCCACAGGCCCAGGATCGACCCACGGGCCCAGCCTCGACCCACAGGCCCAGGATCGACCCACGGGCCAAGCCTCGACCCACAAGCCCAGGATCGACCCACAGGCCCAGGATCGACCGACGGGCCCATCCTCGACCCAAAGGCCAAGGCTCGACCCACGGGACCAGTCTCGAACCACGGGGCCAGGATCGACCCACACGCCCAGGATCGACCCATAGGCCCAACCTCGCCGAGAATGAAGGGACCGATTTGCCAGAGTGGCAGCCCATGGCATTCTTGCGAATTCCCTCGAATATATGCTTTCATCATTGCTCATTTAGCGCGGCAGCGAGTAAATAGATAGTGAGTAAATAGATAGTCTGACCGCAGTCGGTCCACACACCACCCCTGCGCGCGTGCACGCCTGCCTGCTGTTGGTCAGAAGGTTTAAGCCACAGCCTTGCATTGGAAGGTGTACGTTCGACAGTAGACACTCTGGTCAATTCATCGGGTAAAGCAAATCGTGCCAGCAGCAGGCGCCCTTACCTTGAAGCGATGCGGCCGCGCGTAGTTCGGGTTAAGCTGTGTCTCGAGCGTGCCCCGGAAGTGGCCCACCACCGCCAGCGCCCAGCGCTGCGGCAGCTGCGCATCAGCGCCGGTGTTCACGATGCTGTGCACGATGTTGGTGCCGCGCACGATCAGAGTGACCGTGTCCCCCTCGGCCAGGTTTAGCAACTCGGCGCGCTCGACATTGTTGACGTGGTCTGCAATCGATCAATCAAGGGGACCGCGCGTCGGTCATTCACATACACCCTGGATGCATACATACGTATATATGAGTTCAAGTAAGGCGGCGTGGCTGTACGTATGTTTTGTGCGGATTGGACGCAAGGATGGAGTCACGAGGGTGGCTGTTTTGTAAAGAAAGGCGGTCCAATCAGCAGTGCCCCTTCTTCGTTATCATGGACGGGGAAGCAAGCGTAGCACCGCGCCGTGTGTGGTGGTCTGGTGGACGGATGGCAAGCGCCCCGAGCGCATTTGCCTGCCCGTGCGTGCGTGCGTGGATGAAAGCACAAACGAGACAATGCGTGACAAGCAAAAATGTGTTGGTCCTGTGTATGTGTGCGTTGTCATGGACGAGCCGTGGTAGGCATAGCGTACAACCCGCATCTATCCTCCACTGCCCGCCGGCGGTTCGTGTACCTACCTTCCCGTGTCGTCGTCTGGGGTCCGGAGTTGATGCGGTAAAAGAGGTCCAGATCGTTCACAAGAAGATTGGATACGGATGCCTGGACGGCGGCTGGGTAGTCGTGCCACACCAGCGCCGCAATGATGGGCCTGAATAAACCAGGAACGAGATAGTTTCATGGATAATGAATAACAGCTAATAATACCGGTAATGAAACAAACCAGCGCATGAATGTATGTATGTACGTGCGCGCACACACGCACCCGGTGCCGGCGGCCTTTAGTCCTGTCAGGGTGACGAGCTGCCCCGTTTGGATGGTGCCCAGGTCCGCCACTTGGATGCGCATGTTGGCGTGCGTGAGGCCGGGCAGGGGCAGAGCGCCACTCAGATCCAGACGGCCCCAACCCTGCATGCATTATCAACACACACGTATTACACACTCGTACCGTAATCCTATCATCATCATCAGGTAATAAGTGGTACGCGCCATAGTGGGAACCCGCTCTCCTGGAGCCTCGCTGGAGACCACTGCAACAAATACTTCTACAGTACCCAGCAGCAGGGTGGTTATTGCCGTACGTCGTACGTCGGTGGCCGTTTACCGGCGTGCGATGTACGATATCCACGCACGTACGTACGTACCTGGAAGGCGTCTGGGGCCTGACCCAGGATGGTCCCCGATGAGCGAGCAAAGCCTCCCTGTCGAACGTTTGGTAGCAGATAGAGCGAGGTGGCGAGTAGGTATGGAGGTATGTACTCAGGGACGACGCTCGTTTGATAGCATGTATAGCAGCAGAGCATGGCAGCAGAGCATGCATGTATGGCAGCAGATAGACAATGTAATTACTCCTCACCTTCAGGGATTGAGCCCCAGCAATAGCGGCTGCCTGCGTGCATTTCCATCCATACATTTCCATACGATGATACATCAGTTTCCATCCGTCAGTAAGTAAGCCAGACGTACGTGCCAGTTTCTCACTACCCGTATTACGTCCGTCCGTCAGTATGGCGGGATGGGTTCGTTCGTTCAAATGCGTGCGCGCTTCGTTGCGTGTGCACTGTTCTTAGCTATGCATGTATGAACGGCAACCGCAACATCGATTGCCCAGGAAGGGTAGGCGGGACGGATAGTACGCACGGCCGCCAGCCGGCAAGGGGCGGGGCGGGTCGATAAATGCTTGTGCCGACCATTGAACATTTGCGCTGCTGCGTGACGAGACTTCCATTCGCACATGCACGATGTAGACCTGCCCCATTCTGCCCCGCTCATAATAAACGCATGCCTGCGAGACCACGTTCGAAACCTAAGGTGAATTCACCTTGATCAGCATTCCTGACGCGTCGAACCCGACAGAGTTGACCGCCTGTCGGTCGCCTTCTGGATACATGCCGTCCCTGCGCAAGGTTGGTTGGTTGGTTGGTCGCATTATATATTGGAGACGATCGAGCGCACTGGCGGCGGTGCCGGTGGGTACGTAATAACGTAACCCGCCCTCCCACATCAGGTTCGTTGAGCGAGGGATGGGATACGGCCCAAAAGGAAACCCGCGCCCTCCAAGCAACCGATCAGATGCTTTCCGGTAGATAGGTGCCACTGCTAGGCTGGCCCAGTACAAATGATATGTACATACGTGCGTGCATACTCGCCCGTCCTTCTACTAAGTAGCACAGCAATACATACACGCACACACACCTGAAATAGTTGCGCATCAACGCCAGGTGTCCGGATGCCTGTTCAGTGAATCACGGCGGCGGCGGCCGCGCACGGAGGACATTACAATCAACATGGTGCGTGAGCGAGGGGGAGCCACAATGGTTTCAAGCGAGACAACATCCGTGCGTTGCCGCACAGCAGTAAGTGCGGCGCAGCCGGCACGCACGCACCGAACTAACGTTCGAGCAAACCATTCATGCAATTTATTGATCAATCCGGAGGCAGGTTGTGTCCGATGCACGCAGGGTGCGAGGCCTAATTAATGACCGACACTTACTTACCATCGGCGTTGCCATGGACGTCCCCTGCATAGTCACGGTGTCCGCAGGACAGGTTGAGCCTGCAGAAAATAAACACGTGTGGGGTGTCGGGACATATATGTATAAATGTTCGGAAAGTAGTACGTATGTAGTGGGAATGTATGTTTGGATAGATGGGTCACTCATTCCGTTGCTTGTTCACAGCGCGCGCGATCACGTGCGTGCTTCGGACGGCAGGATACTGTCCGTCGATCGTCGTCTGACGGCAGCCACTAAGCTGCTGGCACGCTCAGTCATGCATCTATCTAACTTTATTTCCAGCCCATCAGTGGATAGACATATAGGCAGCTACATACGCAAATGTCTACATTTATCCGAAAGCATTCGTTCGTTCGTGAGAGCGAGCGTGGAAATGACCAGCAACGAATGACCGCTTACTGGTTGAGCCCGAAGTAATTGTGCTTCCCGCGGATGCCGAGAGGACTTGCGCCCCAGGCGCGACGATGTCGGGCTTGATGAGACCGCCCGGCCAGGGACCATGGGAGGAGAAGTAGGCAATGCTGTCCACGCCAATGTTGATGTTCGGCTGCGCGCAGATAGATAGATAGATAGATAGATGCACATGCATACATGTATACGTATAAAATATGCGCGGACATCGACATCCTGCCTCCCATTGTTGCGCACATACATACATAATAAATATTCGTGTGGCACAAATGTATACGGCAGATGTTCGGAGTTAAATTTCCGTGCGTGGCGTGCAAGGACGTACGTACGCTTAAGAAGGCGCACAATGACGACAAAGCAAGCAAGCCTAATTAAGCGCGCGCGAGGACAGGCGCACATACACATACGCACGGGCAGTCCCTAACTTGCACGAGCTATCTGGTCAGGTCATTATTAGCTAGACAGGAGGCTAGTATGGCGTACGGCGTCGTCGTACGTACTCACATAGGTCAGGCACGTCATGTGGAACTTGGAGTTACCGGAGGTCGTCATTACACTCTTGAGGTAAGCCCCGTGACCCTGCGTGCACACACACACATGTTTATTTGTGTGTCTGTGTGTGTTTATATACACATATATGTGTGTACATGCAGTGTATACAGTATGCAGATACCGACGCACTCGAACGAATGTACGTCATGTACGGCATGTCCGCACTGACCTTGGTGACAACCCCGAACAATATTGTCGGGCTGATGGTGAGCCCCTCGTCCGCAAAGCTATCATCTGCCCGCATGAAGATGGCCGCGGCCGCCCTGGAGTTGACGGTATTGGTGGCGCGCGTGTCGTCGGTGCAGCTGCCGTCGCCCATGTCCACCATCACTATCTTGCCGCTGTAGTCCCCGACCAGGGCGCTGCAGGCTCCCACCGGGTTGGCCAACACCGCTGTGACCTCCTGTGAGATACGGATGTAGAGCATACATTCATTCAGTCACATACACACCACCACATACACATACATACATCGATGCATGCATGTATGTATGTATGTCGGTTCGTTTATTACATGCGAAGTAATAAGATCATGATGATGAATTGCTTGGCGAAGTCTATCTTCATGGGCACGTACGGCGGCCTCATGTCGATCACACATCGATCCATACATCATGCATGGATGGCTACAGCAGCAGCTGCGGTCTATCTAGTAGACTGCTGCTGCTGGACCTGGATTGAGGCTGGACGAAGTACATGCCGTTCCAGGAGGGACCGATGGATGGAAGGTAAGTACGTATGGCTGAAACAGACGGACATAAGAAGTAGACGACGGAAAAGAGACGTTGAGCGACCAAGCAGCCTTGCTGATGAGAATAATAATCGATACGGTAGATGGTTTAGGCTTTCGTTTAGGATAGGTGGGGGTCAGCTTAGTGTCTGTTGAATGCTCGCTGAGTGAAAGGATGGATGGAGGCGCAGGATGGACGGACGTTCGGCGCACCGACGACGCACGCAGCGCACCTTATTCTCGAGCATTGTTTTCCATTGGTAAGAGTACGCTCCGGTGGAGGAGGTGGCTGGCCAGAGCTGCAGCAGACAAATAATAACAAAACGACGGACATGCATATATGCACCCACGCGCGCGGGTAGTGTAGGTATTCGGGTTGGCATGCAGCAACACGTTAGTAATTATATACATTAGTCATCATCATCGTACATCCCCGAATGGAGCCACCGCGTCTACTTTGGTCGTGCGTGAGTGAGTATCCAACGAATGTACATTTATGGATGGACACAAAGGTGCACGCGTTCATACCGCCGTGCATAAATGGGCGCCCAGGCGTACGTTAACTTGCGGGCGGTCGTTCAAGCACGCAACAATAAGGCAAGCGTATGTATGAAAAGAATTTAGGACAAGATCCCACACGCTCTACCTCTCATATTGCAACATCATTTGTACTGCCTGCTGGCTTAAATAATGCATCGGCGGCGGGCGCAAGCAAGCAAGCAAGGTAGGTGTGCGTGCGCCGGTTGCGAGGTTACTTACCCCTGACTGCTGTGTGACATTGTTGCGGTCCAAGTGCCGAAACATGAAAATGAACTGGTCGTTCCAAGTGGTGACATCCTTGGGGTGATTCGTGGAAGCACCGACGGACAGAATGTTCTGTTCGTGTACGTACGTCGGTGTGCGTGCGTGTCCATCCGGGGGTGGGAGGGAGGGGGGGGCACCGACGACCTTATTCATTTAGGCACGCACATACAGTCGGTATCCCCTTCATAAAAGGTTGATTGCTCGATCGGTGATCGGTATCACGTAATGCACGTCCATTCCATTCCTGCATTTTACGTACCGTAATAGGGTACACCAAGCAAGAAAGCCCGCAGGCCCGCATGCAGATCACCGCACGCACACACACACACACATACACACCCAGACATGCATGCATACACATCTTGAACGACGGAGGCATATTTATGAGAACGAGCCATGGGGCGGGGTGAACGTGTCATCATGCGGACGACGGATGCGCGCCGCCTTTTTTGCTTACCTTCGAGGTGCCTGGGGCCCCGACGGTAGCGATAAAGTTGTTTGCGCCTACGTACGCAGCGATCGAGGTGGGAGGTACAACGAACAATGAACGGCAAGTGAGCCCGCAGCATAGCAGCACGTGACGCATGCCATAGACATTTTTTAGTTAGGTTTTTAGAGTTTTAGGGGTTTAAGTGTTGTATGAGGTAGGGTTTTTAGGTTTTTGGGTTCTCGCTTAAAACCCGAACATACAGTCGGATCATCACGTGCCTGAATTTCCCGCAGCCACCAAGCTGAGAAAATCAGGATTCCGCCAGGCGAACAGGTCGAAGCCCTGCGCCTGTGTGTCGTACCGAACGCCCCAAGCACCGCCGTATCCCCAGCTGTCGGAACTCAGGCGTGCGCCCACGTCGTAGTGGACCTGCGAGCGAGCACACGTACGTAGTGCGTGGACCGCAGCGCAACGCAGCAGCAGCGTACGTGTGTAGATAGCCTCCCGCCGCCGCCGGGTACGTAGCAGCCGGGTACGTAGCAGCAGCAGCGTACGTGTGTTGGGATGTTTGTGTGTGCATCTATATACCGCGCTGCATGCTGGCTGGTTGGTAGATAGGTAGGTCTGTACAAAGACTGCTGGGCGCACGCACAGCAAGTTGCAAATGCGCACATATACATGCATACAGCAGCAACGAAATAACGCGGGTATGGTTGATAGGGTGCGGGCTGCAGCTGGCGGCGGCTCTTCTCTGTTGCAGGTTCGAGCACACACATACACACACGCCTGTTCGGTTTCAGTATTCTCCCTTCGTTATTTTACGCCCACATACCTCGCAGCAGCGAGCGTGTGTACGT
Organism: Pleodorina starrii; assembly: GCA_030267565.1. Lineage (NCBI taxonomy): Eukaryota > Viridiplantae > Chlorophyta > Chlorophyceae > Chlamydomonadales > Volvocaceae > Pleodorina > Pleodorina starrii. The sequence goes on from BRXU01000003.1 coordinate 7,540,496, forward strand.
ATGTACGTATGTACTCACTTTCAGGAGCGCAGTCTCGACGGGCCAGGGCACCGACAAGCCATATTGGTACGGGCTGGACATATCCACAAAGCTGATCTTGGCCGCCGGCGCCGCACCCGTGTCGCTGTACAGGAGGCCCGTCGTCTTGGCACCGGCAATGGTACCACACACGTGCGTGCCGTGGCCGTCCTTCTCATCGCCGTAGTAGCGCTTCTGGTCTGCGTGCGCACTCGACGCACGGATGGAACGGTGGCGGGAGATTGCGTGCGCATGCATGTACATACGTGAGCGATCATATCAATAAGCATTCGTTCGTTTACGCAGGTAGGGATGGGGTGGGTGGGGCATGTAAAAAACATGCGACCATACGACAAATATAACAGCCACACATTTATACGCTTGTCCGTACCGATGTACGGCTTCGACACGGCTTGTGTATGTATGCAGCCGCGGTGCGTGTCATCATCACACGCATGTATGCATGCATGCAGACACACGCAGGGAAGATAGACACCGACCAGCCACTCACACACGCAGGCACGCAGTGGTCTATCTGCTGCGTGTGTCCGTCATTCAATGACCCAGCCAAGCAGCCATGCACGCATGCAAGCAGAGCAGGTTATCGATTACATTCGGTACCCACCTACCCACCCACCCACGCACCTGCATCAAGTACCGACGGTGTGATTGAGTATTGGACGATCTTCCGGTGGTCGGGCAGCGTCCACTTCAGAGGCGAGCCGCTCAGCTTGGCCTCCAGGGCCGAGGGGCTGTAGTTGTCATCAACGAAGGAGCAGTGGCTCACGTCGATGCCCGTGTCTCCGACCTGAACGAATGAAGATATATATACACACACATACTGCTGGGATCAGAGCAACCCGACACCCCAAACCCCAAACCCTGCTCCCATACCGTAACCCACTCCTCGACTCCGCCGGGCGTATTATTATTTATTATTATTACTACTATCCAGCAGCTACCGTTTAAAACATCGACATACAAACATGCAGCTGCCCAACACAACATTGCCGTGTGCCCAACCCCGACGACCGCTGCCGCTCGCTTGCTTGCTTTGTTCGTTCCGGAAATAAACAAAACATGCAGTCGGCCAGCCAGGCATCCGGGCATCCAGCTGCGCGCGTGCGTACCCGTCGTCACGCACATACGTACATACGTACCCCGACAATCGAACCGTTGCCAAAGATCCCAGCTTTCCAGTAAGGCCTCAACTCGCCGTTCAGGTTGTTGTAGCGTTCCAGCTTCAGGTCGCCTGTCGGTGATTGAAAGGAAGCAGTACACCACGTACGTACGTGATCACATGATGAAAACACCGACTTACATGAGCTTTCTATTCCGTTGGAGCGCGCGGCGGAATGTACGCAGCTGCTGCAGGTGGTAGGGTCGTCTATACGTCGCTGAGTTTGCGAAAGCCCGCCCAGCCAGCCATGCATCCCTACCAAACGAACCCCGGTTTAAGTCGGGTATTAGATCAGGTTAGGCACGGTTAGCAAGACTTAGCTGTATGGCGCTTCTGCAAGCAGCCACCTTTAACTCCGGCCAAGCAGAGTTAAACACGACTTAAACTGTCGTTTTTCGAGTTAAGGGCGACTTAAGAGGCATTTAGGCTGATTTAGCTAGGAGCGTCCAGATAGGGCTGGATTAGAATTAGCCGGAGTTTGGCCGAGTTGGCTGCAATTACCCTAGTTTAGCTATGCTTAGGGTTAGCAGCAGAACACGGACTTAAACACTGTATTTATCCTTACTTACAGCTGGAAGAGTTTAACCAACGACTTAGTCGTTCTGAAGGCCGGATGAGTTAAACACAAAACTTACACACTAATGTGGCTGGAAGAATTACGCTGAGGATTTACCCAATCTTATACCCAGTGGGTGGCATGCTTAACCAATAGAGGAATCAGGTTCGCGACCTTTACACGACGTCCGGGCTTTGTAAGCACCGTTTTTGAGTAGTCCTACTAAAGGCACTAGACGTGACTCCTCCATCTAAGACGCATCGCAAGTTATTGCAAACACGGGGTACAGGGCAGGAAATAGACATGCAACAGCAGGCACCTATGAAGCACCGCCTTGCACGGATCCCTCTGCATCACCAATTCGTCCATGGCACCAGGAGCGCGCTGTTGTGGCACATAACCCACACGAAATCAAATGGTCTAAGGTCACCACCGACGGTTGCCTACCGACGGGCACCACCGGAGCCAAAAACACGACCCATTTCATCAAGAGGGCTAGGAGGGCCGCATGCAGCCTAGCGCCACTGTATGGTGGCTGACAGGTATGGTAGCAGGTGACGACACACACTGCCTTGCCCACTACTCAACAATGTGGGGCCAACACTCAACTAGATAGTGCACTCATCTCCCCATGAAGCAACACCCCGACGATACCGACAAACAGATAGCAATCCAAGTCAGACCATGGCACTCCGCCGCTCCCTCTGAGTACCAATACAACATGCCTGCAATATCCTACCCTGCAGTGAGGCTGGCATACATACGTACAGGTGCGAAGCACCTTTGATCCGCCTACTGATGCTTAGCAAAGCAAGCCCGCATGAGGCTTCATGCCAGCGAAGCATAACAACTGAGTACTTCCAACCCTCTGCCACCCCCCTCCCCCCGCACCCCTGCCGCCGTGTCCCCACCCCCGCTGCAGGCAACAATCCTTTACTCCGCTGGCTGCCCCCCCGCCATGTCCAGGGCCCCCTTGACAGCTCGCCGAGCGTTGATGAGTGAGGCCTCTTGCAGCCCCCACTTGAGCTTTGCGAAGTCGAGTTGGTGTTTGATGTCTCGTCTTCCCCGATGTCTAGCGGTTTACCTATTTTCGTTGCGGTCTTTTTCTAATTAGCATTCAGTCGGCTTCGTTGTTGGTTTCTTAAGCTAGTCCGCGGATTCCTTGCCCGTCCACCCTCCCCTGGTTCTCGTTGCGCTCGCACCTTGGCTGCACGGGTGCTCGCGTGTCTGTGTGTGTGCCGTGTCTGTCTGTCCTTGGGTTCGTGCGCCTTTGGGTTTAGGCCGGTCCAACGGCGGGGGAGGTTATCCCTCTTGACTCTGGTTCACTTTTGCCACACCCATCGCTAACCTGGGCACCGTTTTTTTGCTCGATCGACGGAATCGGAGTGCATGTGTCTGTTGGTGTTTTGCCGTCCGGTTCCGTTGCGGTCGGTTGTTGCTGTTCTGTGTTGGGGCCGTTTGTTCGTGGGCCGCGGTGCGGTGTGTTCTCCTCCTGCTTCGGGGTGTGTGCTATACCGCAGGCTAGTCGGGGCAGTAGGCAGCTGGGCAGAGTGCTGGCACTGAGAGCAGCAAGCGGCGTCACTGTTGGGCGTGCGTCGGCCGGCAGGAGAGTTTCAGCGGCGGTTTTCTCACCATCTTTCACCGTCCCAAGCGGGGGAACGACAGTGGTTGGGATGCGTGCCCAGGGTTTGTAAGCGGCACCAATTTGTAAGGGCTACATGCGGCCACCGATGCAAGGGCATACTCGTGTAACTGTACGGTCGAGTCCTGTCGAGCGTCCGTCTATGTGCCCCACATAAGCAATCGAATCGGCAGCTCGGCACGGAACATATCCTGTCCTCATGGACGGACGCACCTTGTAAGTACGTCAAAGTGACTGTAAGATTGGATACATCCCGCTAAGTGGTGCTAACCCAACATTTCGGACTTACACAGCTAAAGGTGGGGGCTAATACCTCGCTAACTCAAAGTCGGTTATAAGTTGTGCCTTATCCGCACATGCCGTGATAATCCTGCTTAGGCTAAGACGGCCACAAACTTAGCCAGACTTAAACCGGGGTTCGTTTGGTAGGGCCGCATGTGCGTGTGTGCTTGCGTGCCAGGGAAAGCCCATGTCCACGGCGGGTTCAATCTGTATATACATCTGCGTGTATGCCCCCCTGCGCCAACGACACCCCGTGACGACCAAAAAGTCAGTCTGTGATATATCTATATCTATCTCTCTATATATAAATAGATACATATATATACGTATGTGTGTGTGCCGGGCGGCAGGCCAACCTGACCAACGACCTGCCTCCCATCCACTACTCCACCCATGACGACTAATAAGGAAGTAAGTTCGTACACATGTGTAGATATATATCATCAACGCCCTGCCGACATACCCGACTGTACCAGCCAGCCGCCCGCCGCGTTGTTGATGGTGGCCAAAAGCGCCGCCTCCAACCAGGTCACCTCCGGCTTGGCACTCAGCCAGTCCAGGGCGTCTGCAATGTCCTGTGTGGTGTCGTGTCGTGTCGTGTCGTGTGCACGTGCGTAATTATGTACGTAATACAGCAGCCGAAAATCGATGCATGTGATAATAAGCAGGCTACGTAGCTTGCTTGCTGGTGATGTTACATATGGGAACGAAGCTGACTATCTACATGGACGGATGGATGCATACCTCGCTCATGCATACGACCCGTCGGGCAGATCGGGTACATGCATGCATGCTACCGTATGCGTGCATTCTTGAGACGTCGGTACGCACATCTCGTTCGGGTTGCGGAGCTCTTTCTGCTAGCTGGCTGGCTGGCAGTCAATGCAGGCACAGTGACGACTTGCTAGCTAGCTAGATAGGGTTTAGATAGTGTATTGGCATAAGGCGATTGTTTTTTTTGTGCTCGCACGCTTGGTTCGTTGCCCTGCTCGCACGTTGTAAGCAGTAAAGGCTTATCCCGCGGATGCTTAGGAGCCAGGCTAACACTCCCCCCCCTTAGAGTGAGCCGTCCTCGGCGTTCATGCATGGGGCCTCCCCACCCTCGCAAGGGTTTTACCCGATATCCATGCGCGTTGGCCAGGGATCGAACCGACGACCTCCCGAGCACGAGATCGTACGGCATAGGTCTCGATACCAATTGCAAGCAGTAAAGGCTTATCCCGCGGATGCTCATAGGCCAGGCTTATACACGTACCTCGACGCAGCAGTAGACCTGGAGCCGGGGCGTGAAGCTGCCGTACAGGGCGGCGTCCAGGGCCTTGGGCCGGCAGGGATCCGCCGGGTTGGTGTCGCGCCGCAACAGCGCCGCCAGGGAGGGCATCCAGTCGTCGATGATCATGGACTTGAGGGCCTTGGGGGTGAGACCCGGTACGACATGCACGATAATGCCGTACAAATCAGGGCCGCTTTTCTTGCTGAGCGCAGACGCCTTTGCATCACTAGCTGCTGCACTACTGCCGGCGCTGCTGTCTGCAAGGAGCGACCTGCCAGAAACCAGTTCTGATGTGGTGAGGTCGGCCGATCGCTGTCCGCCGATTGCCCCCGCCGGCCCTTCAGACAGCGGCCCGCCGGCGGCCAATCCGCGCCGGTGGCGAAACGTTGCCCGAACATGAGTGCCCTCGCCCTTTGACACCCAGGTCTGGAGGTTCTGAAGGATTGGCGGCGGGGCGGCATAGTCCTCGCTGAAGCTGCCGCTGCCGCTGCCGCCGTCTTGGGCGCGCAGCAGCAGCTGTCGGCGCCTGCGCTGCCTTGCGGGGCCGACGGCGGCCTTGACGTCGTCCAGCTCCGGAGAGTGTTTGTAGCTCGGGTCGTACTCTCCCTGCGAGCGAGCGTGCACGTGCAGCAGTAACCAGACAATCAGGAACGAACTCACGAAGGGTTGAGCAAGTAAGCAAGCGGCGGAGCAATCAGCAAGGCAAACGAATCCGCCGAAGTAACAATACCGGGAAGGACAATACGAGGAAGGACGAACTCTGCACCGCTCGCGTATTGATGCGGTACATATTGCGTCCCTGCCTAAGGTTCCAGGCGGGTGGGGTTGGCGTACCATGAGCGCATTGTTGACGTTGGCAGCCTCCACGACGCGGCTGTACGGACCGTACACGAGTACGGTGTCCTGGGCCACGTAGGCCACCACCTTGCAGCCCCGGGAATCCAGGTCGGCGCGGAGGGCAGTGGCGCCGCCTGCGGGGCGGGGCGGGGCGGGATGGACGGACGGACGGAAGGATGGATCAGGCAGTCGTATAAATAAGAGCCGAGTGGTCAATATGAGCTCACCAGGGCAACCACCTGCGTGCTGTCAGTCGGGGGAGGCAAGGAGGTTCGACGCGTTGCTATCTAGTCGGTTTGACGGCGGCGGCGGGTGATGAGCTGTGCGAATACAGATGTACACACCCCAGACGTACGTGCATGTACAACAGCAGTGATGATCAGGGATGCGCTCGATGAAGTATAATGGCCGGAGGATGGAAGAAACCGAAGTTGGGGGTCACAGTCGCTAGTAGTCGCTAGCTACCGCGCGGCACCGTGCGTGAAAAACTGGAAGTTGGATATTTGTATTTTTTATATTGATTATTTGTAAGACATCACTTCTGCAGATATAACTGAATTGCGGCGTATTAGGAGAACCACTGTGTGTTATCCGTACAGCTTTGTATGCAGCTGAAGTCGTTGGTGGCGTTTACGCTGGCACCTACCGTTGCAATAGAAAACATGTTGTCCCTGATTCGGGAGTGTCCACCCCCTGCTACGCTAGCTGTTGTCGAAGGTTCCGTCATCGTCTCTGACGGTACTGACCATACATTTACATACCACCTAGCTACACGCGCACACCGACGCATGCTCGCACCTACCTGCCGCGTATTGCACCACGTATAGCTTGGTCTCGTCCATCTGCTGGGAACCTCCGGAGCTGTCACCGGCGCTATAGTCACCGGTGAGCACGGCACCGGAGGCACCGGGTGCGGCCGTTCCGCCTCCCGCCCCCGTGCCGGCGCCCGATGACGCCTGAGCTGCAGGCCTGCGAGCACGCGGACGGTTGTGCATGGATGGCATGGGCGCATTGTGGAGTTGGGGCGCACATGCAGGGATTGAGCGAGTGAGGGATGAACGTATATCGAAACAAGTGCGGGAGGTAGGTACGTACCTGAACGTGACTACACGCGAACACCGCGAAAACTAACCGCGCCAAAAAAAGTGCAAACTGAAACCGAAGGGCGGCGAAGCGCACAACAGGGTTGATAACAAGATATCATCTTATCTATCTAGCCCGGGCTACGAGTAAAAGTTACGACCAGGTTGCAACCAGCTCAAGAAGACTCCGTCCACACTGGACGGGAAGGACGAGCGGAAGGTAAGTTATTGAAGGAACGACAAAATTGACATATGCCCCTTAGAGCCCGGGCTACGAGTAAAAGTTACGACCAGGTTGCAACCAGCTCAAGAAGACTCCGTCCACACTGGACGGGAAGGACGAGCGGAAGGTAAGTTATTGAAGGAACGACAAAATTGACATATGCCCCTTAGAACGGAATTCATGAGCGTAAGAGGTAAGGAAGCTGTGGGATACGCTTCATCGTCAATCATGCGCGGGCCGGCAGCAGCGCGCGCGACCACGCAAGCGCGCGAAGTGCTACAAGATTGCCAGGAAAGCCCACGCAGGCCCACGCGACTTCTAGGCGGATCCTTAATCCATATCTGCAAGCCATTCTTTTCATGCGGCGATTACGTCCAACGGCTGCCTTTGGTCCGCCGCCTTGGTAGGGCGTCGGAAGGGCTACGTACCTCAGCGCCATCCTCCCGCTTCGTAGCTGAACGACGCCATCGGCGAGCGCTGAGATGGAGAATTCAGAAATGATAAGGAATGACAGCACGATGACGGGTGTAACGCCTTTTCGGCGTGACTGTTGAAGGAGACGCATCAGACTTCGGACGCGTACAAGCGTGCAACAGACTTGCAAGCGCTCCAATGGGATGATGAAAGTACTTCAGACGGTTGATATAAGGAAATATTGGGGAGAAATTACATGGCATCTACAGTGGGCAAGTCTGAGCCTTAGCCTGCGCGAGCCTGTCTGGCCTCATATATGATATGTATGTACTTGTGTGCACACAGCTCTCACAATATTTAAATCATTGGAAGCTCAACGAAGTACATGTACACCAATTGATGGGACGAGCGAGCGAGCGCGTAAAGAAGGCGTGTGTAGCAATGTGACAGATCCGAGCGCAACTAATAGTTTCTTTATATAACTTTAAAAATTATACACTCGGTTGATGATGTTTCAGTAGAAACGTTTGTTGTCGGCAGTAATGCCCAGGTAGGTTATTGTGTCTGACAATCGACCGAAGAACTTCTCACGACAGAATGGCTTATAATACCAAACTTTAAGTTGAGATTGATGCATTTGGTTTGGTAAACAAACGGATGCCCTTTGCGATGTTGCGATGTTCCAATGAACTTTCAACCGAATCATTCTTCTTGAAACGGAAGTCCGTTGCTGCTTTCTTCCTGGTCGGTATGCGATGTGTTAATATTGAAGCATTGTACGAAGCACGATGCTATTGTGAACGCATAACCCTCGGCCTCTGGTCACTTCCGTTGGGCGTCCGATTTGCACCTACGGGCGTCCGATTTGCACCGTACCGGGCACTCGCGGCGCCCCACCCTGCGGCGCCCTAAGAGTGACCACCCAAAGTGCAAGTGTTTGAGCTTGTAATAATTTCTTCTAAAAGATATGGATACCAATGTTATGGCGGATTTCAGTTCGAATTGTGGATTTTGCGCTGTCCTTGAAAGCTGGTGGAAGTGGAAGTGAAAGTGCGAAAGTGGGTTCTGGAGCGCGTGGACTGGGGTCCTCACACCAGCTCACGCCTCCAAATCTTTGCTGGCAGAAAGCAGGCACTTTGCTTGATCAGCTGCTGAAAAGCGGGAGGCGTGAGGACCGCGCCGTGCGCCAATCCGCCGCTCCAGAACCCACTTATCGCACTTTCACTTCCACTTCCACCAGCTTTCAAGGACAGCGCAAAATCCACAATTCGAACTGAAATCCGCCATAACCTCAATTTAACACAAGCGAACATAGAGCGAGGAACAAACCCATTGCGTGATGGACGACCAAGTGCGTGGCACGCCCGCGCGGACACCCCGCCCATATATGAAGCCGCCCTGGATCGATGCTAACCGCTTGTTTGCCAGCGCGCTACTCGCAACGACAACTTGTGAAAATCTTACAGTTTCAATACCGATGTTGATTACAGCCAAGCTCCCGTGAAAAACTGCAACTCGCCAAACTTGCGTTTGTCATGCACAAGCGGTCCGCAAAAGCTTCTTGCCGGGCCGCGTCTGTTGCTGATCCATTAATAGCAATACATTATTAAATCAAAACATTCTACCAAGCATACAACGGGAGCTTGTTCTGGTCCACTGTTGAGCGTCTTGACATAACTGCGTGCTCAATCACAAACAGCACTTCCAGAAAGCCACTGTCGCTAATATGTTTGTGCTATGGGCGATCAACGGGGATCTGGGCGGCCCCGGCGACGGCCCCGGCGGCGAGGGGCTGGGCGGCCCCGGCGACGGCGGCAAGGGGCTGGGCCACGCAGGCGACGGCGGGGAGGGGATGGGCCGCGCAGGCGACGGCGGTGAGGGGATGGGCGGCCCCGGCGACGGCGGCGAGGGGCTGGGCCGCGCGGGCGAAGGCGGGGAGGGGCTGGGCCGCGCCGGCGACGGCGGCGAGAGGCTGGGCGGCCCCGGCGGCGGCGGCGAGGGGATGGGCCGTGCCGGCGATGGCGGCGAGGGACTGGGCGGCGCGGCTGACGGCGGCGAGGGACTGGGCGGCGCAGGTGACGGCGGCGAGGGGCTGGGCGGCCCCGGCGACGGCGGCAAGGGGCTGGGCCACGCAGGCGACGGCGGGGAGGGGATGGGCCGCGCAGGCGACGGCGGCGAGGGGATGGGCGGCCCCGGCGACGGCGGCGAGGGGCTGGGCCGCGCGGGCGAAGGCGGGGAGGGGATGGGCCGCGCCGGCGACGGCGGCGAGGGGCTGGGCGGCCCCGGCGGCGGCGGCGAGGGGATGGGCCGTGCCGACGACGGCGGCGAGGGACTGGGTGGCGCGGCTGACGGCGGCGGGGGACTGGGCGGCGCAGGTGACGGCGGCGAGGGACTGGGCGGCCCCGGCGACGGCGGCAAGGGGCTGGGCCACGCAGGCGACGGCGGGGAGGGACTGGGCGGCGCAGGCGACGGCGGCGAGGGGATGGGCGGCCCCGGCGACGGCGGCGAGGGACTGGGCCACGCAGGTGACGGCGGGGAGGGACTGGGCGGCGCAGGTGACGGCGGCGAGGGACTGGGCGACGCAGGTGACGGCGGGGAGGGACTGGGCGGTGCAGGTGACGGCGGCGAGGGACTGGGCGGTGCAGGTGACAGCGGGGAGGGGAGACCCAGCGACGGCGGCCTCCACTCCTGCTACACCAGCGTCAAAGCCTCCTGAGCCCCGGCTGCCAACACTCATCCGCATCGCGCCCATCAGCGCGTCGGGAAGTGTAGCACCGGCTGCAGGGCACACCACAGGGGGAACACACCTGCCTCCATCTGGCGTGTGTCTTCTGGCCCCTCGGGTTGCGGGCCCCTGGTCCCTTCTGGCGGCGCCGCAGTACGGTCGACTTTCCCCTCCCAAGTGCTGTCGCCCCTCATTATTTTGTGTCTCGCTTCTCCCTGTTTTGGGGTTTGTCCCCGCCGACTCCGGGCCGTTAAGTACGATGTATCTGACTATCCCTCAGGTGGGCCCTATCCATGCTCCCTGCCGGCCACGGCCTGTGTACCCTAGGGCCGAGCTGTTCCCCCGGTGGGGGTCACACCCTGTCGCGGGGGCCTGCCCTAGCCAGCCTCAGGTGGCCGCGACATGTCTTACGATCCCAAGGTTTCCCCCACAACGGCTACCTCTGGCGGCCTCGACTTTGCCCATGCTGTCCCCAGCTGGCCCTACCCCGACAGTGAGGCAATGGGCGTGGAAAATACCCACAGACCGCCAGGCTTGCCCCGTCCCAGGACCTTTACACTGCCATGAGAGCACAGCGCGCTGACGCACCAAACACCAGCCCAGAGCAACAAAGCGTAGCATGCAACCGACGCCACCGGCGTGCGCAGCGCACCAGAACGTCACGGCCAGACAGCCAAACCAGGAGGGCGAGCCGCACCACACCACAAGACACGGCAGCCGGGACAGCCTCCACAGCTCTGGGCTCCGTCAACCAAATGCCCCTGCCCCACCCCGGTCCGTGGGCCACGGCCCACGGCCCGTGGGCCCGTGGTGCCATGCTGTACACCAGTCCCATGCAGGCGGGCGCGTCCTTAATTTCACCCACCTGGGAAGGGCCCTGCGTCGGTCCGGGTCGGCCCGACACCGGCCCTCACCGGCGGGCACTTTCCGTCCTGCGGCCCGCCGAGGCTGTGCCCTGCTCGGGCGGAGAGCCTGGCCCCAGACGGCGGGGAGGAGACCTGGGCGGGAAGGCACTGTCCCTGCTGAGTCGCCCGGCTGCGCCTTGGTCGGCTGTTTCGGGCGCATCTTGCGGGGCCTGCTGCTTTGGCTGTGCCGCCACCGCCCATTTGCAATTAACCTAACCTTAACATCCATAAGCATTGCCTCTTCATTGTACTCATTGCTTCCTGTGCGTCTCACCGCCCGATGAGCGATGCCATGGCGACGCTTCAGTCTCTAGCCTAAATTTCTTCAGCATTCGTGGACCGTCACTTGTTGTGTTGATAGTTAAAATTGTTCAGATCATTCCTGTAATATTTGTTGTTTCGCAAAGCTCTTCTTTTGCCACTTGGTCGTCCATCACGCAATGGGGTTGTTCCTACTCTATGTTCGCTTGTGTTAAATTGAGGTTAACATTGGTATCCATATCTTTTAGAAGAAATTATTACAAGCTCAAACACTTGCACTTTGGGTGGTCACTCTTAGGGCGCCGCAGGGTGGGGCGCCGCGAGTGCCCGGTAGGCGATTTGCACACCCCTTCTCTCTGTAATCGCCAAAAATTAGAGTTGAATATCAATATACGGTACTCATCCAGCTTGAAAAACGACGTGATCACATGAACAATGTCAGGCCGTTCGTTACCGCATTACGTTAGCGGTAATCGGGTAATGCACAAGCCCTGCAAGCGTACTGCGGCTTATCAGTGGCGGAATAAGCAATCACCAGTGCCCAAATAATCATCGGACGTAAAACCGGCTTGCGTAATAACGTCGTTCTCGCACGCGGCTCGAACTGGACTCTCCCCGACTCTCACACTTCATTCGTTCTTTGCGGCAGGTGAAGAGAAGGGCGCGCGCAGCGCGTGTCGTGCCTTTCGGCAGCGCCCCGTCTTACCATGCCACACCTCATTCTTGCTACATAAGCTGTGAAGCTGTAGGAGCATTGTTACTGACTTCGGCAAAACTTTACATGAGCTGGTTAGGAATCGACGATTACAAGGGGGACCGGTTTTCACACCGGTCGCTAGCCGTACAGGCTAGACAGACTGTCCATCCTACCCCAGGGGCACCCGCAAAAGGATGCCAACAGCAAAGCCACCAAGGCCCATCAGCACCAAGCCCGCACGACGCACGAAGCGTGAAAGAGTCAAGGAGCGCCGACCATGCTCCTGGAGAACACCACACAAGTAGCTCCCAACCGAGCACCTGGACAGGAAGCGCCAACCATGCTCCTGGAAAACAACACGAAAGTAGCTCCCAACCGAGCACCTGGACAGGAAGCGCCTACCATGCTCCTGGAAAACAACACGCAAGTAGCTCCCAACCGAGCACCTGGACAGGAAGCGCCGACCATGCTCCTGGAAAACAACATACAAGTAGCTCCCAACCGAGCCCCTGGGCAGGTAGCGCCTACCAAGCTCCTGGTCCATCGCAAGGGTGCAGCCGAATCCGCACCCCGAGTCACACCATGACAGCGCGACTTGGCAGAAAGTCTGGCCCTTGTAATTCCGCATCCTGTTTTATAGCGAACGCCCCCTAGTGGGACGCGGCAGCACGGGCTGCAAAAGAGAAGGCCGCACGGGCGGACCCTCCTACCACGCGTTCAAGACGCAACCCAAGCGTCAACGACGCAACCCGCTGTCCGAGCGAGAAGGCAAACCCAAACGATAGCGAATTAGCCTGCTGCCCAACGTAGGCAGCCGGCGAGCCGCGCGCCGCCATCCCGAAGCATCATCATCGCAAGCGCTCCTACAACGGCCGCCCCGGCGGCCGCATAAGCTGGGCCCCAACAGCTTGCAGAAGTACATGCAGACGACGAAGCTCCACAGGCGACGAGCGGAACACCAGAAGCCCAGCGAGCAGAAGATCGTCCACCATCGAGTCGGAGACGCCGACCAGCCGGAGACAGCGAGAAAACGCCGAATCAACTCCTCAACGAGAAGCCAACTGGCAGGCTGAACGGCCCGAAAGCCGCGGTCGCTGCGAAGCGCCCATCCCACCCAGAATCCCACAAAGGGAAGACAAAAATTGGTCACATGGTAGGAATTGGTCCTATGTGTAGGAACCTATGTGTGCTGGTTAGGATGCGGAATTTACAAGGGGGACGTGCTGGTTAGGAATCGGTGATTACAAGGGGGACCGGTTGGTTAGGTCGGTGATTACAAGGGGGACCGGTTGTCACACCGGTCGCTAGCCGTACAGGCTAGACAGACTGTTCATCCTACCCCAGGGGCACCCGCAAAGGGGTGCCAAAAGTAAAGCCAGCAAGGCCCACCAGCACCAAGCCCACCGCGCCATCAGGCCCACCAATCCCTAGCCTACACAAGCAGCAAGAGCGCCGCAAGGTCCACTATCGTCAAAATCTCCCAGCAGAAAAGACGCCACCAGGCTGGGCAGATCCGCACCCACACAATAGTGGAGAGTGGTCACAGTAGGTTCGTGCAGAGGTCAGCACGACCAAGTGAAGTGCACACGCGGTCCGCAGTCAGCAGAGCGAGTGTCGGGCAGAACCAGAAATGCTCGTGGGGCCCTCCCGTCGAGACCGTCAGGGGGAATCGGGGGGGGGGCCCAGTGTCTGGAGGACCGACAAACACAACACGGTCCGCCCGGTTGGCCAGGAATGGGTGGGATGCCGGGACCGTCTCCCAGCCATCCGGTACCATCCCTAGGGCTGCAAACGACGCGACACGGGCCCAGAAGTCTGCAACAACCGCAGCACCAATGCCGACCAACTGAGCCCGAGCAAGCGGGGCAGCGGGGGCGCCACCCCGGTACATGCGTTGGCGGCCCCGTTCCAGCGCTGCCAGGGCTGCCAAAGCCACAACATCCCAGACACAGGGACAGATCCCCGGAGGGGGCGACACGAGCCACAGATGAACCCGCTGCAGCACCGAGTCGCCCGGGGCCCCCAACACCGCCTCCAGTTCCTCACGCAGGGTGCGGGCAACAAAGCATTCCCAAAACAGGTGCCGACGGACCCAGCACCGTCCAGCCTGTGTAATCGGCGCACCGCAGGGGCAGCAGGCAGCCCTCCCACGACCCGCCTGCCCGCGCAACAGCGGGAACCCCGTGATGCCATGCACCGCCAGCCGCCAGAGCGCCTCTTTGTGGTCATTTTCCCACCGCAGCCGCCAGAGGCGGCGCAGGGTGTCCTGGAAAGCCGCAAACGCTAGCGGCGGCACCGGGCCCTCATGCGCGTCCGCGAGGAAGTCCTCATGGCGCGCCTTCAAGTCATGGTACGCCTCAGCTAGCTGCAGGTGGGTGCCACGCTTGACGGAGGTGCCCAGGACAGGTGTGAACGGGCCGCCCGCAGGGCACCAGGCGAGCCCCTGCAGCAGCGCCGCCCAAGCCTCCCGGGCGGGCGGCACAGCCACCTGGCCGGCCGCGACCTGCCGGGCCGCCGCCACCCAGCTGCCGGGGACGAGGCCCAAAAGGTCGTCCAGCTGGTCCGAGATGGACGGTCCGCTGGCATCCACCGCTGCGCCAAGCTCCCCGTAGCCCAGCACGCCTCGCAGTACCAGCTGCCGTAGCTGCAAAGTGCAGTGGCGAGCAATGCGGGGGGACACGCCCGCAGGCCGACGACGCGCTGCCGCCAAAGCGGCGCGCGTCGGTGCGAGCGCGTCCCAGCAGCGCACAGCGACACCGAGGGTGGTGAGGCCGCGCAGTCCGAAGAGTGCCGGGAAGGTGACCTCCAGGCACGCGCCGCCGGGCCCCAGGAGTGCCGGGTTGCTCCACAGCGGCGCCGAGTAGCACCAGGGGCCCGCCATGGCGTCGGGTTCCGGGACGATGAGGGGCCCGAGGTAAGCGGCTGCACCAAGCAGCCGGGCGAATGCAGGGCATCCACGGGGCGCCGGAGCCCCCAGGACGCGGCCGCCCCCAGGGGCCAGGAGGCACAAGGGGTGGGCCGCCGGGTGGCACCGTCGCAGCAGATGCAGGGCGACATCAGTCCAGGGCGGGTCGGCGGGGAGGAGGCCGGCCGCCCCTGCGGCACAGCGCACCGCCGCCACCGCGTGCCGGGCCCGGACGTGGGCCACGAGCGGCAGGAGCCCAAAGCCGCCGACGGCGGGGGGCAGGGCGAGGACCCCCAAGCTCACCCCGACGAGGCGGGCGTTGGGCGCAGCCGCGTACATGGCGGGGGTCATCCTCCGCTCCACCACCGCAGCGGTGAGGCCAAGGAGGCGGTCCAGGTCGGCGCGAGGGGGCAGACCCTGGAACTCCATGTGGTAGAGTGCTTTGCTGAGGGCGTAGGCCGACGCTGCCGCCGCCCGGCCGAAAGTGGTGAGAGGCAGCCGCGCAACCAAAGCCAGCGCGGACTCCACTCCAGCAAGCCGCACCGGCACGGCCTGAGCGTCGTTGCGGAGGCCCACACCGAGCGTTTTGGCCTGGGCAACGGTGCGTAGCTGCGCCGCCGGTCCGACGAAGGCAGTGAGGGGCAAGGGGGACCCCGTCGAGCCCACTCCGCCGCCCGCCAGGGCAGGAGGGGGCGCGGCGGGGTTGCCGATCACGAGCAAGCGGGCTGCCGCAGCCCGCAGGATGGCGAGCAGGGCGGCGGGGGCGCCGGGATGAGGGACAGCCGCCGCCGGTGTCGGCACCGCTGCTGCTGGGGCCAGGTTCCGGAGAGCCGCAGCAAGGGCAGCGGCGGCGCCAATAGGTTCGGGAGGTGCGGGGGCGGCAGCGGCATGGCCGGGCGCTGCGGCTGTAACTGGCACCACGGCGGCGATGGCGGTGATGGCGGCGGCGGGGCCAGGGAGGCTGCGGGGGGCGGCGACGGCCACACCAGCCGCCCTGGTAGGGGCGGCCAGCGCGGTGCTCGCCACGCCAGCAGCGGGGTTCCCACCGTCCGGCACAGGGCCCAACGGCAGGACTTCCACCTTGTCGAGGTTCAGACGCTGTCCGGAAGCCCGGCGGAAGATCTCCATGACCGCCAGGAACCGGGGCAGGTCTGAGGCCGCTGCCAGGAAGGGGTTGCAGTCGTCGGCATATTGGGAGGCGGGGAGGGGGCGTGAGGCAGCCGGCCCCGCGCCCACCGTGATACCGACGCCTTGGGCCTTCAGCCAGGACAACAGCGCCTGGGCGATGGCGAGGTAGAGGAGCGGGG
Source organism: Pleodorina starrii (assembly GCA_030267565.1). Classification (NCBI taxonomy): domain Eukaryota; kingdom Viridiplantae; phylum Chlorophyta; class Chlorophyceae; order Chlamydomonadales; family Volvocaceae; genus Pleodorina; species Pleodorina starrii. The sequence continues at coordinate 7,556,803 of BRXU01000003.1, forward strand.
CCAGGGGGCAGCCCTGCCGGACGCCCGCTGTGATGGGCACTCGAGCAGAGCGGAAGCCATTGACCAGAGCCGCAGCGCCGGTGTCGGCGTGGAGCAGCCGCACCCATTGGAGGAAGTCCTGGCCGACGCCCAGGGTCTCCAGGCAGGCGAAGAGGAAGTCCCGGTCGACCGTGTCGTACGCCTTGTAGAAGTCGAGGAAGACCGCGAGGCCAGGGCGGTGCTGCGCCCGCAGCAGCTCGGGCAGCAGCTGCAGGAGCCACACGTTGTCCCCAATGCGGCGGGAACGGAGGAAGGCGGTCTGCTCAGGGTCGATGGTGGCCCCAAAGACCGGGAGCAGCCGACGTGCCAGCACACGTGCAAGGGTCCGGTAGTCGGTGTCAAGCAGGGTGATGGGCCGGTAGTTGGAGGGGAGAATGGGGTCCCCGGCCTTGAAGATGGAGGAGATGACACCGTCCAGAAAGCCCGCGGGGGTACTGCCAGTAGCTCGGGCGGCCGAGAAGATCCGCGCCAGCAGCGGCGCGAAGGTGGCAGAGAAGCCCTGATACAGCTCGGCAGGGATGCCATCGGCGCCAGGCGCACGCCCCGGGGGGGTCGCTCGCAGGGCCTCTAGCACCTCCGCGGGGCTGACGTCCGGGCGGCCCAGGTCCGGGAGGGAGGCAGCGGGGCACCGGCGGCCGTGCGACTGAAGAGCGGCCAAGATCTGCTGGCGCGCCACGGTGACATCCGGCGTCGGCGGCGAGGCAGTGCAGATGCGCTGCCAGAACTCTGCCATGACGGCCGGCATCTCCAACGGATGCGCGGTAGGGGCGCCCGTGGGGCGCCGCAGTGCGGGAATTCGGCGACACGCGGTGGGCGGGCGGAGAAGGGCCGTGAGGACCGGGCAGGGGCGTTCTCCAGTCCGAAGCCAGGCGTGGCGGGCCCGGCGGGCACAGGAGGTCGCCGCGCGCACCTCCGCTGTGACAGCGGCGGCGCGAGCGGTCGTGACCCGTGCAGCGGCGGCGACGCCACCCGCCTCCAACTGCTGCTGGGCTTCGTCCGCGGCGGCGTGGGCAGCGGCGGCGGCTTGGCAGGCAGAGATGCGGTGGTATCGGGCCAGCCGGTTAAGGCGGGATGCGGCCCGACCCAGGGCCCGCTTGCAAGCGGGCCACCACTGTAGGAGATCGCCGGGGTCCTCTGGGGCGGCGGCGGCGGTGGCCTGCAGCCACTCCTCAAACTGACACCGGAGGTCGGGGAAGTCGAGGAAGTGGAGGCGGACGCGGGGGAGGCCGGGGCCCGGCGGCTGCGTGTGTGGTGCCGCGGCCAGGACGGTGGTGACGAGGCGATGGTCGGAGGGGGACCCAGCCGACACCTCGCAGCCGCGGAGGGCGGCCGCCAGATCGGCGGAAACGGTGACCCGGTCGATCCGGGAGGCGCCAGTGGGGCAGGTGAAGGTGTATGACCGGAGGGAGGGGTGCAGGTAGCGGAAGCCATCCACAAAATCGGGGCATGCCTCCTGGAAGCAGCGAGCGGTGCCGGCGTCCCGCTGCCGCCCCCCGTCCTGGGTGGAGTCCAGGGTAGGGTCGAGCACGAAGTTGAAGTCCGCGGCCCACACATGGGAGCCGCCTGCAGCCGCCAGCGGATGCAGGTGCTGCTGGATGAACGCCCGCTGGAGCGCACCCGCGGACGCGGGAAGGTAGGCGCACAGCAGAGTGAAGGAATGGCCGCCCCACATGACCGGAAGGTGAAGGAGGCGACCCTCCGCCCCAGGGATAGGGGCGGCGGCGTCCGGGGGTACGGTGATGGCGCCGGAGCGGATTAGGTGCGAGCGGACGAGGACGGCCACGCCTCCGCTGGGCCGGCCGCAAGCGGTCGACACTGCAGGGCACCACCATGACGTCCATTCGCCGAACCGCTCCTGCCGTGCCACCGTGTGGAGCAGGGTCTGCGCCCGGGGGACCTCGTCCTCCCGGACGTGGGTCTCTTGGAGACACACCACATCGAGTCGCTGGCGCTCCCAGCACCGCAGTAATGCCGGCAATCGTGCCGACACACCGTGGTCGAGGGCACCCAGCAGGCCACGCACGTTGTGGGTGCCAATGCGCAGCCGCAGCTGCACGGGTAGGCGGCCGGGGGAGACCCTGGGCATTAGTGGGGCAGGGCGGCCCCACCCTGGGGCTCCGGCGGCACGGCATCAAGGGCGGCGAAGGTGTTGCCCAGGGGGATGCGAGCACCAGTGTCCCCCCGGGCGGGGCTGCGGCTCCGGCTGTGGCTGCGCCCGCGGCCAGGGGAGGAGGGGCGTTTCTGGCCTCGACCGCCAACGGCGGTGAAGCCGTCCACGTCCATGCGGGCCCGGCCCGCCGGCGCGGGGATCGCAGGAGTCCGGCCGGCAGCGGGGGGCGGGGCCCCCCCTCCCGTCGAGTGGCCGACGGGAGCGGCGGCGGGGGGCACCGAAGCGGCCGGGGTGGGAGTGCCGCCGGCAGCAGAGCTTGCGCCGGCAGCTGGGTTACCGGCGGCAGCGGCCCCAGGGGCGGCCGGGCCGCCGGGGGCAGCCGGGCCGCCGGGGGCGGCCTGGCCGCCGAGGGCGGCCGGGCCGTCGGGGGCTGCTTGGCTCGCCGGGGCGGTGGGGGAGGGGGGCTGGGGAGCCGGGGTCATGGCCGGGGCTGTGGCCGGATCCGTGGCTGCAGCAGCACCCGGCGCCGCTACTACCGTGGTGTCCGGGGCCAGTGCGGCAGCGGCGCCCGGGGCGGCCGCCGCAGCGGCGGCTCGGGTGGGGCCCGCCGCCAGGTCACTCCCGGCCGGGGCGGGGGTTCCAACGGGCGCGAGGCCCGGGGCGCCACGGGCGGGGGCGGGGGGCGGGGCGCCAGCGGGGAGGCCGCGTGCACCCGATGGGCCCACGGCCGGTCCGCTGGCCCCGGGCCCCCCCGCCGCTGGGGCGGGGCCGGGAGGCCCGCGGGGCGGTGGAGGCCGGCGGGCCCCCGCGTCCCCCCACGCCGCCCCGGCCGAGCCGCGGGCGGCGGAGCGCAGCATGACGAGCTGCAGGCGATACTGGTCGTAGTCGACAGCGCTCGCCTGGAGGACCATGCCGGACACCCGCATCTGGAAGACTCCCGTGGTCGGGAGTGGGGCCTCCGCACCGGGGACGACCCGGACTAGGAAGCCATAAGCCGTCCGGAGGCCGGGCAGCGAGGAGGGCTCAGTAAAGCCCTCGGCGGAGAGGACCCGCATGCCAGCGAACCACGACGCGAGCTGCACCTTGACAGTGGCCGCCGTGGTGCCAGCGGGCCAGCCCCCCACGAGGAGGCATCGAGTCGACGGGTCGTCGACGTCCTCGGTTCCGGTGACGAGCCAACGGACGGCGTCGTGGCCCTCGGCCGGGAAGGCGGTCACCAGGAGTCCCTCTTGGTAGAGAGACTTGAGACCGGGGATGAGCGCCTCGTGCAGGTCGAGGTGTACGCGGAGCGTGACGTTGCGCCCGCTGATGTCCATTCGGAAGGCACTGCCCCATCCGGGCTCGGGGTGGCCCAACTGCCGGGCCTGAGCCTTTAGAGGCTGAAGACGCTCCGCCAGGCAGGCACGAATCCGCTGGCGAAGGGGAAAGAGGTCGATGCGACGAGCATCGACAATGATGGCATCGAGGCGAAGCCGGCGCACGCAGCTGGTGCGCAAGGCCTCCGTAACTGCAGGGAGAAAAGCTGGTAAATCTATGACCGGTATGGAAGAGCGGGGCCGAGCCCGAGGTGGTCGATTGGCGGCGGACATAGTGGCATTATTTGATGTCGTGGCAAGGTTGGTTAGGATTCGGTGATTACAAGGGGGACCGGTTGTCACACCGGTCGCAAGGTTGGTTAGGATGCGGTTGGTTAGGATGCGGATGCGGAATTTACAAGGGGGACCGGTTTTCACACCGGTCGCTAGCCGTACAGGCTAGACAGACTGTTCATCCTACCCCAGGGGCACCCGCAGAGGGGTGCCAAACGCAAAGCCACCAGGGCCCACCAGAATGCAAGGATTACAAGGGGAACCGAGGGTCACAGCGGTTGCTAGCCGTACATGCTAGACGGCCCACCAGCCCGTAATATAGGACATCATTACTGTACGGCATTGCGTGTAACGATTTGACGCATCCCCGCAATTACAACTGGCATGAGGAAGCGTAAATGATGTGAAATTCAAATGGGTTGACGTTAAAATTTGCGGATCTCCGATTGCCGGCCGCATGCGTACGATAGGAAGGATCCCGTCTGTTTTGCTGTTCCGATCACTGTGTAACACCGGCACAGTATTTGAATTGAGTGATCTCATTAACAGTCGATAATAATGGTCGACATCTGAGACGATACTCCTAATCTGCAATGATAGTTCGGCAAGTGTCCGCGAATTGACAACCGCCCTGCTAATGCATCAATGATTTTGCCGAAGTGGCAATAGCAGAGCCATCCACAGCAGGCACTAAGCACTACCGGCCCCGCGGCTGCTCCTTGATTTACGTCATGAACGTTGCGACACTGCTACACGGACGGCCCGGGGGAAGGGGGGTGTGGGGGGATGGGGGGCAACAGCCCCCCGCCCCCCACCCGCGGGGGGAAGGGGGTCTGGGGGAGGGGGGCGGCAGCCCCTCCCCCCCAGCATGGCCCAACGGCGTTGACACACAGAAACGGATTCATGCATTTAATGTACTCATACTACGATAACGATAATAAAACATTACGGGCTCCAGGGGCAAAGTTGCACAGGTGTGTGGTGCAACCACTCCGAGCTACCACCCGTTCGTTGCCCCACCCAACCCTGCGGGTCGCGCAGCGCGAGTGGGCGGCTCTGCAGAAATGGAGTGCCCCCGCTTGAGAGTCAGTCTGCAAAGCCCATCCAGCCTGATCCAGAGCATGGCGTGTCGCCTGGGACTGTGCAGAGGTCTGACGGAGGTAACCGCCATTCGCATGCAAACCGACGCAACGCCTCCTGACAAGGCTTCCACGCATGTTCGATAACAAACTTGCAGGTTAACCTACATGTTTAGCTACCGTGAAATTTTGTGTAACAGCGTAAGCCTTCTTCACGCAAGCATCATTGGCCTGGGACTGACTCACCTAGAAGCTATGACACCAAGCTGGGCTACGCATAAACGTCATCAACTCATCATACAACTACATATTTGTGCCACTTATTGTAAAAGTACCGGAAAATAGGAGCTCTTCAGTATTAATTAATTACAGAGGAGCTGGATAACAGCTACATAGTGCGATCGCACGACTCTGTGGGTCTAATGTTCAATAGAACATCTAGACCAGGCCACTAACCAATTCACGGGCGAATTCGCCTCTTCAGTTCTATCAACTGCCGCCGTAGAGTTAGGTCCCAAAAAGCAAAACCGACACGGAGCAGCGTCCTTTCGGCTTCAAACCCAGCTGCAAACACTTTAGCTTTTACCAAACAAAAATGGAGGGTGATGATGAGAACAGCAGCGGCTGCGACTCGGGCGCTGTCGAGGTGGCTGTGCAGCTTTCGCGATTCCACATGGAGACAATCGAAGGCAGCGCGACTGGCGACGTGGACATCCGCGGCCTCTGCCTGAGCGTTGGCGACCGTGAACTGCTGACCGACGCGCACCTGTCCCTGCGACGAGGCGTGCGTTACGGCCTCGTGGGCCGCAACGGCGTGGGCAAGAGCACGCTACTCAAAGCCTGCGCCAACAAGTCCATCCCGGGTCTGCAGCGCGACATGAAGGTATCGCGCCACAGAGCCTCGGGGGTCGGGACCCTTTTGGAGCTGCTGACCCCCTCACGCTGTTCCCATCTGCCGTCGCACCACCACCCGGTGCCCATTTAGGTGTGCGCCGCCTGCGTTCCCGGGCCCATGCACCCCCTCACACGCTCCCTCCAGATTCCCCCTTCTCTTACCTTCCGTAAACATACCTTGCCACCTCTGACCCAAACCCCAAGTGCTTAGGGACTCCACTCCAACCCATGCCCGCCGCCACCCCGCCCCCTGCCCAAACAACACGCTCCCGCCCCCGCCGCCGCGCCCATCTCCCGCCCTTTTCCTTCTTTGTGACCGCGCTCCGAACTCCGCCACCCCGCTCCCAAACCCGGCCCCCATGTTCTTCTTCCCCCTGCGCCTCCCGGGCCGCCCTCCCACCCGCCCTCCGCTCCTTTGCTTTTCCGGTTCGTACTCCTTACTACCACTACACACACGTCATCGCCCGCCCGCGGCCCGCCCCGCAGGTTTTGTACGTGCAGCAGGACAACGTGCCGGGCGACTCTAGGTCCGCGATTAGGACGGTGCTCGACGCAGCCAGCGAGCGGGGGGCGCTGCAGGCGCAGATCGCCGAGCTGGAAGCGGCGCTGGACTACGACAACGACTTCGAGGAGGGGCAGGGGGAAGGGGAGAAGGGGGAAGGGGAGCTGCGGAAGGGAGGCGAGGGGCAGGGGCGCCGGGAGGGAGTGGGTGTTGAGCAAGGGGTGGGCGAGGCGCGGGAGCGGGCGCGGGAGCGGGAGGAGCGGTTGGTGCGGTGCGTCCGGCGCATCCTGGAGGGCCGTGCGGAGAGCCAGGCAGTGGAGGCGGGTGAGTGAGCGAGTGCCTGGGTGTGTGATGGTACGGCAGTGTGTGGCGGGTTGCCGCACGTGAGGGGGCGGAAGTGCAAGGGGGCGGCCTCTTGACTACGGTAGTTTGAATGCATATTTGTGTGTGTGTGGCTTGGGGAGAGAGGAAATGGTCCGCCGTGGCGAAAGGGTTATTAGATTGCACTCCTCCGTGCGCGGCTGGCTAACGAGTGACCAGTGGGTCATGGGTCACTGACCCACGGGTCATTGACCCACGAGTCACCGACCCACGGGTCACTGACCCACGAGTCACCGACCCACGGGTCACTGACCCACGAGTCACCGACCCACGGGTCACTGACCCACGAGTCACCGACCCACGGGTCACCGACCCACCGGTCAGTGCCTTAGTGGACAGTTCCCAAAACCTTAGTGCTGGACCAGGGCCGCTGCCAGCCATCTATGAAGCGAAGCGATCCCACTGCACCCTCCGCAACCTTCCCCTCCACCGGTTTCGGCCACCAGACCAAAGCGCCCGCCTTGCGGTTCCACGCTCTCTCCTGCCAGACAGCCAGCTAGCCAGCCAGCCGTGTAAGTAATGACCGAGGGGGCTGGACTGGCCGATGGGTTGACCAGTGCGGGTGTGTGTGTGTGTGTGTGCGTGTGTGCTGGCGCAGAGCAAACGGCGGCTCGCAGGAGTCGGGCGCGGGGAAAGGAGGCGCTGCGCAATGCGGTGGCGGCTAGGGAGGCGTCGCGCAGGGCGCAGGAGGAGCAGGTGGGGAGGAGGTGGGGCCGGGGGAGGCCGGGAACGATGGGAGGGAGGGACCAGGGACGTCTGTCGCTGGGGTGGGAAGATGGGGGAAGGTGGGGGAAGATGGGGGAGGGCTTCCTCTGATGGTAGCATGGTACCCTAAGTGTGTGAGGACTGAGGAGGCACGTGTGAAGGGCAAAGGAGATGGCGGGAAGGGGAAAAGGGAAAAAGGGGTGTTGCCTCCTCCCGAATGAGGCGTCGCAGACAGAGCACAGAGGGCTTCCGTCCGCGTTCCCCCCCCTCCCCCCCTCTTTTCAAACTGACGTCAGCTCACCCCCGAGAAGGCGGCCTCCCTGGCGCCCCAACTTCTGGCGGATCTGTACGACAGTCTGGATCAGTTGGGCGGCAGTGAAGAGGAGGAGCAGCGGGCGGCGGCGGCGGTGTTGGATGGACTGGGCTTCGGGCCCCACCACCTGCAGCTTCAGCTGGAGGGCAGCCCAGCCACCCGGGAGCTCAGCGGTGGCTGGAGGATGCGGGTGAGAGGGACGGCGGGCCTTAGGGTTTTAGGGTTTTAGGGGATCCAAACTGGGTGAGAGGGACGGGGGTTCGAACTGCCCGAGAGAGGGCTCGAGGGCGGGTCTGAACGCCCGAGGGTCGGAGGGTCGGAGGGTCGGAGGGTCGGAGGGCCCGAGCCCACCCTCGGAAGTTGTACCCACCACACACACACACACACACACACGGTCACACGGTCACACGGTCACACGGTCACAACCCCCCCGCCCCGGTGCGGCACCCGGGTACAGCCCCGGGGGGGCTACCCGCCCCCCCCCCGAGGTTCAGCGGCGGTAGCAGCATGATCAACAACGTCCGCAGTGACTCATTTTTATATAAAGGAGCATATCACTCCTTGACCCCCCCCCCTTGCTCCCTCACGCACCCTCCTCGCCCGCAGGTGGCTCTGGCTTGTGCCCTGCTGGCCCGGCCCCATCTGTTGCTGCTGGACGAGCCAACCAACCACCTGGACATTGCCTCAATACTCTGGCTGCAGGCGGGATGGCTGAGAGAGGGAGAGGGGGCGGGGGCGAGTGGGAGAGGGGCAGAGAGGGGCAGAGTGGTAAAGAAGAAGATACGGTACCCAAGGGGAAGCGACTGGGGAAGGGGCAACTTTGAGGGCTATGACCCACGGGACAGAGATGGACACTGAGCGGCGGGTGGGGGCTTTGGGGGTTTGAAAATGCGAGCGGTAGCGGAATACAGGATGGGTGGGGGTTGGTGGGATATGTTTGGGATCGGGGGTGGGGCCGACGGGAGATGGCTGGCTAGCTGGTTGGCTGGATGGAGGATCCGGGTGGGGGCCCCGCGTGCCCGCGAGAGACGGGGGACTGTGGACTGCGGAGGCGGGGCAGTCGGGCAGTCGGGGCGGTGGCGGTGACGTGAGGCGTATAGGATGTGGGCGCATGTGCGCATGTGCGAATGTGTGAATGTGCACGGGTGGGCGGACGGATGGGTTCGACCCGCCCCTTCTTTACAACCCCCGATACACGCCCGTCCGCCCCCCCCCGCCCGCCTGCCAACCCGCCCGCCCGCCCCCCCCTCGCCCGCCTTCCCGCCCGCCCGCCTGCCCGCAGGACTATCTGTGTCAGCGTTGTACGGGCAGTACGGTGGTTTTGGTGAGTCACGACCGGGCCTTCCTCAACTCGGTGGCTCAGGAAACGATCGTGATGCGGGAGGGCCGACTCGAGTACTTCCCGGGAACGTACGACACCTACATGCAGGTACGGTAGGTACTGCAGGGAGGGGTGGGCGAGGAGGGCGGGGACATGCAGGCGGCCGGATGGGAGTATGCAGGTGCAGGAGCGGGGGTTCGGGATTCGCAGCAGCTGGGTGTGGTGTTGATGTTAATTTGCCGGGAGGGAAGGGAGCGGGATAGGAGGCATAAGATGCTGCTCGGAGGGGCTTCAGACATGACCTCCGGTTCGGGTCGGGCCGGCGGTGGGGAGGGGTAAGAAGAAAATACCCCGGCGGTGGGGAGGGGGAGGGCAGGGGGCTGCAGCCCCCGCAGCCACTTACCCACCATGGGCTCTCCGCTGTTACCGGTACATGCCACCCACCGCCACGCCCTTTCGCCCCTTCCCTTTCCTTTCCCTCCTCACCCCTCCCCTTCTCTGGCCTCCCCTCTCTCCTCTCCCCCCTCGCCCCTTCAGGCCCGTTCCGAGTCGAGCCTCCACAAGCAGCGGCTGGTGGCGGGCCAGGAGCGGCAGAGGGCGCAACTGCAGGAAACCATCGGCAGGGCGGAGAGGGCGGCCAGGGAGGTGGGTGGGTGGGTGGGTGGGTCAAGGGAGGGTGGGGCTGGAGCGTGGAGGGGGTGGCGGGAGTGCGTCTACATGCGCGCGGGGGGCGCCGACGTCGCCACTCCCAACACACACACACATCAATGTGCATGTATACATAAAACCCTAAAACCCTAAAACCCTTCCCCTCCCCTAGGCGGGTGACGACAAGCGGTTGCTTCAGGCCGCCAGCCGCCGCAAAAAGATGGACCGACTGGGTGCGGAGAAGACGGCGGATGGAAAGCGGTTCAAAGTGTCGTACTGGGCGGGCTGGCACGAGACGCTGCGGCCGCAGGTGCGGATGTGTGCGGATGTATGCTGTGTGTGCTGTGTGCGGTGCTGCGTATGCTGTGTGTGCTGTGTACGTACTGTGTGCTGTGTATGCTGAGTGTGCTGTCTGTGCTGTGTGTGCTGTGTGCTGTGTGTGCTGTGTGTGCGTACTGTGTGCTGTGTGTGCTGTGTACGTATTGTGGGGGGAGGTGGTCTGGGGGTAGAAAGGTGCGGGAGAGATGCGAGCGGGGAGATGGGGGCTGTGGGTGTTGGATGGGGGGCTTGGGGATGCAAACAGGACCGGTGTGTGTATGTGTGCGTGTATGGTGGTGGTGGGGGGGAAGGGAAGCGGGGTGGCGCACCTCATCTCGTCGTCTTGGGCGATATCCAGCAAGCCAACAGACCAGGAATACGGTACAGGATGGGGGTAAAATACAGGATGGGGGTAAAATAGAGAAGCCACCGCAGTGACGGGACAGGCTGGGGTGTGCAGCAGCTACGGTACTTGCTTGCGCCCCGGGATCCCCTGGTGTGCTAGTCGGGGGAAATGCACGACGTCTCCATCGCGATGGGCCGTGCCCTTCGCACGACCAAGCCCCGCACCTCGCATCTCGCCCCCTGCACCCCCCCGCACCCTCGCACCCTCCCCAGGGAAATGCATTGCTTTGGGTTGCAATATATGGTAGGAGATGCCTAGCCCGGCCCCGCCCCGCTCCGCCCCGAAACCAAACCTCACCAAACGACTTTGCCCGCCACACCCGCCGCCCCCCCCCCCAGGTAGACCTGGAGCGGCCCGAGGAGCCGGTCGTGATTCAGTTCCCGCCTCCCGATCAGATCAGACAGCGGGGACCGCTGATGCAGCTGAGAGACGTCACCATCGCGTACGGCAAGGTCGACCTGCGGGCTGACGCCGCCGCCGCCGCCGCTGCGGCCGCTGCCACCGCCGGCGGTACACAGCCGGCGAAGAAGGACAAGCCGGGTAGCAAGGGCTCTGAAAGGGCTGGTGGTGGTGGTGGTGGTGGTGGTGGTGGTGGTTCGGCGGCGGCGCTGCCGGCGGGGCTGGCAAGGCCCGAGGCCGGCGGTGGTGGTGGTGGTGGTGGCGGCGGTGTGGTTGTTCTCCGCAACGTGACGATGGACGTGGAGCCTGGGGCCCGGATAGGACTGGTGGGTGGGGGGAGGGAGGGAGGGAGGGGGGGTTCGGCAGGGAGGGAAGGGTCGGCAGGGAGGGTGGCTGGCTGGGAGGCAGGGGGAAAGGGTGGCAGGGAGATAGAGCGGCGGGGAGGGCTGGAGAGGAGGGGAGGGGAGGAGGAGGCGGGCTGCTCGCTAGCGGCGCCCTTGCGCTGCGCTGCACCACACAAACACTGCATGTAAGCAACTGTGGCGCAACGCGCGGCCTGCTGCGTCCACCACATCACATCACATCACACCACACCAGAAAACACACCGGACACCCCTTGAATGCAAAGAGTCCAGCCTCGCGGCCCTCCTCCCCTCTCCCCCCCCCTCTTCCACATCTTGCAAATTCACTCTTCACTCTTCAACCCCCCCACCCCCCACTGCCCGGGCCGATTTCTTTTACCCCCACTGCCTCCTAAGCTGGGCCTCAACGGGTCCGGTAAGTCCTCCCTGCTGCGGCTGATGTCGGGGGAGCTCAGCCCCGCAGCCGGGCAGGTGTCCTCCCCCTGCGGCCCCCGACTGCTGGTGGCTCGACTGGACCAACACAGCGGCAGGAGGCTGGTGATGAACATGCAGCGGGAGCAGGAGAGGGGGCAGCAGCGGGAGAGGGGGCAGCAGCGGGAGCAGGGTCGGCAGGGGCACGGCGGCGGCGGCAGCGGCGGCGGCAGCGGAGGCGGCAGCAAGGGGGCGGGGGGCGGAGACGACGGAGCGCCGACGGGCTTCTCGGCAGTGCAGGTGCAACGCGTGCCTGTCCCCCCAAGCCCTAACTCATTGTGCTGTATGTTCTGCTTTTGCTCTCACCTTTGGGCCTTCATCGGGGGTGGGGTGGGGAGTTGGCTGGGAGCTGGAAGCTGGGTCGCGGGTGCCCTGTGGCCCTCAGGGGGGGAGGGGGGGGGGACGGCCCTCCTCTCTTTGACCGCCTGTTCGGACCCCGGATGGATGGCCATCACGGCTTTCACGGCTGTGTGTATGTGTGTATGTGTGTGTCTGCACCGCTGAACACCGCCTGCACGCAGATGCGCGCGCCGCACCTCAAGCCACAGGAAGTGTACGACTATCTGGGCAAGTTTGCCGTACCGGGCCCTATGGCAAACACGCCCCTGGCTGCTCTGAGCGGCGGTCAGCGCTGCCGCGTGGCCCTAGCTTTGGAGATGCTGCCCCGGTTGGTGGAGAGGGAGGGGAAGGGAACGGGTGGCGAGGGTGGTGGAGAGGGAGGGGAAGGGAACGGGTGGCGAGGGTGGTGGAGAGGAAGCGGGAGAGTGGCGTGGTGATGTGTGGTGGGGGAGGGGTGGGGAGGTTGTGCGTGGTTCGATGTACATGTATTACCATGGTTTGATGTACATATATTCGATGCCTTGCCTCTCCTCGCTAGCCCGCCACGTCTTTCTTCCCTCCCCTTCCCTAAAACCCTAAACCCTAAAACCCTACAAAAACCCATGCAGGCCCCATCTGTTGCTGCTGGACGAGCCCACCAATCACCTGGATCTGCTCAGCGTGCAGGCACTGGCGGGGGCTATCCGGGAGTGGGCAGGTGCGGGACGGCCATAAGGCAGCAGCAGGACCCCTCAAGCCGTCGCCGCCTGTAAAACTACCGACAGCCCTCTCCCTTCCCCCGCCGCCTCCTCCCTGCCCCCCACGCGCCCCTGGCCCACATCCCCCTTCGTCCCCATCACCCGAATTGCATCACCATCACCGGAAGTCCATCCGCTCCCTTGAACCCCCAACCCGTCACCCCCGTCCCCTGTTCGCGGATAACCCTTTCCCCCCTCTCCTGTACGGCTTCATCCCCCTTGCCGCCCATCTGCCCTCTCATCCCCACCACACCACACCGCCGCTGACACCACCAGCACCAGCACCAGCACCACCACCACCGCGTCCAACCCCTTTTGGACCACTCTATATCCGTATATCTCCCTCCCTCCGTATATCTCCCTCCCTCTCTTTCTCTCTCTCCGTGTGGTTTCGGCACACGCACAGGCGCCGTCGTTATCGCCAGCCACGACCTGGCCTTTCTGCGTGACACCTGCTCACAAGTGTGGGTGGTGGAGGGAGGTGCGGTGAGCCGCCAGCCGCAGCCCGAGGCGGGGGAGGCGGTGGACGCCTTCGCCGTCCGCCTGAGGGAGCAGGTCCGCCGCCGGACCGACAAGATGCGCCGACAGCCCGGGGGGCAGTAGCCGCATTAGCAGCAATTGCAGTAGCAGTAGCAGCAGCTTGCGATGAAGCAGCAGTGGAGCGGTAGAAGTGGCAGTGGAAGACATGGTGCGAGATGGTGCGAGATGATGCAGCAGTGTGGGATGACGTGGGAGCGGTGGGCGGGAGTGGGCTGGGTGGCCGCCGGCAGTGGCGGTGGCGGTGGCATAGGGAGTTGGAAGGAAGGTACCGCTGCGACATCTGGGCGGCTGCGCCGCCGGTGCGTTGTCATCGCGCCGCGTACCGTATCACCTTTTATAAGTGTGTGTCCCGCAGCAGGAGCAGGGAAGATGCAGCAGCAGCAGCAGTAGTAATTTGCAATGTAGCTTGATATGGGTCAGCGAATCCCAAAATGAGACACATCGGTCCCAAGGCGTCGGTCACCCCCATTACGGAAGGCGTGCTGCAGCGGCGGAAATGACGGGACCCTCAACCCGCGCCACACACCACCACCAACAACAACAAATTTGACAAATACAGTTACAGCACCCTGAATGCGGCGCGAGAGACGCGCTCGGTGTCTCTCCCTCCCCCCAAAGGCAGGGGTTTGACCGGAGATGTGTTTGTTCGACCCCTCACCTCCCGCCTACACGCGCTGTTGTAATGCCATCTACTAAAGTCCCAACCAACGCGCGCCAAGCAACCTCTGGAGCCTGGACCGGAGGCACTGGCCGCCTACCATGATCGTATCACCGGCGGGCACGATCCTTTCCAACCCAGCGCCTGACGTCCCTAGAAAAACTCTATCTTGTTGCCGTTTGCCCCCTGAAATGCCCCAATATCGGTACCAATATCGATACCAACGGGGGATCACGTGGGTTCTAAGCCCGCCGTCCGCTGGCCCGCGTGCGCCTTGCCCTAAGAATCCAAGCATCCATCCTCCTCCCGCCCCTCGTCTGCCTAGACAGGCGACGCCAAGCAAGTCAAGATTCAACATCTAAATAATCAATCGCTCACAAAAAAGATAATTAGTATAGGTATGGTTATGGGGGCAGACGCACGACGAGGAACGCGATCAAAGGCGATCCATCTTAAGGAAGTAATAATAAAAAAACCATAAAAGGCGCGGTCTCCTGGTTCGGGTGTGTAGTTCCAGCGCCCCTCTTGCCGGTGCTGCTCCTGCTCCTGCTGCTGCGCTTGCAGCTGCTGCCGCCCGCCTTTCCAGTCGTCGCCCCTACCTCTTGCAATCATTGCGCGCGCCTCATACCGTTGCTAATCCGTAGCCGCTGCTATTACGTAGCCGCTGTTATTCCGTAGCCGCTGCTATTCCCTAGCCGCTGCTATTTACCGCCGGCCACACCTTGCCGCCGCCTCCCGCTCCACCACCCCACACCAACCCCAACCCCTCTGGCTCCAACCCCAACCCCAACCCTGGCCCGCAGCTCCCTACTGCTAACCCCCCCCACCCGCCGTCAAACCACGGTTGTTTCAGTCGTTGCAGCACAAGTGCTCCAAGAAACCCTTCACCACCACCACCACCACCACCACCACCTTTACCACCCTCCTCCCAGGCCGCTGCCCTCTACTGCTGCTCTCTACTGTTGCTCTCTACTGCTGCCCTCTACTGCTGCCCTCTACTGCTGCCCCCTACTGCTGCCCCTACTGCTGGTCCACCTCGCCGCCTCCCCACGCCGCGTTGCGGCTCATCTTGTGCAGCTGCGCCCTCCGCCGCCGCTCCTGCTGCAGCCGCACCAGGTCCACCGGCCCGATGGACTCGTCGCCCAGCAGGGCGCCGCTTTGGCGGGCGGCGCGGCGCAGCGCACGGAGGCGACGTGCCTGTGGGGGGAGGAAGGGTGGCGAGGGGGAGGGGTGGTGAGGTGGAGGGATGGCGAGGGGGTGGCGACGGATTTACCGACTTCCCGGAGGAGCCCGGGAGGGAGAAAGTCTTTACTTTCGCAGCGACCTCCGGCGCTCCGGGTGCCATGGGGGTCGATGGGGGAGATGGGTCGCGTGGGGCCTCTGCCCCGATGCGGCCAAGCATGGCCAAGCATGAGCATCGCATGGCATTGCATAGCATGGCATTGCATAGCATGGCAGCGCAGGTTAGCAGCGCACCTCCTCCCCTGCCGCGCCGGCCGCGCCGTCCTCGTCTCCGTCGTCGTACAGCTCGTCGCTGTCGTGATCCAGATCCAGATCCAGATCCGCGTCGTGACCGCCCGCGATGCCGCCAAATTTGAACTGCCGGGCCTGAACCGCCGCCAGCTGCACACCGTTGCACGGCAGGACGGAGAGGGGGGGGGGCCGTGACGGAAAGGGGAAGGAGGAGCAGGCGGGAGGATGATCAAACAAACGACGATGACGGCCTTTAGGTGTGTTGACGCGAGCAAAAAAGCAAGCGAGCTGGAAAAACGAGCTAGAAAGCGAGAAAGGGAGTCAGCGACAACGTCCCCCAGTGCTTGGCAGCAGATGCAGCAGCAGCAGCACCGCCCCTCTCCCTCTCGCTCTCTCCCTCTCCCCGGCTCTCGGCATGTCGCGGTATCCGTACTCTGTTGCCGTACCCTTTTACCGTACCCTGTTGCCGTACTCACCGGCGGAGCTCCAACCGGCGGTGCGGAAGCGGCGGCGATGTGCGATGCGGGGGAGGAGGTCGCCTCCACCTCCGTCAGGTCATCATCGGGCTAGGGGCGGGGGGTGGGGGCGGGGGGCGGGAATGGGGGCGGGGAGTATGGGTTCTGGAGGCGGGCCGGGGGTGGTAAGGTGAGGAAAGGCGAGCTGAAGTTGCAGTAACTTGAGAGTTGTGTTTCTCGACCGGGACTGGCCAACCGACACACACACACACACACACCCAACCCCCGCCTTGGTCCCCCCGCAGCGGTTTCTCTTCTTCATTACCCCTCACCCCCTCAACCCTCCTCCCACCGAACCAAACCAAACCAAACCACCGACCGTCCGACCCACCCACCCACCTGGTCAACCCCCGCCCCGTATTTGAACCCCCGGGCAGCGCCACCCAGAGCAGCCAGCGAGCCCGCCGCCGCCGCAGCGCTCCCCGTTGCCCTCCCTGGGGCCTCCAGCTCGACGTCGCCCGACGCCTCTCCGCCGCCGGGCCGCCGGAGTTGTCGTACAGCCACGTCGCCGCCGCCGCCGGAAGCAGCCGCCGCGGCCGATGCTGCGACGCCGTCGTCTTCGATGTCGCCCGACGCCTCTCCGCCGCCGGGCCGCCGGAGTTGCCGTACAGCCACGCCGCCGCCGCCGCCGGAAGCAGCCGCCGCGGCCGATGCTGCGAAGCCGTCGTCTTCGACGTCGCCCGACGCGTCTCCGCCGCCGGGCCGCCGGAGTTGCCGTACAGCCACGCCGCCGACGCCGCCGGAAGCAGCCGCCGCGGCCGATGCTGCGAAGCCGTCGTCTTCGACGTCGCCCGACGCGTCTCCGCTGCCGGGCCGCCGGAGTTGCCGTACAGCCACGCCGCCACCGGAAGCAGCCGCCGCGGCCGATGCTGCGAAGCCGTCGTCTTCGATGTCGCCCGACGCCTCTCCGCCGCCGGGCCGCCGGAGTTGCCGTACAGCCACGCCGCCACCGGAAGCAGCCGCCGCGGCCGATGCTGCGAAGCCGTCGTCTTCGACGTCGCCCGACGCGTCTCCGCCGACGGGCCGCCGGAGTTGCCGTACAGCCACGCCGCCACCGGAAGCAGCCGCCACCGATGCTGCGGCGCCGTCGTCTTCGACGTCGCCCGACGCGTCTCCGCCGCCGGGCCGCCGGAGTTGCCGTACAGCCACGCCGCCGCCGCCGCCGGAAGCAGCCGCCACCGATGCTGCGGCGCCGTCGTCTTCGACGTCGCCCGACGCGTCTCCGCCGCCGGGCCGGCGGAGTTGCCGTACAGACACGCCGCCGCCGCCGCCGGAAGCAGCCGCCGCCGATGCTGCGACGCCGTCGTCTTCGACATTGCCCGACGCGTCTCCGCCGCCGGGCCGCCGGAGTTTCCGCACAGCCATGCCGCCACCGTTGACGCCAGACGCCGCCGCGGCCGCACCATTCGCGCTGTCGTCATCGTCACTCACGCCGCTGCCGGGCCGCCTGAAGCCTCTGCTGCCGCTGCTGCTGCCGTTGCGGCTGCCGCCTACGGCGGCGGCGGCGACGGCCGCCGCGGCGGCGGCCGCCGCCGCCGCCTCCACCGCCGCCGCCGCGGCCGCCGCCGCCGATCCAATGCTGCTCCCGGAAGACCGCAGTACCGGTTTCAACCGCTCCGAGTCCAACCGCTGCTCGTCCCACTCCGCCTTCGACGCCTTCCCTGCGTTCTCCTCCCCCTCCCTCTCCCCCTCCCCGTGCCCCTCCCCTGGATTCAAGGAGGCCGATTCCCGGGAGGGTCGCCTGGCTTGGGACGTCGCGGCGGCGGCGGCGGCGGTAAGGGCCGCCAGGGCCACACCTCCGGCGCTGGCTCCGGAGCCGGCCGAGAGCGGCCACTCCGCACCCGCCGATGTCCCCCTCTCCGCCGACCCCGGCGAGTGAGAGTGTGAGTGCGAATTCGAGTGCGAGTGCGAGTGCGAGTGCGAGTGAGATTTCCCGCTAGCCGAATGCCCGGAGAGGGAGCTCGGTAGAAGGGCCTGTGGAGAAGGGAGATTCTGAACAGGAATTCACGGCGGGGAAAGGAGGGAGGGGGGGAGGGAGGGAGCTCAGAACGGTTCTGGCCCCCAAAGACGGAACGACATTAAAGCCACAGCAGCAATAACACTACAACAGGAACGACATCACGAACCACAGGCGGGAGTAGTGGCATCGACAGCAACCACCGCCAGCGCAGGAGCCACTCCAAGCGCCGAAACCAAACCCTAGGCGCGAATACGGTACATCGCGGCTGCCTACCTCGCGCGCAAGGTCACCGGGCAGATCCGAGCCGTCGGCGCCGCCGCCGCCGCCGCCGCCGCTGCGCGGCGGCGGCAGCGGCAGCGGCCTGGCGAAGGGACTGCTGACGCCGCCGCCGGACGAGATTGACGCCGGCAAGACAACCGATGGCAGCGCGGGTAGCGCCGACCGCCGCGTTGACAGGGACGGCAACCGGCTGGCCGCGGCAGCGTGGGCGGGGGAGCCGCCGCCGCTGCTGCCGCCGCCGGGGCTGCCGCTTTCCGGACTGTGGGGTTGTGTCTGGAGAGCCGGCAGCGGCGGCCGTACACCTAAGGGCCGTGGCGCCAGGGAGGGGTCTAACTGGGGCAGATGATCGAGAGGAGCGGCGATTGGAGGCAAAGCCATGACCCGTGGGCCGGCGCCCGAGGCCGGGGACGTCGACGCCGCCGTCGCCGTCGGGGAGGCGGCTGTCGTCGACGCCGGGCCCGCCGCCGCCGCCGCCGCCGCCGTCGCCGCTGGCGTGGCGCTGGCCGGCGCCGCCGCCGGCACATTGGCGGTGAAAAAGCCGCCATGCCCAGCCTGGGTCCCGCCGCTGGCGCTGCCGCTGGCGCTTCCGCCGGCGCTACCGCCGGCGCTGCCGCTGGCGCTGCCGCTGGCGCTGCCGCTGGCGCTGCCGCTGGCGCTGCCGCTGGCGCTGCCGCTGGCGCTGCCGCTGGCGCTGCCGCCGGCGCTGCCGCTGGCGCTGCCGCCGGCGCTGCCGCTGGCGTTTCCGCCGGCGCTGCCGCTGGCGCTGGCAATGCTGCCGCTGCTGGCGCGGCTAAGACGGCTGCGTCCGCCGGCGCCGCCGACGCCATGCGCGCTGCCGCCGCGGTCGCCCGCGCCGCTTGCGTCACTGGTCTGCAGCGGCGGCGGCGGTGGCAGGACTAGCACCGAGGGTTCCCGCGGCCCTTGGGACCGCGGCGTGTGGCTCGATGGGGTGCTCGAGCCATCCGCAGACGATGACGCCGCCGCCGCCGCCGTCAGCGGCGGCGGCGCCGCTGCCGCCGCCGCCGCCGCCGCCAGCAAGGTGTCAGAATTGACGCTCAGTAGACGACGAGTGGGTGCGATAACATCGCCGCCGCCGCCGCCGGCGTCGTCGTCGGCGCAAGCGGACGCGGCGGCTGTCGGCGCCGCTATCACGGCGGCGGCAGGGCCGGCGGCGGCGCCGTCTCCGTCGGCGCCAGCGGCCGCCGCCGGCTCCGCCACCGCCGCCGCCGTGTCCATGTCCCCATCCAACGACCGCCTGGAGCCCACCGGCGTTACCTTGGCGCCGCGGCGCCACCCGAAACGAATCCTGCGTCTCCCTCCGCCACCCCAGCAGCTCGTCGCAGCGGCGGCGGCGGCGGCCGCCGCCGCTGCCTCCGACGACGACGTCCGTGACGACGCCGCTTCCAAGTCGGCCGCCAGTACCTTCGCCGTCGGCTCCGTCACAGCCCCCGGCACCACCCGACACCCCCGCCGCCACCCGCTGCCTCCGCCGCCTCCGCCGCGCCACCACGCCGCGGCGCCGCCTTCCGGTCCCGTCGCCGCCTCCGTCGCCTCCTCCGCCGCCGCCTGATCTCCCAGCTGGCCGCCGGCAGCGGCATCCCCCTCCGCGCGTCGCTGCTGCTGGCGGCGGCGGCAACAGCACACCAGTAGCACCAGCAACGCCAAGAGTATGACGCCTCCGGCTACAACCGCCCCGATAAACAAGGGCAGCTTCGACCCACCCCCGCCGCTGGAGGCAGCGGCGCCGCCGTCGGTGCCGTCACGGCCACTGCCGTCAGTAGCCAGCACATCGGCGGCGCCGCCAGAAGCCAACGGCCGCGGCGGCGGCGCCGCCGCCGGCAGCGGCGGCGGCGAGCTGACGCCGCCGCTGTTGTACAAGGCGGCGCGGCAGCGGGCCTGCGTCAGGGACACCGTCACCGACGAGGACGCGGCGGCGGCGCCGCTGGCGGCGGCGCTGACGGCGGATTGTGCGATGGGTTGGAGCGCCACCATTAGAGGCGAGACGAAGGCCGGGCAATCTGTGAAGGAGCTGTCGGCGGTGGATACCGCGCGGACCTGCGTGTGAGGGCGGGTGGGTGAGAGGGCGGGTGAGAGGGCGGGTGGGAGGGTGGGTGGGTGAGAGGGTGGGTGAGAACCCTCCGTACCCCTCCATCTGTACCCACCCGTACTCATCCGCACTTACCCGTACCCGCCCGTACCCATCCGTACTCACCAGGGCCCCGGCCATCGCCTGGGATGCGTCCGTCTCCCCCCTCACCGCCGGACAGACCCCCGCCAGGCCGCCGCTGCCGCCACCGCTGCCGTACAGCGCCTGCAGCGCCGCCGCCTTGAACGTGTCCACTGACGTCACCGGGTTTAACTGAGCGGTGGGGGGAGGGGGAACGGGAGAGGGGAAAGAGAGAGTGGAGCGAGCGAGCGAGCGAGCGAGCGAGCGAGCGAGAGAGAGAGAGAGAGAGAGAGAGAGAGAGAGAGAGAGAGAGAGAGAGAGAGAGAGAGAGAGAGAAGGAGGACGTGGGAGCGAGGACGAGTGTGTCTGTGTGTGTCTAGTGGTGGTGGCGGGAGGGGAAGAGGAACGCAGTGGGGGTCTGTGTGTAAGGGGGGAAAGAGGTCCGACGGGCTAGAGGAGGCGAGCGTGTCTGGGTGTGGGTGTGGGTGTCCACCCCTCCCCCCACCATACACGCACAAAGACACGCCCACACATACGCACAAACACACGCGCACACATGCAGACATGCACACAAACACACGCGCACACACGCACACCTTGAACCGCAGGACGACCTCGGTGGCGGCGCCCGACCCACACACGCCGCCGCCGCTGCCGCTGCCGTTTCCGCCGCCGGGCGTGCAGCTGTCGGTGGAGACGTTGGCGGAGGGCAGTCCCAGCGGCGGCGCCAGGGCGGCCGCCAGGGCGGTCTGGGAGCCTGCCGTACAGTTGCCGTACGGAGAGGCAGCCTGTGGAAACGAGGCGGGCCGGGACGAGACAACAGAGAGGAGCACGGGGCGGGTTGGAACGGGGCCGGGCGCGGGCATGTCGTAATTTGGGAACGTGCGTTGAGTACGACGAGAACTAGATTCAGAGGGCAACGATTTGGGATTTGGCGTCTAAGCGTTCGAAAAACCTCCAGCGGCGGAAGGGAATTAAATGTAAAAATGAACAAAGGTGGACCCGAAACGCTGACCTGGAAGCGCGCCACGACGGTTAGGAAGTTGTACGACAACTGTAGTACGGCGCCGGGTACGGCAGGCAGGGTGTCGGTCACGGCCAGCGCTGCCGCCAGCGTCAGCTCAGCCTCAAAAACGATAAAGGCCGGGCTGGGTGGCGGCGGCCGCGGCGGCGGCGACGGCGATGTTGGCGGTGGCGGCGGCTGAGACAACGACCGTACGATGGGCACGGACAGCCCCAGAGGCGGCGTTGGCACCGGCACTGGCGGCGGCGGCGGCGGCGATGGAGAAACCTCCTCCTCCTCCTCCTCCTCCTCCTCTTCCTCCTCTTCATCCTCCTCCTTTTCATCCTCCGCCGACCCGCCGCCCTCCCCCTCCGCCTCCACCGTCACCCGGGCAATCGCCGAGGCGGTGTTGCCGCTGCCGTCCGTCATTGTCAACTGAAACGTGTACGGACCGGGCACCACACCCGTCACCAGCGCCTCCCGGCCAGTGGCATTGACGAGGCTGGCGTTGCCGCCGTCGTCGCCGCCCGGCGGCGCCGACAGGATCTGCCACTTGTACGACGGCGAAGCCGCGGCGGCGGCAGCGGCGACGGCGGCGGTGGTGGAGGAGGAGAAGGTGGAGGAGGAGGCAGGCGTCTGCTGCAAGGACCGACCCGCGGGCCGGTGCTGCTGCTGGCGCTGCTGCTGCGGCCAGTCGCTTGCTGCGGCGACGGCGGCGGCGGCGGTGGTGACGGTGGAGGAGGAGGATAGGGAGATGGAGGAAGCGGCCCTCAGCCGCCGAAACCCGCCGCTGCCGCCGCCGCCACCGCCGAAGAGGACGTCCGAGGCGGCTTGCTGGATGGCCCTTCCTCCGGACGCGGCGCAGCCCAGCGATCCCGCGAAGGTGTAGCCCGGCCAGCATGCGCACGCCGCCGTCACGGCGACGATGGCCGACGCCGTACCATTTGTCGTACCGTTGCTCGCCTGCGGCGGCGGCGGCGGCACCGCCGCCGCCACCTCCACGCACAGCCCACCGGCGGCGGCCGAGCACAGCTGGTCACCCCAGCACGGCGCCGGCGGCACCTCGCACGACGGCCCCGACCAGCCGCCGGCGCAGCCGCAGTACGATGCCGTACCGATTGTCGTACAGGTACCCAGCGGCGCCGGCGCGCATCCCGCCGCGGCGCAGCTCGAGATCGCCGCCGACCCCGCGGCGCTGAGACGCACCGCCAGAGCGCTGCCGTTGGCCAGTACCACACCCCTGGCGGCGGCGGCGGCGCCGGCGGCGGCGGCGGCGGCGGCGGCGGCGGCGACCGACGTCAGTTTGGCGCTGGCGACGACGGGGAAGGGCGCCGGCGGGCAGGTGGAGTTGGCGGTCTGCGGCGCGGCGGCGCACGACTGGCCGGGGGCCAAGTACGGCAGCCACCGCGACGCGCTGCAGCCGCTGCCGCCGACCGACCCGCGGGATGCCGCATTGACGGCGGAGCAGCGGCACGTCTCCGCGCACCAGCCGCAGCCGACCACTCGCATGCACGTGTCGCACGACAGCAGGCCGACGCAGCGGTCGGGGACGGCGGCGGCAGCGGAGCCGCCGCCGCCGCCGCTGCCGCCGCCGCAGGCGGCGGCGGCCGGCGCCCAGGCGGCGGCGGGGCAAGAGCGCGCGGCGGGGCCGCCGGCGACGCCGCCGAGCGCCATGCATTCGCCGCTGGCGTGGCAGTAGCCGCAGCCGGGCTGGGAGGCGCAGGCGGCGCAGCTGCCGTTCAAGGCGCCGCAGACGGCGGCGGTGGTGACGGTGGCGGAAGCGCCAGCGGCGGCGCCAGCGGCAAAGCCGACCTGCGCATGCGCGCGTACGTGGGGTTTCAAACGAAGCTTTCCGAAACGCAATAGAGAGCAAGGGCGGGAAGACACATACACATGCAAGCACACACACACGCCACGCAGACCCGTACACACACACGCACAGCCACGCACGGCCGCGCACGTGCACCCATCCAACCCAACCCACCCACCCGAGACCCAACCCGCCCAACCCTCCCAACCCACCCACCTCGAACAGGCGCCCCCCGGCGCCGGTGTCCGAAAGCACCACCGAAAACGGCGCCAGGCCGCCGCCGCCGCCAGTCGCCGCCGCCTGCGTCCGGTTCATCAACCGCACTCCCACCTCCAGCGGCGCGCCCACGTCGGGACAGCTCAGGCGCAGGGCCTTGGCGCCGCGGGCGGCGGATTGGGGGGCCACTGCCGAGAGGTCCAGGGGCTGTGGACAGGGGGCGACGCCCTGGGTACCTCGCAGGGTGAACTGGATACATTGGGGGGAGGGGAGGGAAGGGAAGGGAGGGGAAGGGAAGGGACATGGGAGGAGAGGGCGGTTTCCGGCGGCGAAGTGGAGGCAAGAGCAGCAGCAGCTTCCTTCCTCCCGACCTCTCACCCCCCACCCTCACCCTCACTCCTCACCCCACCCCCACCCCACATCACCCAAGCCGCACCCACCTCCAGCGTCGCATTCAACCCGCCATCCGCCGCCGCCGCCGTCGACCAGGGCAGGAACATGGCAACGTACGACACCGCGCCCTGTACGGCAAACGGCCCCGCCGACACCGCCGCCTCGCCTCCGCCGCCCGCTGCCGATGCCAGTCTCAGCATGTACCAGCCCGACTCCGCCGCCGCCGGAATCTCCCAGGCCGCCCAGCCCACATTCCTCGTCGCAACGGGCAGGCCAAGACTGCCGACTGGCAGCCACCGCAAGGCGGCGGCGGCGACGCCGCCTGGCGGCGGCGGCCGCGCCGCCAGGCCCCTGCCCACCTGCGCCGCCGTCACCGTCAAGGTGTCGTACGGGCTGCCGCCGAGCCAGGTGATGTTGACGGCGGCGGCGCCGCCGCCGCCGGCGCGCAGTACGGCATCGGGCCGGGGGGACAGCAGCCGCAGCGGCGGCGGGTCGGGGCAGGGTTGCGGGTTGCAGGGCCGCTGGGAGGCGGGGCGGGGGCTGCTGGAGCAGTAGCTGTACGGCGCGGTGGCCCAGATGCTACTGCCGCCACTGCTACTGCTGCCGTTGGTGCTGGTGTTGGTGGCGTTGGTGGTGGTGGGGGGTGCGGGCAGGCAGTTGACGATGCGGCTCTGGATGCCTGTGTGTGTGAGAGGTAACCGGAGGGGGAGGCCGAGTCGGGGTGAATGGAAGGAAGAGGGGGAGGGGAAGTACGAGGGGAGGTTGCATTAACCAGCCGCCCTCCCCTTCCCTCCCTGGATGATCATCCTGGGTACACGGCCGACCCCTGGGCCCATGGCCGACCCCTGGGCCCACGACCGACCCCTGGGCCCATGACCGACCCCTGGGCCCATGACCGACCCCTGGGCCCATGACCGACCCCTGGGCCCATGACCGACCCCTGGGCCCATGACCGACCCCTGGGCCCATGACCGACCCCTGGGCCCATGACCGACCCCTGGGCCCATGACCGACCCCTGGGCCCATGACCGACCCCTGGGCCCATGACCGACCCCTGGGCCCATGACCGACCCCTGGGCCCACGACCGACCCCTGGGCCCATGACCGACCCCTGGGCCCATGGCCGACCCCTGGGCCCATGACCGACCCCTGGGCCCATGACCGACCCCTGGGCCCATGACCGACCCCTGGGCCCATGGCCGACCCCTGGGCCCATGACCGACCCCTGGGCCCATGACCGACCCCTGGGCCCATGACCGACCCCTGGGCCCATGGCCGACCCCTGTGCCCATGGCCGACCCCTGGGCCCATGACCGACCCCTGGGCCCATGGCCGACCCCTGGGCCCATGACCGACCCCTGGGCCCATGGCCGACCCCTGGGCCCATGACCGACCCCTGGGCCCATGACCGACCCCTGGGCCCACGACCGGCCCCCGGGGCCCATGACCGACCCCTGGGCCCATGACCGACCCCTGGGCCCATGACCGACCCCTGGGCCCATGACCGACCCCTGGGCCCATGGACGACCCCTGGGCCCATGACCGACCCCTGGGCCCACGGCCGACCCCTGGGCCCATGACCGACCCCTGGGCCCATGACCGACCCCTGGGCCCATGGACGACCCCTGGGCCCATGACCGACCCCTGGGCCCATGACCGACCCCTGGGCCCATGACCGACCCCTGGGCCCATGACCGACCTCGCCCTGGGCCCATGACCGACCCCTCATAAACAGGACAGACGCTATGACCAAACAAACAAACGGTGCAGACGACTGGCTGAGGGAGGACTGCGGCTACGTCTCGGACTGCCCCACCGTCCCCTTCCCCTTCCCCTCCCGCCTTCCCATTCCCGGTCCCTCCAACCCCCTCCCCATCCCCCACCCACCCACCCCCACCCACCCACCCCCACCCACCCACCCACCCACAGCCCCTCCCCCCTCACCTCCGCCGCACTCCTGGTCGCATGCGCCCCACGGCCCCACCCCCCAGTCGTACACCGGGCAGGGCTGCAGGTTGCAGTCGTACAGCAGCACCCCGGGGTCGGGTCCCGTACACTTGGCGGCGGGGCAGGTTATGGACTGGGCACACTGCGCATCCGTGCCGCCTGACAGAGACGGACGGTCCGACAGACAGACAGATAGAGGGACGGGGGGGGCGCCGGGGGGTGGGGGGCCGGGGGTTGTGGTTGGGGGGAGGGGAGGGAGGGAGATGAGAGATTTCAGAAAGGGGTCAGAAAGACGAGACGCCCACTGTCCCGGCCGGGCCCGGGCCCCCCTTGCCCCTCCGCTGTAGTACCAACAACGCACTGCAATTCCCTCCTCCTTCCCCTCATCCTCATACTCCTCCGCAGCAGCAGCACAACAGCAGGACAGCAGCAACAGCAACAAATTCTTTCTCTTCTTCTTCTTCTCACCGCATCCGGGTCCGTAGCTGCCCGTGCAGCGAAAAGTGCGCCGCTGAGTGCCCCCACCACATGCAGCGCTGCAGGCACCTCGCGCCGCCTCCACCTCCACCCAGCGAGCCTTGTCAGTGCAGCCGTCGTCGCACACGTAGCTGGGCGGGGGGAGAGAGGGAGGGGGGATAAGGTGGAGGCGGGAAGGTGTGGCGGGGGGAGAAGGTGGGGGAAAGAAACAAGTAAAACACACACCGTATCAGACCCATTGAAACCCACCCCTCCTCAACCACCCCCGACACGTGCGCTTCGGCACCCATATTGCGCCTCCCTCCATGCCCCTTCCCCTTCCCTCCCCTCACCTCACAGACCTCTACCCAATCCCCGTCTCGCTCCCTCCCCCTCTGCTCCCCGACCCACCCGCGCTTCTCCTCACCCCTCTCACCCAACCCTGCAAACCCGCAACCCCACCCCCACCCAACCCCGCTCCCCCCACCCCCACCCCCGACCCAACCCCGCAACCTCGCAAGGTCGCAACCCCACCCAACCCCCCATCCCCGCGCCCCCACCCGTTCCGTCTGCAGCACTCTTGGTAGCCGCCATCCGCCTCCGAAGCCGAGTCGCAGCTCAACACCTCTCCCGAAGTGGAGGAAGCGGTGCCACACAGGAAACCCAAGCCTCGCGGCCGCCGCAGACAACTGCACGCCGTACAGTTGGCGGCCACCGCGCCCACGCCGCCGCCGCTGACGACGCCGCCGCTGACGGCGCCGGCAAAACCCCCGACGCTGCAGTTGGCGGAGCCGCCGACGGCGACGGGACAGTCGTACTGGCAGTCCCGCGTGTTGCAGGTCTCCAACGCCGGCGGCTTCGTGACGGGGTTGCAGTACGATTCGTTGACGGCGGCGGCGGCGGCGCCGCTGGCGGCTACGCAGCTGACGTTTCGGCGGCGGGTGCCACCGCCGCAGACGGCGCTGCAGGGAGCGGCCCACGGGTCGGCGCGCCAGGTGTAAGGCCCCGGCGGCGGCGCGATGGTGAAGGGCCCGATGGCGGCGGTGTTTGTGGGGTCCGAGGCGCTGACGGCGATCAGGTAGAAGGTGGAGCCGGTTGGGGTGGTGGGGGGGAGGGTCCAGGAGAAGGAGCCGGTGTTGGGGAGGGGGTCTGCGGAGCGGGGTGGGTGATGGGGGGTGGGGTGGGGGAGGGGGGCGGGGACATCGGGCAGCGTCGGCTGGTGCTGTAGGCTGAACAGAACACAACACAACAGAACACGACACGACACGGTCCGACACGACAGATCGGGACAGAACCGGACAGAACCAAGTAAAGTAGGACCGAAAAGGTTACCATACCTTCGGCCCTGTCAGCCCTTCAGCCCTTTCAGCCCTGTCAGCCCTTCAGCCCTTTCAGCCCTTCAGCCCTTACATGCCGATGCCGACAACGACAACCGACACTGCAGCTGCCCGCACTGCACGCCAGGATGGACCCCTTACGGAGCTCTTACCGTAGCGCACAACTAATCTACCAGCCTCTCACCAACTTAACTCACCCACCCACCCCACCCTCCCAGACACCGACCCCACCCTCCGACCAACTCCAAACCCCCGCCCACCCACCCACCCATCCACCCACCCATCCACCCACCCCACCCTCCCACTCACCGGAGGGGAGGCCCAGCCCCGTGGTAAGCGGCCCGCTGGTGCCCACACGCAGAAACAGCTGTACACCGCCGCTTACGTTGCCGCCGCCACCGCCGCCAGCCCACACCACGCTAACGACTCCACCTCCCCCGCCGCCACCACCACCACCACCCGCCGTCAGCACCGCCCCCGCCGCCGGCCGCAGAAGTTGCAGCCGCGGCTCCTCCCCCGCCGTCCCCGCCGCCGCCGAGCACTGCGACACGGTCCACCAGCCCGCGGACGTTCCGCCGATGGCATTACTTGCGGCGCTACTGTTACTGCTGCTGCTACTGCTGCTACTGCTGCTACTGTTGTTCGTGTTGTTGGCCGAGGGGCAGGTGAAGCCCGCGGAGGGGCCGGCGGCGGAGCCGGGCAGACACCTGCCGCCGCCGCTGGCATCGCCGCTGACATTGCCGCCGCCGCCGCTGCCTGGTGAGGCGGAGGCGCACCAGCCGCAGCCCGCCAGATGGCCGTTGATGCATTGGTCGCAAGAGGAGGCTGAGAGGCAGGCGGTGGCGGCGCTGAGTTGGGAGGCGCAGTAGCCGTTGTCGAGGCCGCACCTGCGGGGACCGGGGAGGGGGGCAGGGTGAGGGGCAGGACGAGGAGCAGGACGGGGGGCGGATCAAAGGGACAGGACCGGAAACAGGATCCGGGGGCAAGACGAAAGACAAGACAGGGGGGGGGTACAGGACAGGGGACAGGACAGGGAACAGGACAGGGGAGGGGGAGCGCGGCCTTGTGCCTCTGCCACACACACACACACCCCAACACACACCCCAACACACACACACACACGCTCAATCCCTCCAGGAGTCCAACCCCCACCCCCCAACCCCATCCCCCAAAATCCCAATCCCCCCTCCCCCGGCCCCCCAAAACCCCTCACACTCACTCAGGCACCATGCACTCCAGATCGCACTGCTCGTTGCCCAACATCTCTGCCGTACAGCTGTCTGGACACGCCGCCGCCGCCGCCGGGTCGGTGCAGGGCTGCGAGTTGCACCGCTGAGTCGCCGTCGGCTGCGGCGCGCCCAGCCCGGCGGCGGCGGCGGTGGCGCAGACGCTGCCCGCCGCCGCTTCCGCCACCGCCTCCTCCCCTCCGGCGGCGCTCCTCTGGATGCACGTCACTGAGCGGCTGCGAACGCCGCCTCCGCCTCCGCATGTGGCGTTGCAGGGTCCCCAGGGCCCCAGCGACCAGAAGGCCGAGGACGCGTTGGTACGGGTGGTGGGGAGGCAGCCGCTGCAGTTGGGGCAGGCGAGGTCGGTCTGTGGATTGGGGGAGAGTTGGGGGGGGGGGTTTTCAGGGGCGGGGGGCGGTCGCGGATAGTTGGCGGAGCGTGTGTGTGTGTGTGGGTGTTTGGGGGTGGGGGGAGGGTGGGGTGCCTTTACCCCCACCCACCCACCCACCCACCCATCCACCCACCCACCCACCCACCCACCCACCCACCCACCCACCCACCCACCCACCCACCCACCCACCCACCCACCCACCCACCCACCCACCCACCCACCCACCCACCCACCCACCCACCCACCCACCCACCCACCCACCCACCCACCCACCCACCCACCCACCCACCCACCCACCCACCCACCCACCCACCCACCCACCCACCCACCCACCCACCCACCCACCCACCCACCCACCCACCCACCCACCCACCCACCCACCCACCCACCCACCCACCCACCCACCCACCCACCCACCCACCCACCCACCCACCCACCCACCCACCCACCCACCCATCCCGCCCTCGCACCCATCCACCCACCCACCCGGGGCAGCACCGCCTCGGAGGCGGCCCAGGGCAGGTACGGCCGACCCGACAGCAGGACCGGCTGCAGTACACCGCCGTACGTTGTCGGGATCCGGATCTCTTCACCCTCCACCTGCACCTCCACCTCCAGCCCCCCGCTCAGCTGGTGGGCCAGTCCGGAGCAGGCGGGGGAGGCGGGCGAGGAGCGCAGACCAAGCAGCAGCCGGGGGCTCATGGACACGGGCGTCTGTTGCCTGAACAGGAAACAAAAGAGGAGGCGCGGGCGTATGTAGCTGAACAGGAAACAAAAGAGGAGGCGCGGGCGTGTGTAGCTGAACAGGAAACAAAAGAGGAGGCGCGGGCGTGTGTAGCTGAACAGGAAACAAAAGAGGAGGCGCGGGCGTGTGTAGCTGAACAGGAAACAAAAGAGGAGGCGCGGGCGTGTGTAGCTGAACAGGAAACAAAAGAGGGGCGCGGGCGTACCGGTATGTTCCCTAAACAGAAAAACAGGAAGAGGGACACGGGCGTGGCGACGTGGTCTTTCATGGCGACATCTCCGCCACATCCCCTCAGAAAAACCGCGCACGCGCCCCCTCCCCCGTGCCGCCAAGCGAGGAAAGGCGCTGCGCTCCGTCTGTTCAGGCACCCTCCGACCCTCAGCCCCCCAACCGGCTCTTTCCCACACACATACACACACACACGCACACACACACGCACCACACGAACACACACACACATCCACGCACGCACCCGCCACACCCACACGGGCCGCTGCCCGTATCGTACCATAGGCTAATGGTGAAAGTGGGCGACAGGTCCACCTCCAGATCCAGAGGCCCGGGCGCTGTCAACTGGGTGGGGTGGGCCTGGAAGCCGGGGAAGGTGGTGGAGGGAATCCTGCGGGGGGGCGGGTACCGGTAGGTGGGTGGGGTGGTGGGGGGTGGGGGTAAAAAGAAGATACCGCAGCGGAGACGGAGACGGCGTTAGCGAAACGGACCCGGAACCCAGCGGGGGGAGGGAGTTGGGTTTAGGGGAGGGGGGTCAGGGTGAGGCAGGCGGGGGGGGGGGCGGGGGGCGGAAAGACGGGGAGCGCAAGATATGGGGGAGGTTGCTCCCGCCGCTTCCTGCCCCGTCCCCCTCCGTCCCTCCTCCATTCTTCCACCCCCCCCCCCCCAAACGCCAACGCCGTCACTCACTGCCTAAACTGCCGCCACTGGCTCCGGTACTCGGCCCCCATCTCCACATAGCTCGAGTAGGTCAGACCCGCAAACACCACTCCAGGGGCACCCAGGGACATGGAGGCGCGCGCCTGGACAAGGGACACGGGGGAGGGGGAGGGAATGGGTAGAAATTGCCAACGGGAGGGAAAAGGGGCGGAGGGGGATGGGGGTGGGAGGGCGCGGGGAATAGGGTGGGAGGGCGCGGGGAAGCGGGTGGGTGGGTGGGTGGGTGGGAGCAGCGTATTGCATGGCGGATGATCCGCGCATTTATTCCGCATTGCCTGAACAGGCCAGACCCCACAGACCCCACAGACACTCCAGTGGCGCATCGAATTTTCGGCCCCCCCACCCCCGAATTCAAGTTCACAATCCACCTTTGCATCGGGGTTTCCACATACGACATACACGCACACGCAGCAACACACCTTCCCCCTTCCCCCTCTCCCCCTTTCCCCCTCCCCCCGCTTTCCCCCCCCCCCACCACATCCCCCTTACCTGCAGCGCCGTCGCCAAACCCAATGTGACCGGAAGCGGCCCCGCCATGAAGGCCACGGCGGGCAGCTGCGCGGGGGGCAGCAGGGTTACGGTTCCGGAGCCAAGCGAGGTTGCTCGTACCGCCTGGAGCGCCACGTCGACGTTGACCGTCAGTTGACCAAACAGGCTCACCTGCGGCGAGAGATGCACATCGACCGAACCGATTCGCGATTGACAGTTGGCGGTTGGCGGTTGATGTTTGGGGCCAACATCTTTGGAACAAACCCGCTCTACGCGCTGAGCTTGCCGTGCCTACCTTGCCGCCCCCACCCCTCGATCTCGTTATCTCCCTCCCCTCCCTCCCAACCCACCCATCCCCTTCGGCTTGTGTCCGAATTCTTTCACGCCCCCTCCCCCCCACCCCAACCGGAGGCGGGTGCCAAACATTTGCCCCTCAACCACCCCCCACCCTCCCCCCACCCCAAACTCGTCCCACGCCGCCACCCATAGACCCATTCCCCACCGTCATGCCACCCTAATGTCCCCTCACCCTCATGTACTCCAACCGCACGGAGGGGCCGGCGGCGGCCGCCTCCCCCTCTTCCTGCTGCTGCTGCGGAGCCACCACCACCAGTTCGAATCCAATGCCCGCATCGAACGCCGCGTAGCAACCCTCGCAAGACACCGACACGTCGGGGGAGAGCGCCGGGAGAGCGCCGCTCCAGTTCGACGTCAAAATCGAAGCCGTCGCGTTCGAAGCCGTCGCGTTCGATGTAAACGGGTACGACGCCGCAGCACTCCCCGATGACGTCGAAGCCAATATGGGCAGGGAGGGGGTTTTGGCCGCCCCCCGGCTGCGGTCCCAATTTAGGTCCAGGGAGGCGTTGGCCCGCGGCTGAGGGCGGACGGGAAGGTGGGGCGGGGGCGGGGTGAGGCGGGGGGGGGAGCGTGAGAGGGAGGGAGGGAGAGTCTCCGTAGCACACATACACACACACATCCCCCCAAACCCCCACCAACTCTCCACTCGCCACACACACCCACCGCCGCCGCCACCACTCACCGTTCCGCCGCTGGCCAGCGCCGCAGCAAGCCGCCTCCCCCTCCCCCCCATCGAGCTGTCGGCCCCTGTTGGGTTGTGTGTGGGGTGGTCCGGGTGACCTGGTGGGAGGTGGCGGTACGAGATGCGAGCCTCCCGGAAGCAGTGCTCCACACCCACCTGCAGGGTAGCGGGGTACAAGGCGGGGGCGGATGCGTAGGTTTTGGGTTGGGGGCTGGGTGCGGTGTGCGGGGGTGGCGGCGGCGGTAGGTTTGGGAAGACAGCCCGAATGCGGGGTGGGGTGGGGTTCCAGGTGCGGGTGTGTGGGTGTGCGAGGGCCAGGAAGCGGTGGGACGAAGCGGCAATAATGCCGTATCCGTATCGCCCTCTCCCTCTCACCGGCTGCACCTCAAACACCAGGACCCAGGATGACGTCACGCCGCCGCCAAACACGTCACCCCAGCTGCGTGCCGACGCCACCTCCGCCTCCGCCGTCGCCGGTGCCCCTGTCATCGCCGCTGGCAGAGCAGCCTCAGGGGAAGCCCCGACGTCGTCGCTGCCCTGTGTGGTGGTGGCGGCGGCTATAGTGGTGGTGGTGGTGGCGGCGGTGGTGGCGAAGGCCCGGGCCAGTCGAGGTTCCACCTCCTCGGCCGCCGTGTAGGCGCGGCCCCGCCCCGCCAGGTGAAAGTAGAAGGGCGAAGGGCCGTTCGAGCCCGGCGGGACGCAGCTGTGGGTCAGCGGCAGGGTCAGCGGACAGTCAGCAGAAAGGCAAGAAAAGACAAGGCTTGGGTGGGTGGACCGCCTCTTCCAATCTGGCCCACACCCCACCTCGACGGGCAACATTGATTACGCTCCCTGACCCCACCACCACATACTCAGACACACTCACACACGCTATACACCCAAATCCACGCATCCCAGAGCGACAGCCCCCTCCCCCTTTTCCACCGGCAAGCATTCAAAAACCGATCCGTGAGGCCGAGAGCCGCGAAGTGGCGCCGCGGGGCCGCAGCCCCCTCCCTCGCCCTCCCTCCCCCCACCCCGGTGAGGTCTGCGACTCTGCGATTGCCCCCTTGCGTCGCCTCCGTCCCTTCGTTGCTGTTAGACGTCTTTCTTTCCCACCATCCCCCCCTCCCGCCCGCCCGCCCCCCCCGGGGTGAGGCCGCCGGCCCGCTTCCTTCCTCCCTCACCCCCAGTCGCTCGTCCCGACCAGCACCGCTCCAGGGGGCCACCGGAGCGCCGCCTCCGGGTCGTCCATCGCAAGAGCCACCACCACCATCGCCTGCTGCTGCTGCTGATCCTGATCCTGTTCTTGCTGTTGCTGTTGCTGTTGTTTTCTTTCTTGTAGCATATCCCGTTGTTGCTCCTGCCACACGTTATCAAGGAGGAGTCGCCGCCCCGGCTGCTGCTGCTGCTGGTGGTGCTGCTGATGATGCTGCTGCTGCTGGTGCTGCTGATGGTCGTCGTCGTCGTCGTCCTCGTGGGATGGTGGTGGTGGTGGTGGCGAGGAGGTGCATCTGAGGGCCCTCAGGGAGGGCTCTTCGGACAGCAGCACCAAATGGTCGGCCTGTGGGCGGGTGTGGGTGTGGGTGTGTGGGTGTGGGTGTGGGTGTGGGAGCTGCCGTATGCCCACGTAGGGACAGACGCACAGACCCCCGATCTTGCCAGGCTAGGCCATCCCTCCCTGGACCGCGCGGTGGCCGTGGTGAGGAGGTGAGGGCCGTTCACCGGCCCCGTAAGGCATCCAGGCGTGATGGCCATGCCTCTGCCATGCCTCTGCGCTAGGACGCCGGCTCCTCGGGGGGAGGGGGGAGGGCGGGGGAACAACTCCTCACGCGAACTACGGCGCCCGCAGCCGTGATGTTGGTGCGCGGCCGACTGTCGCCTGTCTGTCGGCTGTTTTGTCGGCTGTTGCTGACCTCAGCCGCATGCGACTGTATGTGTTGCCAAGTTCGCGAGCTACACATCCCTTGACCGGAAGCGAGCGCTCCGGCTCTGCCATTCACGTCACGTACCAGTGAGATGTCGTACTTGAGGTGGACCCAAGCGCCGTTCTTGTGTTCAGCCGCCTCGTCAAATGTATGGCGAGTGTGAGCATTAAGTATAGCCTCTTGTCGCTTCGTTGCGGCGGTTTCAGCTCGGGGGGTCGCGCCGAGCATCCGCGGAATGGAATGGAATAGAAGCAAGCTCAGCACCAGCCAACGCAAAGCCATGAAAGAAAGGACCGCAGTCGTAATCAAGTGCGAGGTGGTGATTGCCTCAGGTGATACAGTAGGCTGCTAGGCTCACACTAAACTGCCTTGTAGAGCGTAGCGTACCGTAGCCTGTTCAAGCCGAACCCACACAAGTGATTATGTGCAACAAGAAACATCAACGCTGGATAGTACATATGCAAGAGGCGGACATTGCGGCAATAGTTGCGCACACCTCTGGGGAAGAGCCGATGCGAAGTTGCGACTGCAAGTCTGTAACAAGCATGGTGTTGTGCTTGTACGCCTACAGCTAGTCTTTCCCTAAGCCTAATTAACTAAGAAGTGAATCAGCCGGCTGCTTCAAGGAAAGAGCCTCGCGGTCGGTCTCTCTGTTGTTCGTACATCAGCATAAACCTCAACCCAGCAAGGACGTTCGCCATTTCTGTGGATGTATTTGAGGGGGCAATCATTGGCGTTAAATGGAACTAATCCGGCTGGGTTCTAGCTGTTGTGAGTTTTGTTCTTCCCAGTCTCTTTCTATGGGTACGCATATTACAGAGTTAATTTGAAATCAGGTTATAATTGTGGGTCTTGCATAGAAGCACTATAACTTTTGCCTTTTCAGTCACCTGCGGGCCGTCTACGCATTACTAATCCTAACCGATGCTCTAAAAACACAGTGGGCAACTTGGCATTCGTTGCAAACTTGCAATACATCATATGTAGTCATTGACCAGCTGTATTATGAACGACTGCTTGCGTAGCCAGGTGCACACGTTCTATATATGATTAAGGTGGCATGGGTAATTGGGTGTGTACCGTGACAGGCAATTATTGACGATGCAGTGTTCAATTTAGTCCGTTTATTGAATGTATCTTATACATTTATTCAGCTTAATAAATGTATCTGCTTGTAAACCGGGGTTGGACGGCGCCAGCTTGGGGCTGGCATGGGCGCATTACCAGGACAGCCTGCTGCTTCATGGTGCATGCTTGCATCCAATGGCATTGAGAAGGCGGAAGCTTTCATATGCCACGTTCAGTTCGTTCCATATCTAGGCTAGGATAGCCAACGGTCGCTGAACCTTCCCTGTGCCGTACTATGGTGGACGATTGTAAGACATATGCGCCGGGAATTGTCTTGCGATCTCTTGCGTGCCGGGGTTGAGGCAGGGGCTTCGTATATAAGCATGTGCACCATATCAAACCTGGCAGAGCTGCGCACGCCCAGCGTGGCCACCCGGCCTACCTGACCCGGTCAGGACGTTACCCCCAAACCTGCGGAGTTTCCCAGGGCTTGCAAAGACAACTTTGTCGTGTGTAATAATAAAGAGCACGCATGCATGCAGCCTTAGGTATCCCATGAAAGGCATGCTGGCGGCCTGGCGCAAACACTCGTTACGACGAACGTACGAACATACGGGCACCTCCATAGCATTTATAAGCAAACGCAGCTTCTCGCACAGATACTGAAGCCCTAGATACAAGAATTCGAGAGCTACTTCTTTTGTTCATGGCATCCGCATGACCTTGGCTCCTTCATACCATGGCTCCTTCATAACTTTTGGGCGGGACGATGGCAGAAGCAGGGGCTATTACCCCTTCCTCTATCGAGCTTCCTACTTGTTCGATCTGCTTATGTGAATTTGGGGCTGGACTAAAGCGCCCTGTGGACTTAGGTTGCGGGCATTGCATCTGTGGCAGATGTTATGCAAGCCTAAATATGACAGGACCAAAGACATGCCCAATAGATCGAACACCTTGGAACAATCCACACACAGCGTATGAACTCCTTCATTTCGTGGAGCTGCTGCAGAAGACCTGCGGCGATGTCGCAGGCACTGAGGACGAAGCTGCCCGCACGCCGGAGGCTCGGCGACAAGGTAACAGACGTCTAGGATGAGCAAAGCAGATGTCGGCTGCATTAGCCAGTTCAAAGTAGCTAGGGTGTTTGCCAACCGCTCTGTACGGCTACACCACACGAGCTTTCGACCTTCGCCGCCAGCCCATACGGGTGTCCATCCGGGGTTTCGGTATGGTGATCACGCCATGCCACTGTTAACAAACCCTTCCTTGAACTCTGCAGGTGCCCAGCTCCGCTGGCAGCCTCCCGACCCCTTCCGGCCTGCCGCGAACGCGATGCTAGTGCTGTCCGACCTGTGGCGAGCCCTTACCTGGCTACCAGAGCACGGAGAGCCCGAAGTGAGCATGGGTGTGCAAGAGGCGCTGGGGCACTTGGTGCTGCTGCTGCCAGAGTGGTTTCACGCCGTCCTGCGCGTCACGGCTCCGGGGCTCTTCCTGCTGGTTGCGTACTTCTGGGCGAGGTGCGTGAGGCGGGGCCCCTCGTGCGTCGGCTCGTGTTGAGGCTTGAGGGAGGGTCCGCCAGCGATGGTTTCGCGCGAGCAGCGATGCGCCGAAACGTGGGAATGAAGTTGATGGGTCGAGACCTGCCACCACCTGCATCGCGCGACATGCCGCGTCCAGGGAAACGGAACGCCACCGACAGGGCTCTTGGGATTTCTTCGATCCCTTGAGCGCGCGGATTTTACGACCGGGGCGGTTCACGTTCCGTGCATTGGCCGCAACACCCGACCAGGCCGATGTTTTCCTGCCCCTCAGCGGCAAGGTCGTGTCTCACATGTTCGCTCTCGCGCACGCCCTTGCGATCTAAGCTGCTTCCGGACTGCTCTCTCTACATGCCGGCAGGTACATTGCCGCGATTGTACTGGTGCTGCTGCCATGCGTGCTGGCGCTGTCGGCGTGTCTGGAGGCTGGGCACCGCACATGGCCCCTGGTAGGTCGCACTGGCGCCGTCCGTGCCTTGGATTTGGTCGCGACCCACATCACACGCGTGCACAACCCCGTGGCGCCGCCACACCACCTGCATTTGGGGCATACCTCCCTTCCAGTGGCAGCTCGAGATAAGAACCGATGTGGGTCGTTACCAAATGTGGGTGCCACGGGGCGGTGCACGCGCGCAGACCCTTCGTCGCGCCATGCGAACAGAAGCCGGTGGCTTGGCCTGGCGCTGCGCCAGGAGCTGAAAGGCATGCACTCAGGGCGTTGCAGGAGACATGCCATGGGGCACCTGTTCTTTTTTCGTGTGTGTGCATGGGCGGGCCCTCGTTTGTTGTATGGCCGAAGAGGCGCATGTTTTCTCGCATGCGACGAGCACTTCCGTGCGCGGGTACCTGGCTGCCCAATGCACTTGTCTACCCACTCGCTCGTCCCCCACCCTGCTCACCCCCGCATCCGTCGCCCTCGCCCTCGCTCTTGCCCCGCCCGCGCGCACAGATCGCCGCCTGCGCCGCCGCCGGCCTGCTGGGCAGCGCGGTCAGCGTACCCACGCTCCTGGCTC
The DNA here is from genome assembly GCA_030267565.1 of Pleodorina starrii. Lineage (NCBI taxonomy): Eukaryota > Viridiplantae > Chlorophyta > Chlorophyceae > Chlamydomonadales > Volvocaceae > Pleodorina > Pleodorina starrii. Next base: position 7,594,534 of record BRXU01000003.1, read on the forward strand.
TCGGCGTGCTCCAGAACATGTTGTCCCTGCTGCTGGTGGTGCTGCTGGTGGCCGGGGTGCACCACTCGTTCGTCTGCCGCTGCAGCCTGGCCCGGTTGATGCGGCGGCGCTGGCTGATCGCGGCGACGGTATTTGCCAGCCTGGCGCTGCGGTGGCTGGGACTGGATCCCGCGGCGCGGCTGGGGCTGTACCACGCCGTGCTGCGGGAGGCAGGGGTGCTGGGGCTGGTGGCGGAGAGGTCGGTGCGGCGGGCGGCGGCTGCCGCGGCGGCCGCCGCGGCGGCGGACCCGCGGCCGCTGCTGGGCCTGCGCACCGTTGCGGCGCTGCTGCTGCGCGGCGTGCTGACGCCGGCGCTGATGCTGTTCACCGTGGTGGGTTGTAAAGATGGTACCGCAGCGGAGGACCGGGCGTATAGGAGAAATGCGGCAGGGTGTGCTGGTCTGGGGATGGGCTTTGGCGGGGAAGAGTTCGACCGCGCGTCGCTGCAGTGCATCTCAACCAAAACGTAAAGCGGCTAGCGCTACGCTACGCTAGCCTCTCTTACCGCGGCACCCGCGCCCTTGCCCCCCCCCCGCTCCCAGACGTGGCTGGAGGACTACCGCCTGAGCCTATACGACGGCGGGCCCGCCTCCCTGACCACCGCCCAGCCCGGCGCCACCATCGGCCTCTTCGCCCCCAACCGCTACGACCTGGACTGGCTGCTGCTGCGCTCCTTTGTGTTCGTGGGCGTGCTGTGCTGCAGCGGATCGGTCAGGTGCGTTGCGTTGCGTTGCACTCGCCACGCGCTCACGCGCACGCGAGCCCCATGCGCCTCCCTCCTCCCCCAAGGTTGGGGTGGCTGGCATTGCCTGGCCACAGGGCACAGCAGCACACAACGCGGCGGCCAAGGTGGAACAGCGGGAATAGCGGGCAGCAACGGCCGTGCGTTGCGTTCCAGGGGGGCGTCGCCGTAATCGCAACCAGCGCGGCAACCAGCGCGGCAAGGCGCCACGTGTTGCTGGCCAAAGCCCGCGTGTGGCACGTTTGCGGTTGGCAGCCTCGACGCCACGTCCTTGTTGCTCTGTCGTTGTTGTTCATCGTCTTGGCCGTGCTGTCACGTGCTGCCACGCCGCTCCCTTTTTGCATCCGCCGGCCGCAACGTGGACCGTTGGGTCGTCTTGGCCGTCTTGGCTGTCTTGGGTCGCCGCCGCTCACTGTTCATCCGCCGGCCGCCCCCCCAGGCTCGCCACCACGTCCAACGTGGCCCTTCACGGCGTCTTCATGCTGCTGCGCCTGGTCGCTTCCAACCGTCACCTGCTGCGGCTCTTCCGCGAGGAGACCGCGGCGGGCCGCGCCGCGGCTACCACCGCGGCGGGCCGCGCCGCCGCCGCTACCGCGGCGGTTCGCGCCGCCGCCGGCGCCGCGACTCGCGGCGCCACGCCCTCATCGCAGCAGCGGCGGGCCCTCGCCGCGCCGCGAACCCCCGCCTCCAACATCGGCGCCTTCGCGACGCTGCGGCAACTGCCCGAGTTGAGGGAGGAGCGCAGCCGCGCAAGTGGAAGCTCGTCTTCGGGCAGGCCCCGGTCTCAGTTGTCCGGCGAACCACTACGGATCCGGCCAGTGGTCGTACGACCTGAGGACCTGGACCAAGACCGCGCGCAAGTCCGGCAGTCGGACGCGCCGCGGGCCACTTGCCCAGCGGAGGCGGCTGCGGCCTCGGCAGCGGTGGGAGCGGCCTCGCAGCTCGCCGCGGCGGCGGAGGCGGCTGAGGCGGCGAGGGCGCGGACGGGCCCGACAGCCGCTGCACAGCCGGCGCCAGGGTCACCGACGGAGGCGGCGGCTGTACCGGTGCCGGACGCGACAGCGGCGGCGGGGGCGGTGTCCAGCCCTGAATCGGTGGCGGCGGGCAAGCGGCCGAAGGGTAGGGCCTCTGAGCTGGAGCAACCGGAGCAGCCGGCCTCGCGTGAAGGCACCACGTGGCCGTCGCCGGTGGAAGCTGCGCCTCCGCGGGCCTGCTCGGCTTGCATGCACCCGGAGCCGTCCACAGCCCCAGCGGCGCAAGGGCCTAACCGCACGCAGCCGCACCCCGTGCCGCCGCGGCCGCAGTCGCACCCCGAGCAGCAGCCGCAAGAGCAGCAACCGCAGCAGCCGGACGAGGCTGTCCAGGCGCGGCAGGCCAGCCTCGTGGATTGGGTTGCGCGCGAAGAGGAGCAAGCGCTGCGGGACCTGACCGCGATGCGGGAGCGGATGGCGCAGCGCCTGGCGGAGTCGCGGCACAGCGACGGCTCGCGGCCGGGCTCGGGCTCGCAATCGGCCGGTGGCGCCACCTCGGCAGCCGTGGGCGGCGGCGAGGAGCCGGAGTCTGGCGCCCTGGCGGAGGCGGCAGAACCGTCCGGCGAGGAGAAAGGGCGGGATCCGGCGACGACTGGTCCGTCCCGCGGACATGATTCCCCCCGTGAGACCGCAGAGGCTGACGCATGCGGCGGCGGCGGCACCGACTCGGCTACCGCAGCGCCAGCCTCGAGCGGCGGCGAGCCGTCTGTGGCAGCGGAGGTGGAGGAGGCTGCTCAGGCGACGGCATTGCTTGGGGCCCGGCCTCTGGAGGAAGTCGGGCGGCCGGCGGCGGTGGACCAAGTTGAAGCGGCCGTAGCGGCGGCGGACGGCGCGGAGCGGACGTCCGCAGCGGCTGTTGCGGCAGCCGCAGTGGAGGCGGCGACCCCCTCGCCAGAGGCCCAGGCCGCCTTGGCGGCGGCCGTGCCCGTTCCTGTGCCCGTGCCGGCTGGCTCTGCTTCCCACGCTTCCCAAGCCGATGACGAGCGCTCCGCTGGTGACAGCGGTGCACGGCCCAGCAGCAGCAGCAGCAGCAGCAGCAGAGCCGGCGCCGCCGCCGGCGGCTTGGATGGCGCGCGCGTGGGCCCCTCCCTCTCCACCGTCGACAGCTGCACCCTGTCCCCTGGCGTCACGACCGACAGCGTGCCCGGGCCATCCTCGCCGCTCCAGTTTAGGTTCACCACTTCTCCGAACGGCTCGTCATGCGGCAGCACCGGCGACGGCTCCCCCGTCACCGCCGCCGCCGCCGCTGCCGCGCCGTCGCCGGCAGGCGACTGCGATGGCGCAGCGGCGCCCCGGTCCGAGGCTGCTGAGCCGGGGCCCCGGACGCCCGCCCAGGTCGAGATGCCTGGCGCCGCTGCAGAGCGCACCACAGCAGCCTCTGCTGCCGGCACGGAGGAGGCCAGCGCCGGTGCCGCCAGCGGCACCAGCAGCCCCCCCTCGGAATCTTTGGCGGGACGGCTGCCATTAGATTCGCCGGCGGGAGGAGCACTGTCGGCATCGCCGCCCGCGGCGCCGGCGGGATCATCCACAGCAGCCGCGGCGCCGGTGGCGGCGCCGGCGGCGCCGCCGCTGCTTTTCAGCAGCGCGTCTTCCTCGCGAGGGCTGATTGACCTGCCGGCTGCCGCAGCAGCCGTGGCCGCGGTGCAGGCCGCTGCCGGCGCCGGCGCGCCGGCGGCAGTGCAGTTCGTCGGACGGCCGCCCCCGACGGGCGCCGGGTCTGGCGTTCCGGCGCGCACGCGTGCCCCGGGCCGCGGCGCCGACAGTCGCACGCGCGGCGCCCCCGCCGCCGGGCCGACGGCCAGCGGCGGCGTGGGCCGCTTCGGCGGCCGCGGCGCAGCGCCGGCGCAAGCAGGCGCACCCGGCACTACCGCGACGGTGGGAGCCTCGAGGGCAAAGGCGACGGTGGTGCGGCCGGCGGCCGCCGGCTCTGCAGCGCCCAGGGTCAACGACGGCTCCGCCAACTCCGAAACCACGCCTACCTCACGCAGCCGCCTCGGTGCCGGTGCGGCCGGCCCGGAGAGCAGGTTGGCCGGCCGCGGCCGCGGGGCGCCGGCCGGGAGCTCCGAAGCCGCAGCGGCCAGAGCCGGCGTCAGCGCCAGCGGCACCGCCAGTCCCGCTAGCGGCGGCAGTGGCGGTATTGGCCGCTTCGGCGGCCGTGGCGTGGAGTCGCGGTCGTCGCCGCCGAATGCTGCCATGTCAGGCGCAGCGCAGTCCTCGTCGCTGCCGTCAGCCCCAGCGCTCGGGAATGCCTGGGTACGGCGCGTTGTCGTCGCCCCCGGCTCCGCGCAGGGCACTGGTACCGGCACTGGCACTTCAGGCGCGGCGGCGGCGGCGGCGACGGCGACGCTTATCGCCGCGGCCGCTAGGGCGGCCAGCGCTTCCGCCGCCGCCGCCGCCCCCGCGAATGGCCAAGCCGATGCCGCCGCCGGCAACGCCGCCGCCGCGCGGCCCCAGACGGTGTTGGTGTACCTGCGCGGGGGCCTCTTCGACGATGTGGTGTGGGCGTTCACCGCGCTGGTGGTGACGCTGTGGACGCTTTACATGCCGCCGTGGGCGGCGTCGATGGCAACGGTTGACCGTTGGATGGGCCCGCTGGCGCCGTCGCGGCTGCTGGGCTGGGCGTCGGTGCTCGTCGCCTGCGCAGTGGTGGTGCAGGTGAGTCTGCCGCGCGCAGAGTCCATCATCCAAGCGTCTCGGCTCGGCGGCTCACCCTCCCATGCGTCCGTCCCCGCGCGCGGTCAACGGCGCCCGGGGAAAGCGCCACTCGCCCCCACCGCCACACACTGCTCACTCGCCCGCTCGCCTCCTCCCTGTCCTCCGTGTCCGTGGCGCGCCTGCGGCTGCGGCTGCAGCTGGCGCGGCTGTTCCAGGCCGGCAAATTGCGGCGGGCGCTGCGCCCCTGCGGCGCCGCGGGCCGCACCGTGGACGTCGAGGCCTACTTCTGCTTCAACCTGGGAGTCGCGGGTGAGCGGGGAGGAAGAGGAGGAGGAGGACGGGGAGGGGGATGAGGATGAGGGGTGAAAGGAGGATGGCCCGAATGGGAGGGCACTGGCATTGGCATTGGCAGCATGGCCGGGTGTCTCGGATGGGCGGTTGGATGCAGTGATGCACCCAGGGCTCAAGGGGTTATTTCGGTGGGCTCCTCCGTGCCCAAGGTTACTGACCACACGCAACGTTCCCGTTCCTAACCGTCCGAGCGCTGCGTAAACCACCCGGTGCCGCGCCTCGCCTCGCCGCACCCGCCCTATCCAGTATCCACCTCGGACCGATCTGCTTGGTTCCCCCCATCCTCCCGCCCCCGCCCATACACACCTACCCACCGACACATACACACACATGTCTGCAGTACGAATGACGAATGACGCAATCATTTTCGCGCTCAATCCCCCGCCCACCCTGTTCAATCCCTCACCCTTCGCTGCGGGGTCCATTCAATCTTCGTTTGTTACCCTCCAAACGCAGCTGCGCCGCTGATGGTCCGCCTGCTGGAGGCCCTCTGGCGGCCGCTGGGGTTTGCACATCTGGCGCTCGTAACCAACTTGGAGCTCGCGGCGCGTGTCATCCTGATCCACTTGCAGGTGGGTGCTGGCCCTGCTGGGTGCCATCTGCGTCCCGCCCTTGCCCCCTGCGTCACCCAACTCGGCAGGTTGCTCTGTGTTTCTATGTGGCCCTCCCCGGCTCCCCCTGGCGGTCGTCATCGTTGCCACCCCCTGCGTTGCCCCACCGCAGCCGGTCCGCTACGTTGGCCCGCTGCCGCTGTCCAGCCTTCCGCTGCTGCCGCTGGTGGGCATGGCGCTGTTCCAGCCCTCTTCCATGCAGCCCATTCCGTTCTGGCCCTGCATCAGCGGCATGAGCGAGCGCCGCCGCGGCGCGCCCGCCGCGTGGACGGCCGCTGCCCTGGGCCTCGACCCGGCGCTGTCGGAGTGGCTGGGCCTGCTGCTGGCCTGCGTGCGCGCCAGCCTGGCCGGCCGGCGCACGGGCGTGCCCCGCCGCATCGGCGTGAAGCGGCGGGTGGCGGGTATGGTGGCGCGGCTGGCGCGGCAGCTCGAGGAGCGGCTGGAGACGTGGGCGGGCGCGGCGCGCCGCGCCGCGGTTGACGCCGGCTTAGGGCGCGGGTCGGTGGCGCTGCTGCCGGCGGTGATGGGCGGTGCGGCGGCGGTGGCGGCGGCGGTGGCGCGGCGGGCGGCGGCGGTGGAGGCGCGAGCGCTGGCGGAGGATGCGGACGATCTGGACGGCCCCGGGCCGTATCTGGACCTGTCGGCGCTGTTTACGGTGGCGGCCAGCGAGGATGCCAATGCGGCACGGGGGCGGCGCGGGGCCACGCAGCCGGACGGCCAGGGCGGCGACGGCGACGGCAATGGCAACGGTGGCAGTGCCGGTAACGGCGATGGTAATGGTAACGGCAGCGGTAGCAGCAATGGCGCGGCGGATGCCGAAGTGTGGACCATCACGACCAGCAGCGACGACGACGATGACGTCGGCGACGGGTCCAGCGACGGCGACGGCGACCGGGGCTCGTCGTACAACCTTGCGCTGGCGAGGGCGACGCTGCGTCGCCGGGTGTACGCCCGGCGGACTGCGGCTCAGCCGGCGGTTGAGTAAGCCGTAGGCCGCAGGCTGCAGGCCGCTGGCCGTGGGTACATATCTGACAGGGCTAGGCAGTGGCAGGTGCGTTGCTGGACGTGGCCGAGGCAGCTGTGCCCCGCTCATCGCCGCCCCATCACCCAATCCGCCACAGATAGGAGCCCGCCCGGAGGGGCGGCGCACTTATCCTTTGAATAAAACCAACCAGCCGGCCAAGACGCGCGTGCGAAGAGGGGCCCAGGGTTCCTTCCACGCCACACTTGGCACGAGGAACGCAGCCAAGCCAAACGTACCGAGCCCCGACGCCGTTATCTGGGCTAATATGCAGGCAGTGCCGTGGTGGCGGGCGTTTTGTTTCTCGTTTCAGACAACCGCCACGTCGCGCGCTGCGTCGTAAGTTCATCAGCTGCAGGAGGGCATCAGCATTCTTACGGCGAGATTTTGCGCTCGGGTCGTGCACACGCACGTGTTGGCGCAGGTAATTGCTGCGATGTCAAACGCGCAGCTGCAAGGGCGGCAAGCTGATAATACCGGTAGATAGATGGAGGTGCTGGCGTGCCCGGGCAGGCAGAGGCCTGCGATTTGCAGCACGTTCTTGTGCGGGTGGGCTGCCAAAGCGGCGCAAGCCGGCCGACACGGGTGGTTGGATGAACCGTTGGTCGTACAGTGGACCCCGAGGTACCAACGGGTGCATACCGCACCGTACGTATCGGGCCCCTTTGGGTTTGCACCGCACAGTCCGCTGCGGGACTCCCCGCGCTTCGGATCATCATCCCCACGTGAATAAGAACCCGTGCAGCCCATGCGTGGCTCCAGTGCTGGTGCAAAGCGAAGAAGCGCAGGCGGCGCTCGTGCCCAGAGGTGCCCGGGCATGTTGACACCTCCTGGAGGCAGGTGGCGGATTTGGGCATTTGTGCACTCTCGCTCAGTGCAAATGTACTGTACATCACTCTTATACGTTTGTACAGTGCGCGGCGGTCGGCACTCTCGCGATGTGGGGGCCTGTCCACCATTTCGCAAGGGCCTAGCTACGAGTCCAAGTATGGTACCCAGCCAGGCTGTAGGCTCCGGTACCTGGCCTTCGGGTTTGGCGACCCCGCCGCGTTGGCAGGGTTGGGGCAACCGAAGTGTGCTGCACCCAGGGCATTGAGACTTCAGGCGTTGCCCGGCGTTTCACCGCGTGTCCGATGCGGCCGATGGCGAGGCCTGCAGATGTGCGGGGAACCAGAGGGTGGACGGTGAGATGAATAAAACGCAGCGATAGCTGGGGAACGGGAGGGGCAGACATGCCTGGCAATGAACGGCTCAGGCCCCCACACCAAGTACACGGTGGAGGATAGTTCGTAGATGTGGGAAGACTGGGTGGGGCTATCCTAAAATCGGGTGTCGTGGCATATAATATTCGAGGAAGAGGTGTTAAAAGGTTAGGGGGGCCGACCGGCGAGGCACACGGCGGAGATGGGGCTCGCAGGGTTGGGGGTCAACCACTGGTCAGGGCCGGGGTCTGTACGGTAGTTTGGGGGTCGATGAGTGATGATGCCGATGCCGCAATGTACACACCTACCGGTACTGGATTTCACAACACTGGGTGATGCGTAACCGGAACATCGAGTGCGGCTCCGTGCCCTGCAGCCGTCGAGCGTCTAGCGGCGGCGTCTGTTCGACCAAATCGCGGAACCTTTTGAGTTGTCAACGGTCGATGAGCCATTACCACCTTGCCACCATATACAGTGATTAAGTCCGGCGTTTGAGGGTTATGGCAGCTTGACACGCTCGTCATCTTGTCAGGTCAGGTCATACGGTCAGGTGACGTCATATGGTCAGCTCAGGTCGTACACACGCACACGTACACACGCACACGTGCACACGTACAGACGCACACGTGCACACGCACACGTACACACGCACACGTACACACGCACACGTACACACGCACACGTACACACGCACACGTACACACGCACACACGCACACGTACACACGCACACGTACACACGCACACGTACACACGCACACGTACACACGCACACGTACACACGCACACGTACACACGCACACGTACACACGCACACGTACACACGCGCACGTACACACGCGCACGTACACACGCACACGTACACACGCACACGTACACACGTACACACGCACACGTACACACGCACACGTACACACGCACACGTACACACGCACACGTACACACGTACACACGCACACACGCACACGTACACACGCACACGTACACACGCACACGTACACACGCACACGTACACACGCACACGTACACACGCACACGTACACACGCACACGCACACGTACACACGCACACGTGCACACGTACAGACGCACACGTGCACACGCACACGTACACACGCACACGTACACACGCACACGTACACACGCACACGTACACACGCACACGTACACACGCACACACGCACACGTACACACGCACACGTACACACGCACACGTACACACGCACACGTACACACGCACACGTACACACGCACACGTACACACGTACACACGCACACACGCATACGTACACACGCACACGTACACACGCACACGTACACACGCACACGTACACACGCACACGTACACACGCACACGTACACACGCACACGTACACACGCACACGTACACACGCACACGTACACACGCACACGCACACGCACACGTACACACGCACACGTACACACGCACACGTACACACGCATACGTACACACGCATACGTACACACGCACACGCACACGTACACACGCACACGTACACACGCACACGTACACACGCACACGTACACACGCACACGTACACACGCACACGTACACACGCACACGTACACACGCACACGTACACACGCACACGTACACACGCACACGTACACACGCACACGTACACACGTACACACGCACACGCACACACGCACACGTACACACGTACACACGCACACGTACACACGCACACGTACACACGCACACGTACACACGCACACGTACACACGCACACGTACACACGCACACGTACACACGCACACGTACACACGCACACGTACACACGCACACGTACACACGCACACGTACACACGCACACGTACACACGTACACACGCACACGTACACACGCACACGTACACACGCACACGTACACACGTACACGTACACACGCACACGTACACACGCACACGTACACACGCACACGTACACACGCACACGTACACACGCACACGTACACACGCACACGTACACACGCACACGTACACACGCACACGTACACACGCACACGTACACACGCACACGTACACACGCACACGTACACACGCACACGTACACACGCACACGTACACACGCACACGTACACACGCACACGTACACACGCATACGTACACACGCATACGTACACACGCACACGCACACGTACACACGCACACGTACACGTACACACGCACACGTACACACGCACACGTACACACGCACACGCACACGCACACGTACACACGCACACGTACACACGCACACGTACACACGCATACGTACACACGCATACGTACACACGCACACGCACACGTACACACGCACACGTACACACGCACACGTACACACGCACACGTACACACGCACACGTACACACGCACACGTACACACGCACACGTACACACGCACACGTACACACGCACACGTACACACGCACACGTACACACGTACACACGCACACGCACACACGCACACGTACACACGTACACACGCACACGTACACACGCACACGTACACACGCACACGTACACACGCACACGTACACACGCACACGTACACACGCACACGTACACACGCACACGTACACACGCACACGTGCACACGCACACGTACACACGCACACGTACACACGCACACGTACACACGTACACACGCACACGTACACACGCACACGTACACACGCACACGTACACACGTACACGTACACACGCACACGTACACACGCACACGTACACACGCACACGTACACACGCACACGTACACACGCACACGTACACACGCACACGTACACACGCACACGTACACACGCACACGTACACACGTACACACGCACACACGCACACGTACACACGCACACGTACACACGCACACGTACACACGCACACGTACACACGCACACGTACACGTACACACGCACACGCACACGCACACGTACACACGCACACGTACACACGCACACGTACACACGCATACGTACACACGCATACGTACACACGCACACGCACACGTACACACGCACACGTACACACGCACACGTACACACGCACACGTACACACGCACACGTACACACGCACACGTACACACGCACACGTACACACGCACACGTACACACGCACACGTACACACGCACACGTACACACGCACACGTACACACGCACACGTACACACGCACACGTACACACGCACACGTACACACGCACACGTACACACGCACACGTACAGACGTACACACGCACACGTACACACGCACACGTACACACGCACACGTACACACGCACACGTACACACGTACACGTACACACGCACACGTACACACGCACACGTACACACGCACACGTACACACGCACACGTACACACGCACACGTACACACGTACACACGCACACGCACACACGCACACGTACACACGTACACACGCACACGTACACACGCACACGTACACACGCACACGTACACACGCATACGTACACACGCACACGTACACACGCACACGTACACACGCACACGTACACACGCACACGTACACACGCACACGTACACACGCACACGTACACACGTACACACGCACACGTACACACGCACACGTACACACGCACACGTACACACGCACACGTACACACGCACACGTACACACGCACACGTACACACGCACACGTACACACGCACACGTACACACGCATACGTACACACGCATACGTACACACGCACACGCACACGTACACACGCACACGTACACACGCACACGTACACACGCACACGTACACACGCACACGTACACACGCATACGTACACACGCATACGTACACACGCACACGCACACGTACACACGCACACGTACACACGCACACGTACACACGCACACGTACACACGCACACGCACACGTACACACGCACACGTACACACGCACACGTACACACGCACACGTACACACGTACACACGCACACGTACACACGCACACGTACACACGCACACGTACACACGCACACGTACACACGCACACGTACACACGCACACGTACACACGCACACGTACACACGCACACGTACAGACGTACACACGCACACGTACACACGCACACGTACACACGCACACGTACACACGTACTCGTACACACGCACACGTACACACGCACACGTACACACGCACACGTACACACGCACACGTACACACGCACACGTACACACGTACACACGCACACGCACACACGCACACGTACACACGTACACACGCACACGTACACACGCACACGTACACACGCACACGTACACACGCACACGTACACACGCACACGTACACACGCACACGTACACACGCACACGTACACACGCACACGTACACACGCACACGTACACACGCACACGTACACACGTACACACGCACACGTACACACGCACACGTACACACGCACACGTACACACGTACACGTACACACGCACACGTACACACGCACACGTACACACGCACACGTACACACGCACACGTACACACGCACACGTACACACGCACACGTACACACGCACACGTACACACGCACACGTACACACGCACACGTACACACGCACACGTACACACGCACACGTACACACGCACACGTACATACGCACACGTACACACGCACACGTACACACGCACACGTACACACGCATACGTACACACGCACACGCACACGTACACACGCACACGTACACACGCACACGTACACACGCACACGTACACACGCACACGTACACACGCACACGTACACACGCACACGTACACACGCACACGTACACACGCACACGTACACACGCACACGTACACACGCACACGTACACACGCACACGTACACACGCACACGTACACACGCACACGTACACACGCACACGTACACACGCACACGTACAGACGTACACACGCACACGTACACACGCACACGTACACACGCACACGTACACACGTACACGTACACACGCACACGTACACACGCACACGTACACACGCACACGTACACACGCACACGTACACACGCACACGTACACACGTACACACGCACACGCACACACGCACACGTACACACGTACACACGCACACGTACACACGCACACGTACACACGCACACGTACACACGCACACGTACACACGCACACGTACACACGCACACGTACACACGCACACGTACACACGCACACGTACACACGCACACGTACACACGCACACGTACACACGTACACACGCACACGTACACACGCACACGTACACACGCACACGTACACACGCACACGTACACACGCACACGTACACACGCACACGTACACACGCACACGTACACACGCACACGTACACACGCACACGTACACACGCATACGTACACACGCATACGTACACACGCACACGCACACGTACACACGCACACGTACACACGCACACGTACACACGCACACGTACACACGCACACGTACACACGCATACGTACACACGCATACGTACACACGCACACGCACACGTACACACGCACACGTACACACGCACACGTACACACGCACACGTACACACGCACACGTACACACGCACACGTACACACGCACACGTACACACGCACACGTACACACGCACACGTACACACGCACACGTACACACGCACACGTACACACGCACACGTACACACGCACACGTACACACGCACACGTACACACGCACACGTACACACGCACACGTACAGACGTACACACGCACACGTACACACGCACACGTACACACGCACACGTACACACGTACACGTACACACGCACACGTACACACGCACACGTACACACGCACACGTACACACGTACACACGCACACGCACACACGCACACGTACACACGTACACACGCACACGTACACACGCACACGTACACACGCACACGTACACACGCACACGTACACACGCACACGTACACACGCACACGTACACACGCACACGTACACACGCACACGTACACACGCACACGTACACACGCACACGTACACACGTACACACGCACACGTACACACGCACACGTACACACGCACACGTACACACGTACACGTACACACGCACACGTACACACGCACACGTACACACGCACACGTACACACGCACACGTACACACGCACACGTACACACGCACACGTACACACGCACACGTACACACGCACACGTACATACGCACACGTACACACGCACACGTACACACGCACACGTACACACGCATACGTACACACGCACACGCACACGTACACACGCACACGTACACACGCACACGTACACACGCACACGTACACACGCACACGTACACACGCACACGTACACACGCACACGTACACACGCACACGTACACACGCACACGTACACACGCACACGTACACACGCACACGTACACACGCACACGTACACACGTACACACGCACACGCACACACGCACACGTACACACGTACACACGCACACGTACACACGCACACGTACACACGCACACGTACACACGCACACGTACACACGCACACGTACACACGCACACGTACACACGCACACGTACACACGCATACGTACACACGCATACGTACACACGCACACGCACACGTACACACGCACACGTACACACGCACACGTACACACGCACACGTACACACGCACACGTACACACGCACACGTACACACGCACACGTACACACGCACACGTACACACGCACACGTACACACGTACACACGCACACGCACACACGCACACGTACACACGTACACACGCACACGTACACACGCACACGTACACACGCACACGTACACACGCACACGTACACACGCACACGTACACACGCACACGTACACACGCACACGTACACACGCACACGGACACACGCACACGTACACACGCACACGTACACACGTACACACGCACACGTACACACGCACACGTACACACGCACACGTACACACGCACACGTACACACGTACACACGCACACACGCACACGTACACACGCACACGTACACACGCACACGTACACACGCACACGTACACACGCACACGTACACACGCACACGTACACACGCACACGTACACACGCACACGTACACACGCACACGTACACACGCACACGTACACACGCACACGTACACACGCATACGTACACACGCATACGTACACACGCACACGCACACGTACACACGCACACGTACACACGCACACGTACACACGCACACGTACACACGCACACGTACACACGCACACGTACACACGCACACGTACACACGCACACGTACACACGCACACGTACACACGCACACGTACACACGCACACGCACACGTACACACGCACACGCACACGTACACACGCACACGTACACACGCACACGTACACACGCACACGTACACACGCACACGTACACACGCACACGTACACACGCACACGTACACACGCACACGCACACGTACACACGCACACGCACACGTACACACGCACACGTACACACGCACACGTACACACGCACACGTACACACGCACACGTACACACGCACACGTACACACGCACACGTACACACGCACACGTACACACGCACACGTACACACGCACACGTACACACGCACACGTACACGTACACACGCACACGTACACACGCACACGTACACACGCACACGTACACACGCACACGTACACACGCACACGTACACACGCACACGTACACACGTACACACGCACACACGCACACGTACACACGTACACACGCACACACGCACACGTACACACGTACACACGCACACACGCACACGTACACACGCACACGTACACACGCACACGTACACACGCACACGCACACACG